>WOVY01012900.1:0-427167 GCA_013436015.1 Rhipicephalus annulatus
AGAGAGAGAGGAGAGAGATAAGATGCAAGGAAAGGCAGGGAGGTTAACCAGACGCACATCCGGTTTGCTACCCTGCACTGGGGAGGGATAAAGGGGAGAAAAGAGGTTGCAGAAGAATATAGAAGGTACACACAATCACGAGCACACTCGTGGAGCACACACAGTTACAGGCGGTCGCTCAGGTTTGTTGACTTAAGGTAAAGTAGCAGTGCTTTAGTGCTTTCTGCGCAACTGAGGCAGATGCCCAAGGTCCTAGTATCTTCTGCACACAAAATGGTCCGGGGTCAAGTCGATTCAAAACCATCCGTAGCTGGCATCGCTGTGTGTCGTAGCAAGCGCAGCTGCACAGGACGTGTTCGATGGTCTCTTCATCTTCAGTAGTCACATATGTAGGAGTGTCTCCATACCAATGCGAAAGGAGTACGCCTTTGTGAATGCAACACCCAACCAAAGGCGGCATACCATGTCGCATCGGAGCGGGAAAGGTGTTGATGGTAGCTTTAGCCTTGAGCGAAGGATCCAGTTCATAAAATTGACACCTTTGGAAGGTGGTAGACGACCAGAACGTGCGTGTGAGATCTCGAGCCAGCAGGTAAAGTTGTCTTGCTGCATCATTCCTTGATAGAGGGAAATCGGGACTATACACGGGTTTCTTCATGGGCTGAGCGGGCTGCATCATCGGCTAATTGATTTCCGGTAATACCGATATGTCCAGGCAGCCATTGATATATAATATCATGCCCTCGTGCTAGAGCTTCATGATGGCAATGTCTTATTTCTTCTACCAGTTGGTCATGGCTCCTTCTACGCATGGTAGACTGCAAACTCTGAAGCGCTGCCTTCGAATCACAGAATATGACCCATTTTCCTGGACGTTCTTGAACGAGATATTGTAAAGCAGCCCTTATAGCAGCAAGCTTGATGCCGTAGATGTAGTCATATGCGACAACTTAAACTTGATTGTCATTTCTGCAGCCGGAATTACACGCGGCACCTGATGAGCTGCTGGATGAGACGGACCCATCAGTGTATATCTGCCGTTCGGTTCTAAGTACAACTCATGTAATAATAGCAGTGGTTGCTTGCTTCAATGCTACTCTGGAGTGACTGCTTTTCTTTTTGATTCCCGGAATTTCTAGACGTACTTGCGGCTGGTCGAGGCACCACAAAGGGCATGCCGTTCTCGCAGCTGGCGTATATCCTGATGGAATGCTGTTTAGGTGCTTGGCTATGACGTCTGAAAACGTAGCAACGTGGTCTTCCGGAAGGTAGAAGGGCCAAGTGGTGGTCGGGGACACGGCTAGCATGTCGAATGTGCGCTCTGAGGCAATCCACAACTATATATGTCCTGACCGGATGGTCTTTGGCAAGCATGATTGTGGCATAAGTAGAAGCGCATCGGGGCAGTCCTAGGCAGATACGCAGTGCCTGACCCTGCAAACTCTCCAATGAATGAGTATTCGATTGCAAGTGTTAGTCAGCACCGGCAAGCTGTAGCGCAATAGACCCAGAAATAGGGCCCTGTACAGCTGTAGCATGGAGGCCGCAGAAGTTCCCCATGCTTTACCGCACAAGAATTTCATGATATGCACAATAGATAGCAGTCTCTTCTTCAAGTACGCACAATGTGGGCTCCACGAAAGACTTCTGTCGATAATTATGCCCAGGAAACGATGCGTCCGTGCATATTTGACACTCTGCCCATTGATGTAAACAGGGTATGGCGTCATTGGTTTTGCGTGTAAACGCCATCAACGCGCACTTCACAGTTGATATATTTAGGCCTTGTTTCTGAAGGTAGGCTGTTGTGAGGGTTGCTGCCCGCTGTATTCGTGCACGCACCTGAGGGCGAGTAACTGCAGCACTCCAGAGGCAAATATCATCGGCGTATATGGATAGGCACACCGACTTTGGCAGAACCTTCACCAGACCAATGAGGGCCACATTGAACAATGTGGGGCTTAAAACACCTCCCTGAGGTACTCCGCAGTAGGTGTAATGTTCAGCAGTTTTACCCTCATCTGTTTGCACAAAGAAACCCCTGCCAGTTATATAGTCTTTTACCCATTGAAACATTCGTCCACCAATGCCCATTGCTGCGAGAGAAGTGAGGATGGAATCGTGAGCTACATTATCATATGCACCCTTCACGTCAAGAAAGAGTGCCACTGATATGCGCTTGCGACTTTTTTCTTGTTGAACAAATGTCGATAAATCAATGACACAGTCAATGGAGGAGCGGCCCCGACGAAAGCCTGCCATGCAAGAAGGGTATTTGGTGTATCGTTCCAAGTACCACTCGAGACGAAATAGAACCATTCTTTCCATCACTTTTCCGAGGCAGCTTGCGAGGGCAATAGGGCGATACGCTGTCAAGTCCAATGGTGATTTTCCCGATTTCAAAAGTGGTATTAATCGACTAATTTTCCATTCCACTAGGAGGGAGAAAGCTAAAAAAGTCATAAGAAAAGAGACAGGCAAAACACGGGCCTATTTACACAATCGCGACTCTTCCCAGCGCTAAATGAAAAGTGCCAACACTGTTGTCACAAGTCATGTTGTTATGTTGTTACAGGTTGCATGTGATTTTACAAGTTATGTACTGTGCAGTTGTTATTCAGGTTTGACGCGTGCAGGTTTATTCGCACGAACGGCGGCAGGGTATTTGAAACCTCTCTGCTGCGGCAAGCAGTGAGCTTGGCATTGCTGTACAGCTTTCATAACACCGCACTTTACCAACAGTATAGACAGATACATTTCTCAAGTTTAAAAAAAATTATATTCTAGTAACTGCACTTATTTTTAGCTAATACATTGGGCTTTCAGTCGAAACGTTGTGCATATTTTATTCCGACCACCAAGGCAAGTTTTTTCATGCTGATTGCAAAGATTTAAAAAAAAGTGAAATTTCCAACTTTATTTCAGACTATCTGCAATAACGTCAGTGCCTAAATTATTTTTAATTTGTAGCATGTCAAACAAACCACCACCACATGTTTAATTTGTGTTTTTGCGCTTCCCATATTCTCGCAAAAAAATCAAATTTGGTATTTTTATTCAATATTGGTGGTGCGAAATGCCCTCGAAGAATCGATATTCACAAGTAAGTCATTATTTTTGCAGTTATATCACTTCATTACCCTCCTGCAAATACAATTTTATCGAGTGAATTCCAGAAAACTTTTTTTTGAAAACGAAATGTTGTTTGACGCCCTCTGGCTCAGCCAGCGCCAAACTACGGACTTTCATAAATAGGGAGGACATTTTTTGGCAACGAAAATAAACGACCAGGATGAGTTTATGTCTTTTAAAAACATGTGAAAATTTTTTCTGCCATATTCGCGATGGTCGGGAAACGCTGGATGATTAGGCATGGCATAACCCATATATAAACAGAAGAAAATGAGTTACACTATTTCCTGCTATTCCATCAGCATGCAAATGGTACTGGAGGAACACAGAAGAAACAGTGCAACGAATAAAAGAATAATAATAATAACTAATAGGCAGAATCACTCTACTCATATACAAGACGTGGCATATAAAAAGCGAGCACAATCTAAGGGCATGGTCCAGTATGTACAGTGTGGTCCTACTGAGGACGCAGTCCACACAGATAGTTTTATATTCACTTACATACATCGTGACTATGAGGTATCCTCACTTATAACTCAATACTAGGAAAGGGAGCAATAATGACAACCGCAAGCAGTTCATTAAACTTGTATCCATTTAAAACTGACGAAGAGCACTCAATGTGCATCTTTAATTAAAAGGATGTGGCCGCGGTCCAAACACTTCGCTAATTGGAAAGTGGTCGTCTGTCGAAGCGCTTCGACCGATCACTCAGTTCAGCACGTTGTTCGTGTTGCTGGCATTTTATAATAGGCTCCGCTGACGCATCGGTCTTATTATGGTGGTCACAGTATGTGCGATGATTAATTCTTACTTCCCCATCCCCTAATCACATGATAAACAAGGCCCGGCCCGTCCAATTAGCAGTTTACAGTTCGTCCACGTGGTCGCCATCCGAGTGGTTAGCACGCAAGGCATGAATGTCGTCTCGAGCTGCGAAGAGCTTGAAGAAACAACAGCAGCGATTCGCGTGCAGCTTAGTCGTGGTGGAGCCCTGCGTTCCGCGCTGGCTACCTCGGGGCGCGACGAGGCGTCGCAGCCAGGGGAAACCCGACACTGCATGGGACAGTGGCGTGCTTGTGTGTCAGCCTCGATGAGCCCCGCTGACACGCAAAGCAAAGCCGCCGCCCCCTAGAGCTTCCGTTTCGGTCTTTTACGCAGCCCCGTCTCGTGATTTCTATTTTCTTCTTATCGCGTCCGTCATTTTATCCAGACCGAAGCGTTCTTCCGCAGTGTCCTACAATTCCGCTTTTTCTATCTCACTCCGACCCAAGTTTATCGAGATTTTTTTTCTCTTATCCAACATGCCCAGACTGTAGCTCCGAATCTACGTTATAGCACGTGTTCTCGCAATGTCCCTCATTTTAGCTCTCAGCACGCGAATGAAGAGAGGGGAGCTTTGCGCTCAGAAGCTCAGTACTTTTTACACCAACTCTGCAGGGCAATCCAGGGTCCACGGGGCCCGCTACACGACGTTTGAAGCTTGGTCTTCTCGTGCCGGCGTGGCAGCAGCCCGCTGCTTCGCCGTTTCGAACGGTAGTGTTCCTCAGGCCCTTAATAAAGTTCTGTTTCTGTTCCGATTTGTCGTAACGACGTCGCATAGGGACGCGATTTGGTCTTCTGGACCGAATCGCGTCCCTATTTTGCCAGTCCGCGAAAATTTAAGGCGAAAGCTTTCAATGTCTCGTCAAAGCCGAAAAGTAACCGTCGACGTCGTCAACGCGAGCGATTCAAAATATAATCAGGTGATCACGTCACCACACGATATAACCAGAACGTCATTGGTTGCCAAAATCTGTGACGTCATTGTGTGATGCCACTGCTTGGCCTAAGGTGGACCAACTCTGGAAACACTGCAAACACGCACATACGAACGCACATCGTGTTCTTCGTTGTCAAGAACACACACCACGTTCACCAACTTTTCAACGACGCAGTACAAACTATAAGAAAGTACAAGCTAGCCCTCCTGTTCATCCCGGCCTTATTTTATTTTCTTCCGATGGACCTAATAAAGTTCATCCATCCTTAAAATGCACATGATCAAGCCTATATTCAGGATACACTGGACGGATGATATGGCGCTATTTGCGAAAACGGAGGCAATGGAACAGAAGGTGATCAGTGACTTGCTCACAGCTGAACTTGGTGCGCTGAGGTGAACATTTCAGATTGCACTTAGGAAGCTGAGTGTCCACCCTTGATCACGCCCGGTGAGCCGCAATAGCCTGCGAGCCCTGGATGAGGGGCTGCACCTACAGTAACCAGGCAGCTGTGCTTTTTATTAAAATGTATTCCATCTTTCTTTTTTTCCCTCTGGTTCCTTAACCAGGGAGCCTTATCTTTATTAAAATACATCATATCTCTTTTTTCTCATTCACTTGGCCTTTCCTTGTTACTTCCTTACTTTCGCTTCAGATCATGTTGATGCCCCGCCGCGGTGGTCTAGTGGCTAAGGTACTCGGCTGCTGACCCGCTGGTCGCGGGTTCAAATCCCGGCTGCGGCGGCTGCATTTCCGATGGAGGCGGAAATGTTGTAGGCCCGTGTGCTCAGACTTGGGTGGACGTTAAAGAACCCCGGTGGTCTAAATATCCGGAGCCCTCCCCTACGGCGTCTCTCATAATCATACAGTAGTTTTGGGACGTTAAACCCCACATATCAATCAGATCATGTTGATCTCTGAAACAGACACAGAGTTGCTGAAAAAGAGAACGGTATCCTCACGTTCAAAACCTGGCCGCCTAGCCAGAAAACTCTGCATCTCACAACGTTGGTGTCGTGTCACGTAGGCAAACTTGTTGATTGGCTGGTTGGTACATATATACTTCGAGTAAAATAAATTGCGTGCCTAGACATCACCAGATAAGACAGGTGCTTAGTCTAGTTGTTGATTGGGAATCAACATATTTGCAGTCGCAAATATGTTGATTCCCAATTCGAGTCACAGAATTGCATATAGAAGAGGCGCAAGATAACAACGCGATTCGCCACAAATTTTTTTCTTTGCAGGAGAACAGAGGAAAATATGAGTCGCACCATGAATGCACAAGCAGATCTGCCTCACGTAAGCATTACACATGAAACACGAGAGCATTGAAGCCATTTCTGATCCAGCAAAGAAGTAGAAGGACGTGCGGAAAAGCACAGACGTCTCACTTATACACAACTCACTTCTCTTTTTTTTTATCCAAAATACTTCCGCTATGTTATAGGCCAGAACAACCAATCTTATGGTAAGAAGGAAAACTCTGAAAAACCTCGCCTCGCATGAGCCAGAATCACAATGTTAGGCAAATATGTTGATCGATTTTTTTATAATGAAACTAACTCTGACGTTCATACAGTGACCACTTTGGCCTATGTAAACCCGACCGCAACTGGGTGGTATTTTATGTACCACGCCAAACGAGCAATTCACATACGACCAAACGTGTTTCTTGCCACACAGGGAGGGCCTCGTTGGTTTAGAAATGCGTCAACGCGGGCCCACCCGATTTGCGTGGCGCAGAAAAAACTACAGGAACTTCATGCTAATTGGGCCACGTTTTAGAGGCTGTGAGCTGCCTCATGTACAAAAGGTACAACCATATGTCTTTTTACTACGGGCACACGTGCTGCCTGCTTTTCCTTGTGCCCTTCAACTTTAGATGCAGGGTTTCGGAAACGGGTATAGCGACAGGGTAAGGATAGTCACCTGAACGCAGCTGCTAAACCTGATTTACGAAACTATCCTGCGTGCTGTGAAGGCAACATTTCACCAGCGCCCCTCAATGCACATGGCGGCGATAGCCCCTTTTGGTGTCACCGTATGTATAAACATTGCCTCCGAACCCCGGTAACATGCAGCGTATATAAGGTCGTGCTCTGTGCTTCGTATCCCAGAAGCCACGCTGAAACTCAATACCCAGAGAGGAAGGCAAGCGCCGGGTCGTCGTTGATGATCTGCGGTATACGTGGCAAAAGCAAAAACGGCGTATCGTATACGCCCCCTCGTGGCATTCATGGGTGACGACCCGCCAAAGACCGGACACCCTCAACTAGAAACGCCATCCTGTCGGTGTGAGTTTCTTATCTCCGGTCCGGCTCGGAGAGCGACTCCGAACCTGTCCCATTCGTGGGGGCTGTTCTCCATAACGACACGCTCGAACGACGCCATGACGACTTCAACTCGACACGCTCTCATGCATGTCAACCGCTATTTCATTCCTCTCGTCAATGGCTCCTTCTTTCAGTAGTGGTCGTATGTCTTTTGTTAATTTTCTGTTTCTTTTCTGGCTCATTTGTGACCTGCCACGGTAGACTAGTCATTGTGGTGCCTGTCTTTGACCGGAAGGTCACGGGATCGAATCCCTGTAGCGCCAGCCCCGTTTAGATGGAGGCCAAATCCGAGATGCCCGTATGCTTAGATTTAGGTGCATGCTAAAAAAACGCCAGTGGGTCGAAATTTCAGGGGCCCTCGACAATGGCGACCGTCACAATTATATAATAGTTTTGGGAAGTAATACCCCAAAAACTATTATTATGGTACATGTAAGGCAGACTTTACAGTAGCGAAGTTACAATCATGAAATGTAGCTTTAGTGAGTAAGGTCGTGGATTACTTTTGTGGGGCTCGTAGTTTAGTAATGTAATGAATGACTTCAAGTGTGGTACTTCAAGACGGTTATTCATTACTTTCCAGTTACCTAGGACGAAAAGCATAGTCCCGTCCGTTTCCTTTGTGGCATAAAAAATTGACTTCGAAAGAAAAAAAAAAACAGCAGCGAAGAAAAGGTAATTTCAGAGACAAACTTCAAGTTTGTGAAGTAGAGCAAGGATATCAGAGATTTTAATGCATACTTGAGGCAAATAATGGGTGCATCAGTTCTGCACGAATGATGAACGTTGATAAAAAAATTTAAATGGATCTCATTTCTTTCTTCATGCTATAGTAATGAAATAGCGTTAATTTCAGTCATCTGTGATTCGTAATGTAGCTTAATCACATTGTGAGAAATCCAGGAATGTAATTGCGTAATTTAATCACACCTTTGGAGTAATCTTGTAATGTGGGATGTGTGGGCGTCCGTCTGTGCTCGACGTGTGTATGCAGGCGTTGTGCGTCTGTCAGCCCACGCGCGCCCTTCTTAATCACGTGCGCGTTTGCGTGCCCTGCGAATTTCTCGACATCATATATGTGACAACTCTCATTTAAGAGTACGACATCGCGATAGTTGCCAATGTCTATAGTTCGATACCATGCATGTAACTTGTCTACAATGACATGGACTCGTCACAGAAAGATTCTATGATGAGCAGTGGATATCTAGGTTTTGCCTGAAGGCGCGTCTAGAATAATAGTCTGGATTCGTATAAACTTACAAACTAGACATATAGATAGAGAGAGATTCATAAAATGAGAGAGAGGGCAGGGGAGGCCAACCTTAAAAATATAGTGCAATGGCGTACAGTGTGTGGCAGATATAGAGCGTAACCAAAGCACACCACAACAATCAAGGATCATACGTCTTTTGATTGGATCATGCAGTATGTACCTTAGAAACTCCAGGAGTGTTTTCACACCACGTGAGTTGCTCAGGCAGCCTTCAACTAATCAGAAGCAAAGATCTTTCAGCAGCAAACACACAAGTTACGACTTTCAGCGTACAGCCACAGGCGACGTGTGTTTTCGAGAAAACGCGTTCTATACTGCATACACACTTTTGATTGGATTAGCTGTAGCACTGTGAACGTACTACCGTAACTTGTCTGTTCATCAAGCGGTAAAAGTATAATAAGAACGCTGCTCTCAGTATCATCATCATCATCATCATCATCATCATCATCATCATTAGTCTGACTACGTCCGCTGCAGGACAAAGGCCTCTCCCATGTTCCGCCAGTTAACTCGGTTCTGTGCTTGTAGCTGCCAATTTATTCCCGCAAACTTCTTAATCTCATCTGCCCAAATAACCTTCTGTCTCCCCCAAACCCGCTTGCCTTCTCTGGGAATCCAGTTAGTTACCCTTAATGACCAGCGCTTATCCTGTCTACGCGCTACATGTCCGGCCCATGTCCATTTCTTCTTCTTGATTTCAGCTATGATATCCTCAACCCCCGTTTGTTTCCTAATCCACTCTGCTCTCTTCTTGTCTCTTAAGGTTACAGCTACCATTTTTCTTTCCATTGCTCGCTGCGTCGTCCTCAATTTAAGCTGAACCCTCTTGGCTTTCGGTATAACTCACAGGTTATGCTTCTGCTGTTACTTCCAGCAACAACTAAAATGAACACCTGTTATGAAATCGAATGTTTCCGCTCCCGCACGGACGCCTTCGTCACAATGAGGATGACGGCGGAAATGGTCCACTTATGTTTGCTTTAAAATAGCACTTACAGGCATCATGCGCGCACGTGTTGAAAGTTGACTTCATTACGACACGACACGTCGAGAGCGGTTTGGTCTAATTCTTCTTTCTAAGGGATGATGCGGGGTTGACGCGCAGATTACAGTGTTTCCGGTGCACTCGCGGATGCTGTTTCAAGACGGAAGCTGGAGGGCAAACTTAATCCGCTGCTCCCAGGGTCGTATACTTCCTAATCCCTATCGTAACTCGCACGTGCATGCACACTGCATACCTCCCGCTGTCGGTGTCTCAACGGCACATAGCGGCACACTGCTTATGTGCTTTCTCGTTTTCCGTGGGAAGGGAAATACGATGGTGAAACATTTCTACGTTTTCTTTTTTACCTCTAACAACTTAAGAGACTGTCTGCGTGACTTTCGGAGAGCGTCGGGAAACTCATTCTAAGTGTCTTCCGCGGTGCCGCTTGCAGTTGCCGAAGCAGTAGCGCATGTTGTGGCGTCGTATGTTAGACCAACAGGAGGGCGGCGGGGCGGGGGGGGGGGGGGGGAGTCATTTTTTACGTGCGCGGTACAAGACGGAAGACTTTTATTCGAAGAGCCAGTGTACATGAGTGTCTACTCTGTACCTCGTTATCTTTGTTTTACTGATATGATGTGAAGGAGACGTTGGTGCAAATGTGAGGCGCCGGCTATGCTCTTCAGCTCTTCAAGGAATCGAGCTTGCAATACAAAAAATTTCTCACAGCAACACACAGAGCAACAGAACGTGGCAATTATAAATCGCCAGAGTTTGCCGGGTAAAACTAGGAAATAAAAAAGGTGGCGAGGAGGGTTACACTAACCGGTTGACTTCAGGGGCTTAACGTGGGGTTATTGATAATGATGATGATGATGATGATGATGATGATGATTAGTGGGATGCTGTGGCGCACAGGCCATAAGTGGCCAAAGAGCGCCATATCAGTTATGTGGCGTTGAGGATGATGAGTGTTTGCGATGATAGCGTGGCCTTCCTGACTAATGCTACACTCCTAATCAGGTCCCGCATAATATGCTGGACATAGTAGGGAAACCGGACAGTTTTCACCTGGTTTCCTGGATATATAGCCCGCATTTATCCAGGAACTGATTAAGAGTGTATAGGTCTTGCCTTGGCGTAGACAAAGAAGAGTCGAACCTCATGCAGCCTGTCACAGACAACGCAAGAATCTCCAAACTCACACGTCAGAACTAACGTGCAAAGGTGGCTGTGTTACCACCGATAGAAACGTGGGCCTTTCGAGGCGACGCTACTGCTCTGTGCAGACTGTGGTTGGGAGTCGCGTTTACCCGTGCGTACGCGTTCCGCATAGGTATGGCCGACACCGCCGACTGTGCACACTGTGGAGATGAAGAAACAATTCGACATATACTGTGTGACTGCCCAAAATACAACCTGGAAAGACAACACCTTTCTAATAAACTAAACAGGTTAGATGACCAGCCGCTGTCAGAAGAAAGGATACTGCGCCATCGTCATGACTCATCGTCACAGAAGAAAGCCGTGCAAGCGCTACTGGGCTTCTTACGAACTACTGGACTGTCGGAACGCCTCTGAGTGGAGTGATTTTGTGTGTGCGCGTGTGTCGGTGTTTTTCTTTATTTATTTTTTAACTCTCCCTTTCTCTTTCAACCCCCCATTCCCCAACCCCAGTGTAGGGTAGCATACCGGATACTAGCATCTGGTTAACCTCCCTGCCTTCCTTTTTCTCCTCGTTACTCTCTCTCTCTCTCTCTCTTCTCTCGTCACTCGTAATAGCTCGAAATTTCCGGAGCCTTCCACTACGGTGTCCCTCTTAACTACGTCATTGTTTCGGGACGTTAAAGCCCAACGACTATTACAACTACTATCGTCCGAAATTTTGTTTATTATCCTTGACGAACGGAATATAGATTGATCCTTCACGTTAAATGCCGAGTGTGAGCCATATGATATGGAGGGGGTATAGTTGGCGAGAATTCCAGAGCATTGTGACGGACCTCATCTCGACATCAAGCTCTGGTTATATTACGAATGAAATGTTTTGAGATCCTGAAAGACCATTGTGACACAATATCTCAGAAAGTGGGTACAGTGAGCACCCCGGCTTTGTGTTTGCTGTCCCGTCGTCTGTGCCGTTCTGCAATATTGATCACTACCAAAGAACCCTTGTGAAAGACCAGTCCGTCACGGACACTTGCTCGGCGAGGCAGAGCTGCCCGAAAATTTTAAATGCTCAACATGTAATCAAAGAGCAACACATATTATCTACGTGAAGACAACGATGTGTTAATGACGGTAAGCCCAAGATATCCCTGCAGTACACACGACTAAGCGAGACGCATTAAGAGGTTACCGCTATGACCACGAATTGTCGCTGTCACGTCTGAAGTCGGTGTACACCGCAGGAATATACTAAGTGGTGAACTGAGGGGTTGGGGTCTCGCCAAAGGGGAGGGGCCCTGTCTTTCCCACCGACACGCCCCCGCGACTCGGGGTTCGAATCCGGACTCTTCGAAAACGCCCCGCCGAGAGTTTTCCTCCACCGCTACTGTGGGCGCGTTCCCAGTGCCCTCCTTTCCCTCTATTTCTTCCTCTCTCCTACGGCTCTGCGCACTCGTAGTCCTGGACACTAGCACGTTCACACACACATAAATAAATGCGCGAACTTACGGGCCCGACCCCTCCCCTCCTGGTAGCGTATCCCCGTGCCATCTATGTCAGCTCTTTCTTGGATCCTTTTATTTTTTTTTTGTTAAGTACCGTTTGTTCAGTGCCCACTTTTTGTTCGTCCATTAGTCGTTGCCTTCGACACGACCACACCGAGAGTGACGAAGCAGCAGAGGAGAGAGTGGTGCACGCAGCGCGCCACTGTTGCGAAGAAAGCGAATTACAAAACGAAGACAACTCCGACAAAACAGCAAACGAAATTAAACGAAAGCTCCAAAAGTCTGACAGCACTCACAGAGGCGTTTTGCGGAACGCACGAAACAGAAGGTCCTTTGAAAGACACTGCAAGACAGCGAGGTTCTGTTCAGAATGGCGACGAGCGCTCAATTTGTCGCTCGATAAGATGAGTCTTCGCTAAAAGCGAACGGGGTATACAGTAGCAGAGTGGTTTTGTCGTCTTTTATCACTTCCACTTACGCGTCTATGCGTTACTCATGGCGTGTAAGCCATTTCCTTGAAAAAAAAAATAGTGTTCAAGTTTGATTTCCTACGCGTGGCGATACATCGGGCATTACGGTTGTGACGAAGCCATCTCGTTGAGTGTCGTTGCGAAACGAAGTGGACGGGACTGTGCACCTAAAGGAGAGATAATTCACAACGAGGTGAGTGGATGGTTTCCTTTCTTTCTTTTACGTGATTTCTTTTTCGTCTGTTGATTTATCTTACACCTTTTATCTTTGAGTGCGTTTATTTCGATATAAGATGAGAAGCAATGGCATGATGCAGTGATTTATGCGGCAATGGGACTGTCGGCCATAATGCGCTGACCTTGACTGATTGGAGCACCGTCGTGGTTTAAACAACTTTCCGGGACTTTCCAAAGCTTTCCTGTGAAAGAAAAATATCGTGTTTCGTAACTTCTACATCGTGTTATTCTATGTATAATTACATCACGCTCGTTCATTCTCGAGAAAACTGTTATGTTTTACATTTTCTTTATTTCAAGTAAAACTAATTATAAACTAATTCGTGGCACCTATTACTATTCAGTTCTTTGATGAGGAACGGTAAAGGGACTTTCATTTGCACACACTTCTTCATCACGCATTTAATTAACAAGCTCTAGCTACATATACTACCTTGATCAATTTAGCTAACACACTCCATTTAATTTAGCCGATGCAGACTTCAAGCAACGCCAGTAAAGAGTTATTAATGATATTGAAGGCTAGACAACCCTTGCTACTTTCACCAGTGCGTTTAAAGGAGCAACATAGGATATATCGCCGCATATGTATGTAAGGATTTGGGAAGTCTACATCACACAACGTACCAGTTACGATCAAAATGCATTGCTTGGACACCGCTTTGTCACTCATTTACATGCCTGAGTGGTCAATGTCGCGAGGGATTTGCGGTTACACCAAACGATCCCACTGATGCCCTGTTTTTGTTGTTTTCCTCACGCCGGGCGTTTACAAACGTCACTGTAGGAAACTCAATATTACCATTCCGCCCCACAAAGATCGTGAACGCCACCTTCCGAGAAAGCTTCCTCGTTTTCCGATTCTGTCTGTAACCATGATCAGGTCTAATGTCCTGCAAAGCTTGGTGTGGTCTGAGGAAGGTTTATTAAACTATACACAGACACTTGAGACACTTATACACTGAGAACTTCGAAATCATACGAGTATAATTTATGCAAACGCAGACGCAATTCTGTACAGACTTCAATAACTCACTGTGTGGTGCACCATGTACTATTGAGCTGAAGCGAAAGAGAACCAAAAATCAGTTTTGGGAATTCGGTGTAAAACCGGCAATGCTGCGTGAGTTTAGAAAAAAGTTTATTTGGACGTAGTACGTACCACACACGTGGACTTAGTGTCTGTACAACAAGGACAGTATAATGAACACATACACAACTAGTAAGCACAATGTACAGGGTCCATACATCATGTTTGTTTACAAAAAAATGTTCAACGATGATGTGTATTTAGAAGAAAGTGTTCGTCGATTCAGAGCACCGTGTACTCTACTATGAAAGAGCATTAAGCTGCCGGTAACGAATACTAAATGTGTTTAGAAAAAGTGCCTAACGATTTTGAGAACTTCGTACTCAAATATAGGAGAGCAGTGCGCCGTCCCTTGCTAAAACCAAAGACGTTACGCCCAGCCCCATACCCAGTAGAGTACCCGGTATGGAACCGAAGGACGTGGAACACACCAAAAGAAACATTCTAGCTGTGTTTAGAAAAAGTGGTTAACGATTTAGAGTTCATAGTACTCTACTATGGGAGAGCAAAAAAACCATCTCGTGGGCCTCAACAGCAAAAGTGCTGTGACGTACTTCCTGAGGCTAGACTGGCCAACCATTCATGGTGATGTTTATGGAGCCTAACCTGCAATTAGACAAGCCAACCATTCATGGTGATGTCGTGGGACAGACCAAGAGAAACCTTCTAGCTGTGTTCACAAAAAGTAGTTAACGATTTAGAGTACTAGGCACTCTGCTATGGGAGAGCAAAAAGCCGTCCCGTGGGCCTCAACAGCGAAAGTACCGTGACGTAATTCCTGGGGCTCTACCAGCCAAGCATTCATGGTGATGTCTATGGAGCGTAACCTGCAACTGCACTCTGAGCATACGACATTTTGAAAAGCCGTCTTACTTTCTCTGGGTTGGTAGCTGAATTTTTCTGCGTAATAAACAACCTGTGTAAGGCACCAAACAAATGCCCATCTTACGACCATTATTCTCAAAATACATTCGTACCCTTTAATTTAAGATCTCGAAGCAAGTCAGCTACATTCATAAAGCTGCGCTTTGGAACATATGTATACGCGAGTTTCGCCATGATGGGAGGCAAAGGTTGATTGCAGCGTCCACCCTTTTCTTACTACTTACTTAGCTTACTTACTAAGTGTCGTGCCCCCCCCCCCTCTTAGGTGAGTGGGGGGGGGGAGTCTCCCCACATATGCTCCGGAACCAGAGTTGCTAGTTTCGCTAATAATAAGCCCATTTGAGCTCTTTTTTCGCCAAGTCGCTTATGGAACACTCCAGTCGCATTCCACGTTTCTCTGGGCTTCTTTTTTTGCTTTTCCCAGCAATTGTACTTACTTTGGTGTTCATCACGTACACCGATGTGCGTTTGTCGTTCACTCACAGCGAGTTTACCGATGACGTTGAGTAGTTGCATGCATAGGAGTTCACAAGGTTCCCCATTTAAAGTGCCGAAGATTCACTGCAGCGTCCCGTACTACTAAGCCAATGTACGGGGTGATTTAACGCCTCCCCCCTACTTATTTTCAGGGCACTAGAGGGGGAGGGGCCGACTCCCTACCCTTCCTCCCCGTGTGCACGTATGCAAACATACATTGGGGGAATCGTCAGGTAACGTTAATCGTGAGTCTGCAAACGTGTCTTTCTTCATGTACCACCCTGATGAAATCACCGAATGGTAATTGAAGTACCTGTAAATAAATAAATGAATAAGTTTAACTGAATGGAGGCTAACCTGGAAAAATTGTTAACGAGTAGCCACGTGCTTTTGTTCATAGTTGCGCATGATTTCGCTGTACATAACAATTGGGTAATTGCTTAAACTGCTCTTCGTATTTAAGCGACCCTCGTTATTTTAACTAAAAATATATTCAAGAATGGGAAAATTCTTATGTTACTGCTTCTTTGGGCTTCTTTTGCGATGAGTTCTAAATTGTTTGCTCGGCAGCATCTTACAAAACTGTTTGGAACTCTCAGCTTGAAGTAGACTTAAACATAGTAATCCGCTGGAATTTTAACTATACCATTGACCACAATGTCAGGCGCAAGGTCACCCAGTTGTCGACACATCTTGACGATGACAGGCTCCCATGAAGCGACCCAAATTGTACGTGACCACCTACGTGCGTTATGTTTTTTCTTAAATGTGCCATGGCATGTCACCCAACAAATTGCGGGTTTCAGCGATAATACAAGTGGAAGGTTTGTCGCGCATGTATAGAACATAGACTAAATAAATATTGCAGTGCAAAATAAACACCAGAACTCAGTGGCATTGAACCCCCCCCCCCACCTGTGACCGCCATTTTGCCATGCTGTGTGTAACGTCATGATCTGCATGGGGTGGAGCCGTCGCCTTTTACCAAAGTTTTAGCCACTAGAGAGCGTTCAGTTCCGATGTCAAGCAGAAGAATGCTTAAAATTCTCGGCTGCGCGCACAGATGAGCACAGAACAAGATCATTCGCCTGAATGCAGACGCTATAGCACAGTAAGCAGCTTGTTACGTCACGGCTCGCTAACGACCCGAGTCCCAGACTGCTCGCTGTTTATAAAAATATCCAATCATTAAATGCTATGCTAATGCGCTACACTTTAGCCAACTTGTTTGTGAACGCACAAGGACTAACCCGCATAACACAGATTGTCATCGAAAATAGGTCGACATGGCCCCTTTAACGATTTCGCAGCTGTTCGGTCAAACTCGAGTATTCGCAACGTCACTACGAGTCAGTGACACCAATCTGTCGCGCAGGACTTCCCGCCAAAGTGTCTGCCGCGGTTCACAAGGACCTCCGTGTGGACGAAATCCCGTGCTAGTCCACGTCATCATGGCGCGGAGGCGTCGTCTACCTCCCGAAGCCTGCGCCACCTCGCGGCGGCGTCCAGCGGTGGGTTCGGACGGCGGTTGTGACGCGCCACCGAGGCTCAAGCCTCGTCCCTTGCAGCGCAACGCGGCGAACGCCCGCGAGAGGGCGCGGATGCGCGTGCTGAGTCGCGCCTTCTCGCGTCTCAAGACGTCGCTTCCCTGGGTTCCCGAGGACACCAAGCTCTCCAAGCTGGACACGCTCAGGCTGGCGGCCGGCTACATCGCGCACCTGCGACGAGTGCTGATCGACGACGACGAGGCGTCGTCGTCATCGCCCGCTTCGGCCGCCGAAGACGCAGCCTGCGGTTCGCCGCGATGCCTGCACCCACTGGCGCTGGTGGGTTCGCTTGATGTGCTGAAGTTCATATGCATGGCCTTAAAACTATAATTTTGCATCGTGTTCGATACCCTACCCATTACGGCAATATAAAAAAAAACTGTGGCGAAGGGCATGTAGGGAAGGCTGTTACAGCTCCGCTGTCTTACACCTGGGAAGGGGTGAAGAATGTTGTGTGCCTCCGCGATTCCCACAGCGGAATATTTACTCTCTATTGCTTTATTCACCGGCAGTCCCCTAATATGCACCATCACTTCACACATGCGTTCCAAGAAGTGGTGTTTCAAATTGATGATATTACCGTATCACTGCACGCTTGTGCCTCTGGTTGATGATGATAAACTTGAGCGCCTTGGTAAACTTCTTCGGGCATTATGCAAAGCCAAGCGTAATGTTTTAGGCGTAATGACGAACATTTAACTCGTAATACGAGTAGCATCGATGAATGGCAGGTAAGTGGGACTTCCCCAATTTCGGAGGTGCATACTCGTTGAGGATGGACCGCGACAACGACATGACAAGACGACAAGCCAAGACCCTAAGGCGATTCGCACATGAAATCATTACACCGTTCACGCTCAACATGACTGTTGATCAATGACGGTAGTCACCATTTCATAATGTCATCCCAAGAGGTCACTGCAGATTAGGGTAGCATAAGCCTTGCTCAAATTCATGAAGACAACAGGCTTGCCCCGTTGGTTACAGAACAAGAGAGAGAGAGAGAGAGAGTTGTCGTGAAAAAGAAGAAGATATAAGCGGAGCAGAAGGCAAGCATTCGGCTGTAGAGGGCGACGAGGTCTGCAGGAACCGCGAACTCGATGAACGATCGCAGGGCCAGTATCTTCAAGGGCGCGTGGAGACCAAACATGGGGGGACCGAGCAGGGTGATCACCATAGCGCATCGTTCAGTGGGCAAAGCAGGGCAGGAACAAATTATATCCTCTAGTGTTTCGTCATCCCCGCTTCTGCGGCATGCTGGCGATGGCCAGCACGTAGAATTTGACAGTGTGTGCTCTCTCTATCCCAGTCCTCACTCTCTTTCTCGGTACATCTGACTCTCAAGCTCACTGATCTCTTTCACCGTTGTAGAAAAGCATACCGGTTTTTCTGTGGTGATTTCAGTACGCCTGCCCTTCCTCCCTCTCCCGGCTCTGTCTTCCTATCATAGCGCGTGACTACGTGAAAGAACAGGACAACACAATGAGAGCCCCCGAACAATCACGTTAATTATCTGGTGCTAAATATACGTGTGATTGTGCTTGCAATGGAACTGTTTGAGTAGGTGTGCCCTAGGTCCAACTACACAATGAGCTGTTTCTGTGACGTCGCACGTTCGTTTCTTCTTATTGTTTGTCAAGCGATAGCGAAAATCTGGTTGTTAGTCAGCGCTGTACCTGTCTGCTCTCATTCCATTCTTGTCCCATTTTTTTAGCAAGTGATGATGACGTAATGACGCTTTTTTCAGACGTGGCCGTTCTCGTTCAATCAACGCCTCCCGAGTCCCGAGGGTCAGGACGCAGAGGTCAAGGTACGACACGGCGTCTCCTGTCGAATGTTCGAGGGTGACGCCGCGTCTCCCGCTTCACCCCACCGACCCGTCAACAAGCAGCTTTATCAGCAGCAGCAGCAGCAGTTAACCTCGTGTCACGGTGGACATCGATACCAGTCCGCTGCCTCTGCGGACGACGGGTTCGACTCGTTCCTCGATTATCTCAGCAGTTCCTCGGGTCCTTCACACCCTTCTTCATATTCAGGTCGCTTTATGGCCATAAGTAGTCAGAGACCCTTGTGTTCCTCCTAAGTACCTTCAATGTCGTCCTCTTCGTAAAGAAACGTCGATAGAGCATATGATGTTAAAAATAGTAGCTGTGAAAAGCTCTTATTATGGCCGAAGCCCTAAATGCCTATTTGAAATCGAAAATTCACCGTCATTGCCAGCGGCACAGGCGTGGACACGAGTGATCCAAAACGAAATTGTCATAGCAACAACAGTTATGATAACTGTTGTTCTTGTTGTCACCACACATATCACTACTACAGTAACAGCAGTTATAACTGTTCTTGAGGATGTTGCTAGTAGCACTGTGTGGTGTCCCTATATGCCCCCTCGTTTCCCTTCGCGCTACATCAAAGCAGTTCAAATGATTCACCAAGCCCACATGGCAACCCTCGTCGATTAGCCAAGGGGTAAAGTCACAAAGAATATACCGGCCGTTGTCTTGTGTGGTTGTGTTTCTTGCCGACGCCATTGTGTGCCATACTGATGGTTGCAGCGCTTGTCAAATTTTCAAATGTGTGCATCGTACTGCTGGGTCACCTATACGCGCCGAATGAAGTTAAAATAGCAGAACTCCATTTGTTGTAAAGTTCTGCGTGATGTTTACTGTTGCAAAATGTTCTGTCGTAGATGCACCGATTATTTTGCAGACTCGATGGTCGACTCTCGACCTGCACGAACGTCTTTTATCCATGTTAGTGCCTGTGACAAAAAAAAAAGTGCAATAAATTTATGTTTATTTATTTCTTATTTTGACATGCTCATTTTCATCAACTAATGAAACCTGACAAGCTGATTTCCTAGTTTACATTCGTGATCATAAGTGTTCGCATAGTGAAGCACGTCTTGGATGTGTTTCAGCAGAAAATGCATGTCTGCTTTTAAAACCAAGTCATTGCTTCGTACGCATGTTTATGCGTAGTATCTGTCTCCTTGTGCCAGCATAAGCTTAACTGATTAGAAGGTTTATAATTAGTTACGTATTATTAGTTGCATATTTATGGAAGCTCACATTCTATTTTTAGTCGCACTTTTATGAATGCGATAACAGCAGTCTAAACGAAAATTCACATGCAAAAAAAGGCCTGTTCTATCGGTGAGGGGGGAGGGGAGTCTGGGTTAATTCTGACTACTTGAGGTTCTTTAACGCGCTCATTAATATAGTCACACGGTGTTTCTGCACTTATTACGACAGGCTATGAGAATACCAATTAGTTAATGGCACTATATATTCGGGTGAAGAAGACACAACGCAAGTCCAGCCTGTTCCTGAAGCCGGAACACAGAAACAATTTTATTTAACCAGGTATACAATGTAATAAATAAGGAACAACCTGTAGAGAAAACAAAATAAAGAAACGAAAAAAAGTGAAAGCAAATCCGGTCATGGCCGCGTCGTATCACATGTCGACATTTGCTTTCCAGTTGGGGTGCAGCGCTTGACCCTTGAAGCTCTTGGGAAGACCGATTCTCCGAATCTTCTTTTTCGGACCTGAAGGATCGCAGAGATGAAAGAAACAGAACGTTGTTATAAATAAATTCCCCCCTTACGTGAAGATTTACAATATCGTTGTGTGCTGTGTCCAAGGATGCGTTTGTCGAATACCGAGCCAATAAACGAAGGGGTCGGCTCGCTTTAATGGATATTCACTAGATTTCGGGCTACTTTACCAGGAAGAACGCAACGTACAGTCAAACCCGAATATATCGAATCTGAAAGGCATCAGATAAAAAAGAAAAAAATCTAAGTCTTGCACTTAATGTAGCGTGAGTTCGGCTCTAATTCAGCGGTAAATTTATGCTTAATGTAGCGCCTTACTGTAGTTCTTGTTTATTTTTTACTTATAAACGAGCAGCTTTTTTTCGAAATAAACCGAATAAAGAACTGAAACTAGCTAAAATGACAAGGCTGTTTCGGCACATGCATACCCCCAACGTTCATCTCATACAGTAATAACAAAATGCTAATTATTATTTGTAATTTATTATTATTAGTTGAGAGTCAAGCTGAGAGTGCGTGTGTGCCAAAAAAGCCTTATTTGAGCTAGCTTCGGTTCTGTATTTAGCTCATCTGAAAAAAAAAAGCTCATCAAATGTTGCCTGTGTAGGTCTTGGATGCAGTTGCAAGTCCTGCGTTTATTGCAACTTTCCTGTCGTGGAGTCTGAGGAATTGCGTAGCACGGACAACCCTGCGATTCCCTTGGCCATCCACGGCCAGTCTCGAGGTGCGTTCTCGATCAGCGGTGGCGCTCTCTGTCGCGTGGGGCTGGTATCAGCCCAATGTTTCAGAAGAGTCTTTCAAAGTTTTAGGCAAATTACTACGATTAATTCATGCTTACTTTGTGATTGCATTAGTTTAACATAGCTAGTTTATTTTGTCAGGTTTCGAGCCTTGTTAGTACCGTTTAAGGCCTGCGTTGACCACTGCGTGACCGTGCGACATGAAACAGTGGATGGACAAACTGGATAAAATTTTGATGTATTGGTAATTCCACGCATACACATAATAAGTATCGAAAATACATTCAAGATAATTGTAAAATTGTTCAATATACACAATATTTCATTATATGTGGGTTCTATATTACGGCTTCGACGTGTAGATACGCTTTTCGATGCCATAAAGATCAAGATTGCGTCGCTTTTTTTTTGAAGGTGGGCAGAAAATACGTAGGCGAACACGTTGGTAACTTGATATTCGTGTTTTATATTAAATTTAATATTTAATTCAAGTTCATTACCTAGTCAAGTGGTGGACCAGTTCAAACGAGTATTTCGAACTAAATTGAATGCATCTCTTACTTGGTTACATATGCTATCTATTGGTTCGTTGATTACTATCAGTTTTCATAGTAAGTTAATTAGTTATAACATGGCTATAGATGCAAATTCTACCAAACAAAGAACGCATAAAGCACTCAAACCAAGAGTTTGGTGCCAGTTCAAGCCAAGAGCTTCCATGTTTTGTTACCTTCGCAGTCGGCCTCCCCGTGATCATTGCTTTTTTCTTCGGACGTACTCGCCACGTTGAAAGCAGCGCTTTTCCGAGGCACCTCCGGCTCGTTCGGGGCTTGCATGCTGCCGGGTTCGACTCCCTGTCCACCGCTTGCGTATAAAGCATGTTCGGTCCCGGATTTTCTTTCATCAGGAGGGATGTTCTCGCTGTTCTCCGGGTCGGGACATTCCTGATACGCCGGAACGACCATGAAGTTTCTGGAGTTCTCGTTGAAGTATATTTCCATGACCTTCTTGTAGACGTCTGCCTTGTTCTCAGTATTGCGCTGAGGTTTTTCCTTGTTATTCGATATGTCCGCGAGAGGGCGCCTCTGCGAGTGCTGTACAGGCGGAGTGCTGTCGCCGTCGTTTTCCTCTCTAGGAGGAGTACATTCAGGGTAGTCCACTAGTTTGGCCACGCCCACGCGAGGAGTGCTAAGCTGATTGGTTGAATCTTCATCGCCCCGCAGTTTAATACATCTTCCTGTCATAGCAGACGAAAGAGGCGACACATCCATAGCATCGCCGTCAACACCCGAACGTCTTGTGTATCGGTCATTCAAGTCTTCTTCTGTGCTGTTTTTACAATAATTATGTTGTGACAGCACTAGCCTGTGCAGACTGCCGTTGCCCGTCGCAGTTGTTACGCCACTGCTCGGCTCTTCCGTTTGCGCAGTCGCGGATACTGCTACCCCAGAGTCGTCCTTCGACTTCAGTTCCACTTGTGGCGTGGTGCCTACAGCACTTTCGAGCTGGACTAGACGAGCTTTCTTGATGAGTCCAGCGAATGGATCTTCCTGAGCCTCCTGCATCTCTTCGGGCGAGCAGTTGGCCTTCCTCTTTCTGGAGTATGAAGACGCTGAGCAGCCAACAGGCATGAACAGTTCATCGCTCGACTCGGCGTCTTCGGAGGGTTGCTCGTTGCGGCGAGTGTACTGGGTAAACAGGTCGAACGTGCTCAAAGCCCCGTCGGAAGCTCCCGAGGAAGACGCTGAGACATACGAAAAAACCGAGTAACAGGATACCTGGTCGTATTCGGACAGATCCGACTCATCGGTGGTCGTGTGAAGAGTGCGCGAACTGTCGTTGCTCCCGTCTTCTTCGCTGACGTCTTCTTCGGAGCTCTCTTCCTCGTCGACGTCAGAGCTTGACAGGGACCCCGCCTGTCGGCCAAGGGGTGTTGTTGGCGTGCTCAGACGCGGAGCCTGGCTTGCGACCAACACTCGGATATGGTCGCGGAGTTCTTCCATTTCGGCGCTCGTGATGTGAGGCAGCTCGTTCAAGTGGCAGTCACGTTCGGCTTCGAGATCGAAGCATCCGGCCTGCTCTGGCAAGCATATCTTGACTACATCGGGCACCACGCGTTCGTCCTCGTAAAAACTTCGGTCGTGCTCTTCAACCTCGTTCAGCGAGGTCTGAGCGCAAGGCACGTGGTAACTTTCATCGCTGTTCCCGGTTTTGAATACAGAACCCGACGAGTCGCTCATCGCTGCCGATGGGGGGCTGACTTCACCTTTAATCTGTCTATATGAAGAAAATGAGCAGCTCTCGAAGTTCGGATCGTGGTGGTTCAGATTCTGGCCAGCGCTAGCGAGTTCGTTTGCGCCGTTCACTTGTGACAGTGAGACTGAGGGGGAGCTTGTGGTGTCGTACCGAGGACTTAGTGGTCCAATGAAGCTGTCATTCATTTCTAATTGTTGGGTGGCGGGTTCTGCTCCAACCAGGTCAAGTCGGGCGCTCTTGGTGGGCCCAGTCGCGAGCTCTACGGAGCTACGCTTAGACGAAGCGTCACCTGAAGGAACGAGAGCATTGTCCATAACAAAGCTTTCCCCGTGCCCCGTACTTTCATCGCGCTCCTCGGTCTCGTAATCCAGTTCTACGCATGCGCCGATAGCGGGGACTGCGAGGTCTGTGTCGTGCTCGAAGGAATTCATTTTTTCATCCACCGTGCAATCAGTTGTCACTATCGCCTCATTCTTCAAGACATTTGGTGGAAAGCTCTCAGGGTGGGGGAGGGTTTGGAGCGAGCATCGATAGTAGTTAGCTGGTGTGTTAAGGTGTATGGATGCTGGAAGCGCAGCTGCCAGGTTACAAGCCTGGATGCTGCCGGCGAGTCCAAGAGCTCTGCGGCTTGCAAGTTGCGGAAATGCCAGCGGAAGTGCCAGTGGAAAGAGAGCAGGAACTTCTCGGCATTCTGTTTTGCAAGTTGGATATGAAGCCGGGACAAAGTCAGCCTGTCGATCGATGTCGTCGTTGTGTAAGCCGTCAGGACAGACAGATGCCTGTTTGGTCTCGGCGTTTGTGGGTTCAGTGGCGACCCCTGCGTTGCTGATAGAAACGACCATGCCGCTAGCAAGCTCCCGACTTACGTCTATGCATTGGGGACGTTCAACCGACTCCGGCATCGTTTCAAGTGCGAAGTGGTCACGTGCCGAGTCCAAGTTGAACACGCCGTCTTTGTTCCACCACGCCCCTGCCGGAACACTGCCGATGACGAGCAGTTCACCCTCGAGGTTTCTGCGAGTCCTGCTCATGATGCTGTGAGTTCCCCGCAGGTCGAAAATTTTCACGATTCCCGTGTTCCTCGCCTGACGTGTCGGGAAGGCTTCGTCGTAGGCCCGTGAAAGTGCTTCCTCGATCGAGTAGCGTGGCAGTAGCGAGCCAGCTGAAGTAGCCCTCATTCTGGAACTGTGTGCTACTTCGCAGTTTTCGGCGATCGCGGCTCCCCTGTAGTCTAAGGAATGCGGCCCTGCGACAGGAATCCCTTCCAAAGTGTCAGGATGATGCTCGAGCCGACCAACAGTGTTCCTCATCTGCGCCTTTGTAACCGTTTTTGCAGTGTTTGGTACAGGCTTCATCTCATTGTCTAAGCGTCCTGGTTTCATATTCAGGTGTGAGTCGACTTTAAGAATGATGCCCTCGTTTGACAAGTCACACCCCGAGAGTTCCTTCGCAATGACATCGTGGGTAGTGACTTCGGCGTTGGGACTACCAATAGTCTGGTTGAGGTTAGCAAGCTCGTCTTCCAACTCGGAAGCCGATTCTTTCGAGAAGCTGCGTTTGTTCGCATCTTCCACACTTTGGTCACGAATGATGACTGATGGTGGTTCTTTGTCCGGCACCTCGAAGATGCCGGCCGTCTGATGCGGATGTGACGAGTCACCCATCGAAAGTTCTACAAACTCTTCAGAGGTGGCGTTAAGACCGACGCTTCGCTCGTTCTCGGCATCAAGCGCCGGCTCCATTGCAGACGGGGAGTTCGCACAAGCGTCGTCGGTTAAGGATGGAGCTGGCCGCATTGTCGCGAGCTGGCGTGGTGCGAAGAACGACTCATCAGAACGAAAGGGCAACGAAGTGCAATTGGCCTCTTCAATTGAACGGCCACAGACGAGCGGCGTGCCGTTCTGAGGGCCGGCGCGACGTTGGCCTTGACATTCTTCAGAAAGGAGTCGGTCCGCGTCGTGCCCGAGTTCAAAAGTGGCGCCTCCTTGCGCGGCGACGGTCTGTTCATTTTCGGTTTCGAGTTCGGGTTCCCTCCCCAAGCCAGCCATCGTGGGGTGCGCCTGCGAGACAAAACGTTGCTTGCGCTACTTTAAATGATCACATAGTGCCACTTCAAAGTGCAGAACATAGAACCTTCATCTACAATCTGTTCACTTGCAAAGCAGGCACGGGTGACCATCTATTTTTATCGACTACGAGCTTCCCCAAAGATATTACACTTTAATTACTCACCGTTGATTTGAAATAAAAGGTGGTTACAAATAATCCACACTCACTTCAGCAGCGCGTCAAAGTCTTGCGTTCCTGTGCGATCGCGCAAAGGAGAGTTTGCCGATTTGAAGTTTTCCTGTACACACAAAAGAATTTCTGTGTTAGTAAACAGCGTTGCGACTTTGTTCAAGCAAAACTTACCTTATCAATAGCTTGTTCGCAAATTCAGTAGTGTTTTTGTGCCTTGGCGATGAATTTTAACCGTTTTTTTCACGTGTGAAGTAAGAGCTAAGAAGAAGCCCAGCCAACACACCAGAGAACAACGCTTGATGCGAGTCGTCTGCTCAAGAAATATGATGCAATTTAGGTAAATATTAAAATCCATCGTTTAAATTGTATTAGTTGAGTTTATATTACTCTAACTATTACTTATTTGATTGCTTTATTTATATATCAGATTGCTTTGTTTATCAGTATGAAAAAATACACGTTCAATTTGATACGGAACTTCGCCTGCAACTTGCTTGCCCTAAACCGGAAACTGGCGTTGGCGGCGGTGCCCCACTTCCTCCGAAATGGCAGCGGGCGGTGGTTGTTGTCGAAGGACCATCGCGAGTCGTCGCTGATAATGTTACTTTCTAGCCGTGCAACGACTGCCGAAGCCTTCGCAAGTTGTCGAGAGAGCCAGCCAAGAACTGTGAGTAACTGCACGCCTTCCATGCTTTTACCAGGGGTTCACGAGCGCGGAAGAAAACGCGCGCGCAAGTGACTCGGGGGGGTCCACATCCCGAGTGATGTTGCTAGCGCGCTTTCCGATTCGACAAATTTTTTTGCTATGTTCTTCTTTTTTGCAACTCACTTTGTACCGACTTCCTCGTGCTACCGGATGGCAGTGTGTGCCGTAGGGAATGTCCGGTACGCTTTGCTAGCCATGTAGGACCTTTAAGAATCTCCGTTGTAGTCGAATACAAAAAGAGCGCTAGTCCCCGACCTATATATCGAAAGCTAAACAAGCTAGCGCTTTCGTCCATTGAATGAGGGGGCCCGTCCTCGGACGGTGTTGCGGCTTCTTTTTGGCCGGCCAAGAAAAACACGCACCCTTCCCGTTATATACGCAAACCGCGCCGACTTTCTTGACTAGGTTTAAAAACGCTGTTGTTTCCATAAACACGAAAAGTATAAACACTCCCCGCTTCCCGGCTGGTTCGATGAGAAGCAGCTCGTTTCTTCGCCTATCTGACGAAGCACGCGCGTATTTTTGTTTTTACAACGAACCAGATGGTGATGACGGTAGGCCGGTGGGTTTGTGCAGGGAAGCACACATTTGGCGGGGCTTTTTTTTGTTTTTTTCACGCCACAAATTGTTCGATTTTTCTCGGCGCCCACATCAAACGTCACTGGGTCATTCCTATCCCAGTCGGGTAGCTTTTTTTCGCTGACGAAGTGGTGTCGCGCTGTGCTTCAGGGTCACTAGCGCATTTCATTTGGGTTCTTGTTTTTCTGGCCTAGTTGCTGGCGCGACATTCCAAAACAACTTTTTCCGAACTCTATTCCACTCACGTAACTCTCAACCGGCTTCCCTCTATTTTTTTTTTTCGTACGTCCGTTCGGCGCGTAGCTGGCCACGGCTTCGATAAAGAAACCTCTATTGGGTGGTGAAAAAAACGGGAAAACACAAAAGGTAGTCTGCAGCATTCGTTGCCTGTCTGGCGCTGCCAATAAGTTGGGAAGGCTAGCGGCGGCAGGCGACTGCATCTGCGTTCACACGAGGCAACGCCGAAGCCACATTTCTTAGACCCTCGTCTCGTTCTCCGCCTGCAACACTGCTTTATCATTTTTGTGTATTTCCTCTTCTGCTTCTTCTTCCCCCATCGTGCTCGCTCTCCTCGCAAAAGCAGCAGGTGTTTCCGGTCGTCGAGACTTGTAGTGCGGCGTCTCGCTAAGTTGCCGGGTAACCTCTTCTCACTCGTCGCGCACACGCATTCACCTGCCTTTGTCTTTGCACCACGTACTACCAGAGAGGAAGGCCATCTCTTTCGCCCATCCACCGTGCGTAGTATATCCTTTCCTTTGCCATACGTCAGGCCGTGCTTTAGTTCTCATCCTGCGACTAAGTTGGTGGGGGTTAAAAAAAGCGTAACTGGCGTAACCCTCCTGAAAAGGACCGAAAACGCGGTCAGCGCGAGTGGCCCGGCCGTGTTCCTTTTTTCACTTTGCCCAGTTCACGTCTCTCATCTTCCTATTGTTGCGCGGCTTGTCTTGTTTTTTTATCATCGAGTTCTACTTCTCCCACTCCGAGTGGCCTCCCTCTCACCATTCCCTCGGTCGTCACAGCCGGGTTGGCATGCGGCGGTGAGCCTATTCTGGACCACCTTACCGCACCGTGCCTTTGATGTGGCACTGCTTGCATTCTAGCGAGCTATGAAAAGTGTACTGCGACTCGAGCATCTCAAAGCGGTCCGCGCCTTTCGCGCTTGCTGTGCCTGTGTGATTCTAGTTTAAGAAGGGAAGAAGTGTGTGATTCTAGTTTAAGAAGGGAACAAGTTTGCCGACGTGATCGCACGTTCGCCTTTTTTTTTACATCCAGCACACGCGCTGTCCTGCCAGTTGAGTGGCGTACGAACTGCGCAAAGCGTCAAGATCGTCTGCACGGTGTTCGCTCGAAGCGTCGAAACTTTTTGGGCCTTTTCAGCGCTTCGTCGGCTTCTCGCGCCAGTGCGACGACGTAAGTGTGTTTATTTTGGATTTTGATTCGTAAGCGCGCCGGGTTTGTTTTCGTCTCTCGAGGGGGGGTGAGTGGCGTCGGGAATTCTCGAAAGCACGTAGGCGAACCGTTTCCTGCCGTTGCCAACTTTCTTGGGAGTGAGTGCCCGAGAAGAAGCGTGTGCGATGCCCGAGAAATCGCCTCGCGCGACGTATCAGTTTCGGAACAGCTAGAAAGCGCCCGTCAGCTCCGCTGGATTCAAGTATGTGGAGCTCGTGTGGCTGGGTGTTCCGTTTCTGCTGGAAAACTTCGTCCTTGAAGTCGAGATAGCTGTCGCGGGCGGCGACCGAACGAAAAATCGAAACGACGTTCGGTGTGCTGGCGCGATTGATAAAACTTCCGCGGTCGTACGTCATACGTTTCTTTTTTTTTTTCCTTTCTTGCTCATTTGAGGTCTTGTCCTTAATTGCCTCAGCAATATTACGCAGTCTTTCTCTCTTCGTCTCGCGATACGCCCCGTTCCACTATCCAGCTCCAAATCTCTCGCGACCTTGTAAGAAATCGCAACCAACGCGAGCACTGCGCGAGTTTTTGAGTGTAGCCGGCGGGCAAACAGGAGCCGTGCCGTTGAGGTTGCCTTCTGTGCGATATTTTTTTTTTTCTTTAGAGAGGTGAGGTGAACGACATCGGTCGGGCTGGTGGCAGCGGAGTACGAGAAAAACTGGCGCTTTGCCACTGGCTTCCGGGGGAGCGCAAATAGCAGGAAGGGGTATGCCCTTTTAATGCCTGCCTTAATTTTTGCCTGACACCCCCCCCCCACTCACCTCCCTTCCTCCGTCGTACCTCTTTTGTGCGCGCGATCTTGGAAGAAAGCTAGCTCGCCGCCGCCGCCGTCAGAAAACCCGCTTCAGAGACCTCGTCTACTCCGCTTCCATCTGGCGTGTCGCGTCGACACGTGCCCATCACACCGCCCCGTGGTTTGAATACGATCCTGTCGGTGAAAGCGACTCCAGTGCTTACGGAGAGTACCCCGTGTGCAACACGCCACTGTGATGCCTGTGAAACACCAGCCATTGGCCCTTAGTTGCTGTGCCGGATGCAGTGGTCTGTGCTACCCGTAACTTCATGACCTACCGTGACTTCGTCTGTGTGTCCCCCGTGGCCAACCAGTCAGAGTTGTGCAAGGAGTTTCATGCCACTCTGACACGTGCTGTGAGAGTCGCGTTTAACTAAATACTGGAATCGGTGCAGGCAGTTTGATTCCTACGAAGGATTCGGGATGTTCCTATGCAGGTATGGCACCCGATCAGCCGATTGATGCGAGTAATCAATGCAATCGCCAGTGCTAGAACTTGAGACATCACTTGCAGTTGCCCGTCCGATGCGATAGCAACAGGTGCCTCGAAGGGGTAGCCGCTGTTTGCAACTTTCATCGGTTTTAAAGAAGTGCAGTATCTTGCGTCTGTTTGACACTGCATTACGGTGGACAAATATAGGCTTGGGAGAAATGTTGCAAGAAAGGGCAATCTTGACAGTGCAGTCTCGTGCATTGTGGGAGCACAATATTGTATACTTTATGTGTCTGACTTTTGATGTGCCTTCACCAAGCCGTATCAAATTGCCACACTAATGTACACAACACAACCAAATGAACCTGATCCTTAGGATAGGGCAAGTACTAAGAACTTTAATTTTTGCTTTTAACTGTAGTGTATTGTAAAGTAAATTGAATTAAAATGAACCAAAGTGGACAAAAAATCACCCATTCACTTTCAATAACCCGCAACATTCGAATGCGTGCTTGTCTATTGCCCAACTATCTCTGCAGGCACTACAACAATGCATTATGCTCGGTGTTGAGGATCATAAGAAATCTTGTCATTCTTCTTCGTTTCGCAAATTTTCATGGCATCTTGCGGACCATATACTTTGCTCCCATCAATAGCTATGCCTGCACGTTGCGGCAGGCTGCAAGTTCATCTTGCCCGATGCCTATTTATAGCAACATGTGTACACATCGACAATGACTGCGTACATCTTTATCACGAACACGTGCCGGAAGACTAGAGAAGCCTTGACTCTGGCTGAATGCCAAGGCTTCATTTGCAAGGGAGATTGTCCTCCTTCGGATGGTAGACCCCCGACCTGCCAGCTCTCTCGTCAAATGACGCGTGACCTCTGAGGAGACAGAGCAGAACAGCAGGGGGGCGGGGACGGCTGTACGACAGTGTCTCTTCTATATTTTGTTCTCCTTGTTTCTACTTTCTTGAGCACTGTTGTCACGCTAGCTGCTCGTGTTTTCGGGTCAGGGTGTCTCTCTGCTTGCTCAATCATTGCAGGCTCCTCTGCCGGAGGAATGAATGTGCCTCGCTGAGGCCACTTCGTACAATTTCTTATGGAACAGTGCCGAAAGTAGCTTGGCGTAGACTTGGCTACTAGTTAGTTGTGATGTGTGTGGTAACCAGACTTATCTCGGATACACATGGCCACCCACACTTGCCGCTGCTGTTTCAGGTACATTGTGTTTGTTGGCACCTTGTAAAGGCACTGGCTCTGGTGCTGCCACATTGGTAGATTATATGAGGCAGGAGAGTTACTTGACATTACTTCTCTATAACTTTTGTTTTTCTTACTTTAGGTCGTGCTTACTATGATTCATTTTTTAGTGACCTGTATACTACTTGTAAAATGTTAATGTATAGCTTCACGTGTTTTACTGTGTCCGCGGTAATGAGGGATTAGTTGATATATGTTAGGCTTGGACATCTTTTACGGTCGTGTTTTTCAAGTACAAAAAAAATGAATTGCTGATTGATAGACTAAAATAAGGAAGTGTGCCAAAAGCTCAGACTCTGAGCTTTTGGCTGTAGTTGTGTTATGTAACATACTGTTGTTCTTATCCTATGCAGTTTTTTTGTGTGAACGCATTGTGAGTGTACTGTAAACTTCTCTTATACTGTTAACGCTCCTTTGGGCCACCATTTATTCCCTAATTCAGGTTCTGGAGTTCTTTGCGGTAGCTGAATAGTTCTTAGTCCGCACAACTTTATCCGCTATGTTTTCAGGAATAGGGCAATCACCTGAGCAACTGATTTGCATAAACATGTTTACCATATCGGAGAAATTGCAGCTGCTGTATGAAGTGATCGAGCAGGAAAGTCGCATTGTTTACAGGGGAGCATTGTTTAGATAAGAAGGGAAGTCCAGAAACTTATAAAAAAAGTTATGTTACTCATAATCACTGATAATTCATCATTGCGAAACGCGAGCTTAAGAATATGCTGTTGTCACTCTGCGGGCTTCTTCTGCAGCCCCTCTCACTTTCAAGATCAATTGCGCAATTAAGTCAGGTAGTGGGCGTGAGAACAGCTTACAGATGGCTTTGGTGTTAACAGGAGTTTTGGCTTTGTGATCAACACTGGTTGTCTTGGCAGGGCATTTAGAAGGTTCCACATTTGCAGGGAAGACTAGCTTTTTGTGAATTGTTAGAGCAATGCCTGCAGCATCACTTGTATCCATGTTCTGGCACAATCACAGTCAGGAATTTTTTGAGGAACTAGGCTTGGCCTTGTAACGAATTCATGGCTTGAATAGTCCTAGTTTCACCATTCAATCAGTGCACTTTTGTTAAAAGCCACAAGTTGTGTGACTTAACAGTGAAACGACGAGGTTATGAAATTGTGCACATAAATATCCTATAAAATGCATGCAAGGACACTACTATAGCTTAATTAGTGATTTATTTGGAACGTTTATTTGTTGAACAGGGTTATACAAAAAAGAAGACATAATTTAGAAATATGCCACTTATCCCCATTTCTGTCAATTTTTTGAACACGAGACTAGAGACCTTCTTTTTCCTTTTCTTTGTTTAGATTTATGAGAACTGGTTATGTGTATATACATTCTTTATCATGGTTTAATAAATCTCTCGCTCTCATTTTAGTAAGAATTAGTCCAGCGCCCATTTCTTTTGGTTCCCTTTTGCACTGTTGCACTTGGTGCTTTTTTATATTTTTGGCCGCTTGCATTCAGAGATGCTGACCAGAACAACAGTTGCTGAATCCTTGAAGCCTAGGTTGCAACTATAGTAGAGTTTGTCACCTTCCTGGGATAACGCGTTTTTGTTGCCAGTATTGGCAGAAATATGTGCTTCAGGTGAGGTGAAAAAGCTTCAAAATGCAGTAGTTTCAGCGTTAAGGGGACACTAATTAACAAAATGATTTCTCGCATATTTGTAAAGTGCAATTTTACGGTGCCGAAAAGAACACTCTTTCGTGACACGACGCTTGGTAACTGAGAAAACGCACGAAAAGAAAGTGTGGTGGGGGGGGGGGGGGGGAATGCCACTGTGATATTCCTGCACCAAACACAGCGACGTAGTAAATTTTGAAGGTGCCTGCTCCGTCCTCCACAGCTTCTACTCAATCAAAATTAAGTACATTGTCATCTGTGGGTGACCTAGTATCATCTGTGACCTAGCATATGAAGTTTCGCTAGATTTCATTGAGCCCATGTCGCGAAACTACAAAGAATACATTTTGAAATTTGTTGCATCACGTGCAGAGAGTTTGGTGCAAAATTTCAAAAATAAAACTTTAATCTTGTTTTTTTTTCACTAGTAGTAAACTTATCATAGTGAAACATATGGCTTTACAGTGCTCAGAGTGCAGTTCGTCAATCTAAACAGTCATTGTTTCATTTTAGTGTCTCTTTAAGGTTGCTACAATCTTTGTTCAAGCTTGTAGCAGCAGCTGTAGAACTATCAGCTATGTGTGCAGTGTCATCATTACAGCATCATAGTGACCATTACCACATTTTTTTTTTTTGTAAAAGTAGACAAGCTTTACTTCAAAACTTATATACAAACTTATATAGCTGTAGCAAAAAAAAAATGTTGCCGTACAGTTCTTGCAAGGGGAAACATTGGTCAATAGCATAGCCCACTACATATTACATTTTGTAACTTTATTTTTGTTCCCATATAAATGTTACCCTGACTACTATGTATGCCTTTTTCTTTTCATACAGATGTGAAATGGGCAACCTTCTGCGCTTGCTGTCTAGGGACGATGCCCCAAAGTACGACGTCTTCGTTGACTTCGAAAGTAAGTAGAGGCCCCTAGCGTCCACTGATCATTAAGGCCTCAGTGATAATTTTTTTTACAAGATGTTTCATTATAAGCTCAGTGATTTGCAGTGGTTTATGCACGCATGCTACCACTCTTCCGAGATTCTGGTACCCTCCCCGTCGGAAGACACCTCGTAAACAGGGTGGCTAGCCTCACCAGCAGCTTTGTCTCTTTGCGTTCCCTCCAAGGCTTTCCTGACCTCTTCTGCCATTACTAGAGGGATGTCGTCTTGTTCGTTGCTAGTTATTACACTATGGCTGTGCTTGTTCCGGCTAGTGTACATATCTCTGTATAACTCCTCCACTACTTTAACTATCCAATCGATATTGGTTGTTACTTTGCCTTCTTCGTCTCTTAGGGCATACATCTGGTTCTTGCATATCCCGAGTTTTCTCTTCCCTGCTTTGGCGCTGCCTGCATTATTTAGAGCATGTTCAATTCTCTCCAAGTTATACCTTCATACATCGGATACCTTTAGCTTACTAATCAACTTCAATAGCTCTACCAGTTCTATTTTGTCTGTTGGGCTTGATGCTAACATGCCTTGACGTTCCTAATGAGGTTCTTCGTCTCCTGGGACAGCTTGCCAGTATCCTGTCTAACTACTGTACTTCCAACTTCCACTGCACACTCCGTAATGATACTCGCCAGATTATCATTCATTGGGTCAATGCTAAGGCTGGTTTCTTGAATAAAAGCAGGTTCTGTAGCGATATTCTGAATTCCTGTACTTTCCCTCTCAGTACTAGCTCATTGGTAGGCATCTTTGTGTATCAGTTTCTGTTATTCCTTCTTCAAGTCTAGGTGGATTCGAGACCTTACCATTCTATGGTCACTACATCATACCTTGCCAAGCACTTGAGCATCCTGCACAGTGTCTGGGCGTGCAGTCAGTATAAAGCCTATTTCGTTCTTACTTTCGCCATTAGGGCTCTCCATGTCCATTATTCTAATCCATAATGAACATATCTTGATCTATAAGAAAGAGGATGACAAGGACCTGAGTAATTACTGGCCGATCAGCTTGCTCTCAGTCATATACAAGCGATCTACAAAGGTAATTGGTAACATAATTAAGACAACATTAGAATTCAATCAACCAAATGATCAAGCAGGATTCCGAACAGGCTACTCGGCAATGTACCCCATTCATACTATTGTTCAGGTGATAGAGAAATGCTCAGAATACACCCAAGCACTATACATAGCCTTTGTAGATTACAAGGCTTTTGATTCTGTAGAGATACTATTAGCAGTCATGCAGACACTGCGGAATCAGTGCGTCAACGAAGCATATATAAACATTCTGGAAGAAATCTACAGAGGATCAACTGCCATCATAGTGCTCCATAAAGAAAGCGACAGAATACCAATAAAAAAGTGTGTAAGACAAGGGGATGTGATCTCCCCAATGCTATTTACCGCGTGCTTACAGGAGGTTTTCAGAGTCCTTGTATGGGAAGAGTTAGGGATACGAGTTAATGGAGACTACCTTAGTAGCCTGCGTTTCGCCAATGACATTTCATTGCTGAGTAACTCGGGGGACAAATAGCAATTCATGGTTACTGAATTAGACAAGGAGAGCAGGAAGTTAGGCCTTAAAATTAATCTATAGAAAGCGAAAGTAATGTACAACAACCTCGGAAGAGAACAGCACTTCGAGATAGGTAGCAGTGCTCTTGAAGTTGTAAAAGAGTATGTGTACTTAGAACAGGTAGTAAACGCGGAGCCGAACCAAGAGATTGAAGTAACTAGAAGAATAAGCATGGGGTGGAGCACATTTGGCAAGCATTCTAAAATCGTGAATGGTAATCTACTACTAACCCTCGAGTGGAAGGTATATAGCAGGTAGCATCTCTCCATTACTTACCTACAGAGCTGAAGAGGGTTCAGCTTAAATTGAGGTCGACGCAGCAAGCGATAGAAAGGAAAACGATAGGTGTAACTGTAAGAGACAAGAAGAGAGCAGAGTTGGTCAGGAAACAAACTGGGGCTAAGGATATCACATTTGAAATCAAGAAGAAATGAACATGGGCCGGGCATGTAGCCTGTAGGCAGGATAACTGCTGGTCATTAAAGGTAACTGACTGGATTCCTGGAGAAGGCAAGCGGGTGAGGGGGGAGACAGAAAGTTGGGTGGGTAGATGAGAATAATAAGTTCAGGTATCAAGTGGCAGCAGCAAGCACAGGACCAAGTTGACTGGTGGAACATGGGAGAGGCCTTTTCCCTGCAATGGGCGTAAGTCAGGCTGATGATGATTGTGACTGTGCGTGTAGAGCATGCGCTGCGAATTGGGAACTGCTTGGTAATTATGGCTGACAAAGGGGGATTAGAGCTAGTGCAGTTACAAGAATCTTTAAAGATCAGAGCTGTTCATATACTACCAGTCTTTCCCAAGTACATTAACAATACTACACTATACAGTACTGTGCTTGAATTCTGACTTACTTGCGATTGAAAAACATGTATATATTTTTTATTTTTTGCAGCGGACAGTAAGGAACTGCATTAGCTTTGTCTGTTTGCCTACTGCATTTTTGGTATGTGAAAGCAGTGAGAATTTGCACAGTCTGGAAAAAAAGAGCTTACTGGATGAAAGCTACAGTTAATAATAAGGCATCACTTTCCCTTGCTGTTTGAGGCCCCTTTATCGCTAAAAGCAACCTTCAGCACATAGAGTTAAGTGCCCTTTATGGTATTTTAAATAACGCGTGCTAAACTGCTTGCAAACTGGCAGCACATTGTTTGGTTTGTATTACAGCAGTTTTGAATGTTCATGATGATGTTGTGTTCTCGTTTCGATTTGTTACATGCTTGTGACGTGTGCGTAGTGTCTAGTGGCATTAAATGCGGAGTCTAATTGATGCCAAGGCATTGGGACTCCGGAAAAGGCTCGCTTGCTTGCTTGAAAGTCAGCGTCTTAGCGGATCTGGCTGGAAAGGGAAATAGGCGCTCTTCTTTGAACTGCATATGGCCTTTTTTTTTACTTGAAAAGATGGAAAGAGTTCTCTACAGCTGTATCTCTTTTCTTGGACAAATTATGCTTTGCTGTGTTGCAACTAGCTATACTGGTCTTCCTTTTTTTTGCTGGTATTTTGTCTTCCTTCCAGACGCTGAGCCTTCAGAATCTGAACAGGAGACATACTACGTAGTGCAGGATGTGCTACAGCACTCAAGGGACATACTCCTGGAACTTCAGACGTACAAAGGCGCGGGCAGCGAGATCAGAGAGGTGAGCACGGGCCACTTGTCTGTTGCCGTCACAGGCTACATTCAATCATACCAGCAATCGCTACGGTGTCGCGAGTTTGATCTCGGCTGTGGCATTTGCATTAAAGTGGACGAATAGGTAAAGACCCGTGTAATGTGCGACGTCGAAGCACGTTAAAGAACACTAGATGATCGAATTTTCTCGAGCCCTCAACTACAGTGTCCCTCATTATTTTGTCATTTTGGAACATTAAACTCAAGATATTACTAATTGCTATAACAAACACTGCTGGAAACGCACCAGCTCAACTTTAGAAGGTTACAGTGGATACCTAAACACATCCTTAGGAGACGAAAACATCAAAGTGTTTTCACAAACCTAGCCAAAAAATGCTGCCACTGATGCAGACGTCTTATGCTACTACAGCTGTTGGTATCTGTTCCAGTGAGAGGTAACGTGCTTTCCAAATGTGTATTTTGCGCATTCTGGCGGGATGCGCTCTTTTGCCCCAACCAAGCTAAGAAATGCTTTCTCATTAATGCGACATCGCACTTAACATTTTCCCATACAAGTTCACATCAAGGGGGTACATGGGTCTTTGAAGGCCGAATAATGGGAACGAAATAGACTTTTTGAAGCACTTATTCCCAGAGTTTGTAACACATTCTTACACTAATCTGGAGTATTTCTTGCTTCAGTGTTCATTATTTTTGTACATGTGTCTCACTTCTTAAGAATACATGAAATTTCAACAAATTTATTATCCTGTTTTGTACAACACAGTATTTGCCACTCTCCTTGTTTCCTGCATCAATATATTTGGACCTAGTACAGCTGAAGCTTCAATTTTTGTCGCTGCATACAGCTAAAATATAAGCAGCCTAATGATTGATTGATATGTGGGGTTTAACATCCCAAATCCACTATATGATTATGAGGGACGCCGTAGTGGAGGGCTCCGGAAATTTCGACCCCCTGGGGTTCTTTAACATGCACCCAAATGTGAGCACACGGGCCTGCAACATTTCCGCCTACATCGGAAATGCAGCCGCCGCAGCCGGTATTCGGTCCCGCGACCTGCGGGACAGCAGCCCTGTACCTTAGCCACTAGACCACCGCGGCGGGGCTATAGGCAGGCTAGGCAACACTGAGAGGAAATGTCACTAATTTTAACCTTCATACTTTTACTGTCATTGAATGCAATTAAACTTGCTTTCAACTTGATATGCTCGTCAATACTTATGTGCAAATGACTTTTGTTGTGCTGTAAGTAAAGAAATAACCACTTCATTTTATATTCACTGGAAGCATTGCATACCTCATGAATTCTAGCATCTGTACATGTGCTAATCAGAATGTTTTATTTAGTAGTTATGTTTTCAATCTTTCAGCAAACAGTCTAATGTGATTACAAATTATTTGAAGTACTTGATCTGGTTAAGATGTAGTTTAACTTAGAGTTGTCTAAAGAAACTGAAGAAACCTGTGAAATTTCATCTAAGGTGGTCAAAAAATAAGTGTGTATTTTAGGGCCTCTGTTTAAAATGGCCTGAAGTACAAATTTTCACAACAAAGCACTGTTAGCTGTCACACCCACAGCCACCTGCTTCATGGTTATGCCACAAAACACACATCAGCACCATGGTAATTTAAGTGGGATTTTCGTGTACCATGAAAACTGTTCAGCCCAGTGCAGTCCATACACCCATTTTGTATCCAACGCATGGGAGTGCTCTAGCAGATGGGAACATTGTGCACATTGCAACGAACAGGGTGTTCTTGCAGAACAGTTGTGCCATACACTATGAGAACCATGTCAGTGTTTAAGTATGGGTTTGGAGTCAGTGACATTGTTTAGCTCTCCAAACAGTATGTTACCGTTTAGAGAAATCTTTTTTTCCCTAAAGGTGAAATAACTACAATACACTTGAAGCAGTGCAATTAATGTCCTATATACCTTGCTTGGCTTCATTATGTGCTGGTTTTCATTAAGGCCGTGTCAAACAAAAAGAAACGAGCCGAAAAAATTTTCTTCCTTCATACATTGATCGCAAGAGTCTCGTTCTGGTGGACTTGATGCCTTCAGGTGGTATGTGAGGACTTATTCGCCAGCTGTCCACGTAATAAAGATCAGATGCTAACATATGCCAGCTTGCAAATACACTCAAACCTCGATATAACAAACCTGAATATAACGAATTATCGGTTACAAGTAAGTAAATGAAGAATAGCTTTGGCATAGAGTGCTACAAATATATGTCTAGAAGGAATTTTCGGATATAACGAAGTATTTTTGTGACAGGTGTGACTTTGTTATAATGAAGCTTGTTATAATGAGGCTGTTATAATCACACTTGCTATCATGGCTACAAGCGATGCTGCCTGACCAAGTTTCCATGCGCATAAATGCCCCATACAATGAAAGTGGGAAATTGGATGACTTTAAGCCTAGCTCATTTGGTTAGAGTATTAAGTGCATAATATAAAAATTTTGGATTCGGTTTCTTCTGGCTTTTCATGGCTTCACTTTTTTCACTTGTTTTTTTGCAAGTACTGCGATGGACTTGCAACAGTAAAATTAATGTTCCGCTAGGTGTTTCGTGGCTTCATTATCTACTGTTTTTTTTTTTTTGTTATGATGATTCAAACAAAAGGACAAGCCCTCGAGATTCTCTTGTTCGTATTCTGACACTCTGTATGATTACCATTGTGTGTTTCCCAGGCTATAGCCAATCCAAGGAGTGAAGCTCGTCAAATGAAAGCATGGGAGGCCGTGCTGCCCCTGGTGTCCAAGTTGAAGCAGTTTTACATCTTCTCACAAAGTCTTGGTGAGTGCTTGCCACGAGTGATATACAGTAGTCAGCATAAGTCAATACGCCTGCAGTTGCCATCGGGATATTGCCAGATTCGCTACGCAGCACGACCAATCAGTCAGTTAAATAGTTAACCTTCAGATAGACAGCGTATATAGCCGAGAATTCTGTTACTGAGCAGTTGAAGCTTATTGCAAAAGAGAGCAAGGTGTGCAGAAGCGGTCACAAGAAAAGGTGACCAACACCAATGTTGTTTCTCTCTCTCGCACACAGGTGCATGTGTGTGTGCACACATGTGTGTAGTGGCAGCCACTAAGGCATGCACTCGCACATGCCTTCGTATTTTTGTGATAAATCCCTGCCATTCTATATAGACAAGTTTTCTTTCATAACAAAGTAGATTCTTGCCAGGACTTTGCGATGTGTTCAGGTTAAGAAACAAGCAAGTGGGATTCAATGTGAGACAAACTAATGTGATTCAACTCTAGTAAAGTGGATGCCTGGCTCTCGAAATGCATCCATTAGCGCATCAATGAATTCTAACATTATTATTCAGTACAGAGAAGACTAGTCGGCATAGCATTTATTTCAAAATACATTTCACGGATGGTTTGAAATTTTCTGGGCTTTTTCTGTTCAAATGTGTGGAGACCTTGCGGGAGATCTCCAGAAAGACAAAAGGCGGGGCAGATGTGCTTTCAAAACTGGCCATTTGAATCCTGTACCGGAATAAGTTGCTTCTGTATGAGCTTACCATATTTTTTCTGCTCAACTTTAGGGTTATTCGTGGCTAAAGTCTATTCTCGTCTTAGAATTCTAAGTGTGATGTGCACCCATCACAGTTGGTCTAGTAGTTGTGGCGCTCGACTGCTGACCGGCGCGACACGAAATTGAGTCCCTGCCACCGTTGCCGCATTTTCAATGGAAACGAAAATCATTTGGTAGTTTTGGGGCGCTTAAAACTTAACAATTATCAGAATGATATGCAGCATTCTACGCCTTCTGACCGACAAATAGGGTCACAGTCTTCACTTCAGCTTATCACACTGCACATCTGAAACAAGCGCAGCGGATGACATGTGAATATACGAACATAAGTGGTGAAGACTAACACAAGACTAACCATCTGGCCCAACTAACCTCTTCTCACCAACTCTTCTAACCAACTAGTTTTCGTTCCTATTTGCAGAGGAAGTTGTGCCACGCATCCTGTGGGAGCTTTGCTCGGGTCCTCGGACCCCTCGTGAGCACCTGGAAACACAGCAGGCCCTTGTGAAGCAGTTTGCAGAGATTTTGGACTTTGTGCTCAAGTTCGACGACCTCAAGGTGAGGGAGCCGCCAAGGCATACGTAAGAGGTAGCGCAACTTCCATCTCGTGTATTAAGTAGTTAGTGGCTTGTTGCCACCGTCGCCATCTACGTATAGTGGGGACAAATAAGAGACGGCACAAAATAAAAAAATAAAAATCTTATGTCACAATATTAAATAATAGCGACAAGTCAAACGCCTTTATAAGAGACACTGATAAAAGAGACAAATGTGTATGAGACACCACCATGCTTGCAGCAAAACATGGGTTGATAAGAAAATGCATACGAGGTACCCTGCTTGTAAGAGACGTCTCGTATAAAAGACAGGAATCGCTGCCCGAAGCATGCCTCTTATGAAGGGCTCTAATTGTAGTGCATTTGCCTGGCACGGTGCGAAATTGAAGTTAATTGAACATTCATGTTGACCAATCGTGAAAAACCATTGTAGCGAGACAGCAGCCTTGAGAATATCACTTTTGCAACCCTAGAACACAGCGTTTCTTTTGCTTAGTATGTCGCATTCACAATCATGAAAGGCGAGGGCGCACCGGCCGTGTGCTAATGAAGGCAGTCTGCAGTCACAGGAGCGGCTATCTGCATGCTCTGTGAGCTAGTTCAGTGGTGAAATATCACGCCAGTAAACAGCACGTAAGCAAATAAATTAACTACAGATGGTAGGCACGGGACCGCCGTGCAAAAGTGAGAGACTCCTTTTTGATCAGACGAGGCACCGACCTAAACACAAGCTGAGATTGTAGACAGCCCGCATGCGCCCCCCATTTATTGCGCTCGACGAAGAAAATGAGGCAATCAACCATTTGGACAAATGTCAGATTAACCTTGAAGTAAATTTCTGCTTTACTTTGGCGTATATAAAATTACATATATTAGATATAAAGTTCTCTTGAGTTTTTTGGTTTTCTTTATTATCGCCTTCTCACTTAGTGGCGCTTCAATCATACGGCGGGTGTTGATGTCACCACTTGTATAAGTTTCACGACCTACTATATAATATGGCCATGGGGCCACTTTGAATCCCTCCTGAAGCTGTCTGAATCTTCTGTCAGCAGTCTTCTCAGCTGTTGTCTTCAAATGCTGTGTTTGTTTGTATGTGACATGTGGTTGTGCTTTGTGATGTTCTAAAAGCTGGTACAGATGTATTAGAAGCTCAAGCACGAGTTTTATTTGAGCCAACTTTGTTTATGTAGGGTATCCACTTTAAGCTGTGGCATCTGTTTAGGTAATCGATGTTATTAATTATTTGCTTGAACAAAAACCCAAGCTAATATCTGCTTTAACAAAAACAGTTGGCGAGTCTTTAAATCTGCAATTATTAAAAAATAAGCGTGACCGCCTTGTTCGGAACTTCTTGCCCATTTGCCAGTATGTACCGTATTTACTCGCATCTAGGCCGACCCAGATTCTAAGCCGACCCCCTAGAGTCCGAACCCTGGGGTAAAAAAAAAAAACTTCGTATGTGGGTCAAACCATACAGTGAAGACAGCGTTCACAAAAATAAAACATTTATTGAACATAAAGATGAAACAAAGCAGTTGGTTCATGATGCAAATAACTCGAAAAACACAGTCGCTGGTTCTGTTGTTTGTTTCTTTGTCGTTTTTTTCACGCTGCTTGTAGTTATTTGCACTATAAAGATGCCGTGCTTGCCAATGCCGCGCTCACTCCAAGTCATCGTTGCTGTCTTCAAACAGTGAACAGTGCGCTATCCTCGTTGCCATCAAGTGCATTGGATGCGCCGCACTTCTTAAGAGCGCACAAAGTTCCTGGGATGTCGTTCCATGCAGCAGCCCTTCCAGCGAAGCACATTTTTTCGTCCACTCCAAAGTCCTGCCCTGGTTGAGCGTTGGACGATGGCTCCATGGCTAGGACAACTTTCCTTTCAGAAACGGCACTATAATGACACCACCTGTTTAGTGCCATTCAGCTACTCCACAAACGGGCCACCCGAAGTGCGACTCGAGAGGACAAACGCCTCGCCTCAACACTCTCCACAGAGATCCAAATGGAGGCCTCACGTGTGCTCTTAAGCCAGGTGTCGGCTCTGCTACTAACGGCTACAATACCGTCTAGGTGGCGCTAGTTGTGCACCACTTTTCTCAATGAAAAATTGCTCTTTTTTTTTTAAATCCACGTATTTTAAGCCGATCCTGAAGTTTGATAGAAAAAGAATTTGAAAAAAAAAAATGTCGGCCTAGATTCAAATCAATACGGTAATCTAAAGAGTGTGGCTTACACTATTTAGTTTCTTGCAGGGCCAATTCGGCGCATTTCTGGCACAAAATTTCACATGACAGCTACTTAGCGCATCTTTTCATGTAATATTCTGATTACAGGTTTCTGAAGCTTTCAGTGGATTTTAAACATGCTGATATTTACTGCTACAGCTTCTTATAGGCTCGCGAATGGCTTCGATATGTTTACACTCGATAACTCAAAAACGTGAACTGGAAAGCTGACAACCTTGCCTTTTGTCGCAGATGACAAACCCAGCAATCCAAAATGACTTCAGCTACTACCGCAGGACGGTTAGCAGGTTACGGCTGGCAAACCAGGTGAGTGTGTCGGTCGTGCGACTGTGAGCTACAGCAAACAAAGGATGTGTGGTCATAAAGTGCTTAGTACACCTAGTGCTTATCTGATGACGCTGATGATTTGCCTTTCTCACCATGGAGAGGTGAGAAGGCACAGAGTACAAATGTGCACATGGCATGTGACTAGGCATTCTGCACTCTGCAAGCCATCTTTGGAGGGGCGGCTTTTTCTCCATCCCTCTTTCCACGTTGTATAAACAGCTGTCTAAACTAAAAAAATGAGCCGATTTATAATTGAAGTCATTGACGTAGTGCACCAATCTTTATACCAGTGCACAATGCCTCTTCGCAAAGCTTTTATATTCACGCTATTGCAATCGGGGATGCACACCTGATTAACTTGCAGTGGAAAACATGTGGCATGCTGCGAACGAAAAGCAATTAAATGAAGCTCTTCATTTTATAGAGGTTTTGCTGTAAATGAGATCTTTTAAGCGTGCCAGACGCCACGATAGTTGTCAACCAACTAACCTAGCTTGTTGTTCCATTGGTTTGCAATGTGGAATGATTGTGGATGCTGCCAATCATAAACCCCACCTAGTAAAAAAAAACCATTGACTCTAATTCGAATATTTATAATTAAAACCAATTAGACCTATTAAAAGGCAACCAATTTGTTTTTTTAGGACAGACCAATTGGTAGTCAATGGGTACTAATTTATTGTTGTAACCAATTGGCCAAACAGCCTCGTGGTGGCAGCTCCTTGGCCGCACCAATGAGCAATAGTAATTGGCAACAAAACAGGAAATTTAAGAGGTATAAAAAAAAGCACAACTTTATTGCACTCTGAAGCTGTAGGTTCTCCAGAAGTCCTCATGGGGGCAGTTCTTGGCGGCTCTGATAGAAACAGGGAAGTAATAAATGTACAAAATGAATGTGCGTGCAATGTACTTTGTATAACATGGTGGAGAGATGACAAAAGTGTAGACAATTTCCTAACAGATTCTCTAAATACTGAAAAGATAATTGCAGACAATTTTTGTGGGCTGTTGTACATGAGTAATGTAGGGCATGCACTAGAAGCTACATGCACAGGCAAAATAAATTCTGTGCAAATTTATACCTTAGACCTTAAATGTGACATGGCAATTAAGCAGCTTCCAAACCTTTTGGACATCCTTTCTATGGCACTCAGCTTCTCCACGATGAAGTACTTAATCTCTTTGAAAGCCCGAGGCATCATTTCAGCAACCGGTCATTTTTTTCTCTATTCGCTCCTTTGATCATTCTGTCAAACAAAAGTAAAAATCTACACACAAGCAAATAATATAAAGTTTCATTGGCCAAACTTTCTGAATGCGTATTAGTCGTGATCACTTAGTATCTTCACTCGCCGCGCGTGATCGACACTTTTCATAGCAACAGCGGCTTCTTCCTTGGACGGTTGGGAAACCGCACAGACAATGCTTTTCTGCAAAGTGTAAGAAAAGAAAAAAAATTGAAAAGGTGCTTATAGAACAGATTAGAACAAGCCACAAAATATTTCTTGACTGTAGTTACCTTGCCGAGACCGTCCAAGCAAGTCTGCCGAACTCTAAACAGCCGTAAATAGGCCCTTTACGAACATAAGTCCTTAGATCTGCGGCCAAAATATTGAGGGACTTTGCCGGTGCCAGGCCGACATCAATACTTTAAAACCACTCCAAAAGTCGGCCTGTAAAAAAAATAGAAATCACAAACTTACACTAAAGCCACCAAGAACTAAATATGCCAGCTTAAGAGTTCAAGCAAAACTCGTGAACTGCAAGTTGCATTCTGTGTCGGGGAGCTTCGGCTCCTGTGCAGATTGCTCCGGTGGTGGAACAGTGACAGGCAGTGGTTTCTGTACTGCAGGGGATGCGTGCAGTGGAGCAGATGTCTATTTTACAAGGTTTTTTTTGACACAGAAACAGCAGATAGGTGATAAGGGTAATGGCCGTAGATAAAGAAATCAATGAAAATGTTTAGGAGCAAGTTGCAAAGTAAATTGTTTATTAATAGTTTGTTTCGGGTGGTAGCCTAAATTTAACTCAGTTGGGGAGGTATGCAATGTGGGCTTAGTTGATTCATAATGGCTAACCCGATAGGAGGCAATCTGAACCAATTGGAGATCTGAATTTGTTTCAATTTGGCTCTATTATAATCGATTGGAAGCAAAAAAATTTCCCTATTGGTGCTAATGGGCCCACTTCATTCCAATTGACAAATCCAGTTGGTTTGTCCTGTGACCCAATTGGGAGTAAAGGGATTCTAATTGGTTCCTATTGGTTCCAATTAATTCCCATTGAAAAACCTGATCGTTGTCAATACTTTTTTGACTGGGCATGCTCCTCACAGCATTAACCAATAGATATAGAGTATGTTGATATCCTGTGTCCTGTGACTTTGACAGCCTTTTTAAGACAATCTCTGACTGATCTTTAACTACACATTTGCCCTCCTGGTTTCATGCTAAGCCTTCCTTCACATATGATGCTGCTTTCTTTATTCAAAACTGTTTTTGAGTAAAAATAAACGAGCACATCTTTGTCATTCATTGGTTCGTCCAACCATGTTTCTTTCTTGCACGTGTTTTGAACGAAATGCAGGAAAACATAGAGGATGGTCTGGAGGTTCCCAACGAGCTCGCGAACCACATGTCGCTGTTCTACGCACACGCGACGCCCATGCTGAAGGTGCTCAGCGATGCAACGACGCGCTTTGTCGCCGAAAACAAGGACCTGCCCATTGAGAACACCACTGAGACCCTGGGGACCATGGCCAAGGTGTGCCAGAGGATGGTCGACAACAGGTGGGTGGTTTCCAAATTGTTGAATGTGAGCTAGCCTCGGCCTTCATCAGAGGCAACAAGGATATGGTAGGCTAAGGAACTGGAGCAATAAACATCCAGAAAAGACCTTTTAAAAGTGACCCGATTCCAGTCGCGCTTCTTAGTGCATTAAGCAAGACATGTTGGTTCTGTGGTTGATTCCCAGCTGCCGTGATTGCATTTTGATGAAAACGAAACACTGGAGGCCCATGTACTGTGGGGCGAATCGGCTTTCTTGTGCAGAAAAATTTGTTCGAGATTCAAGAATCAGGAGACCATCTCGGTGCATGTTGAAAACACCAGATGGTCAGAATTTTTCGGAGCCCTCCACTACGGCATCTTTCATAATCATGTTAGGATTTTGGGACGTACCCTAGATATTATAATTATTACAGTCAAGCCTGCTTATAACGAACCTGAGCGTGACGCAGCATCCGTTCGCTGTATCCCGAACTTCGTAGTAAATGAAACACAGCTTTTAAAAAAAAGTTGCGAGTGAAAACACACTTTTTTTGCCCCAAAAATGTCTGTGATGCACGTGTTTCGAAGAGCAGAAACGATAAGGGGGGTCTCGAGTTCATTTAAAACGGCAGGCTGCTCGTTCGCCGAGGCCCGTGCCATAAACTGCATGAGGCGCTGACTCCAAAGGTTCGTCGTTCTCGCAATCCGATTCCTCCAAATCGCTCTCGCCACGTACTTCATTCACAATGCTCCAATCCGCGTATGATTCCGCAGTGTCGGCATCATCATCAGCCGTAATTAAACCAACGCAACAGATGTCCTACCCGCTCTCCCAGGTCGGAGTCGATGACGCGCTGCCACAAATCGCCGCCGCAGTGGTCTTGTTCCGAAGCTTCAGGCTCGGCATCAGGCCCGACGATCAACGAAATTGGCCTTGCGAAAATAGTTTCGCGCACATGTAGCCGTCACCGCCGCCCACGAAATATTCACCATCTCCACAGCTGAATACCGGGACACCCGAAGCGGCAAGTTGGCTGCCAGGTGGTCAACAGCTCTGAGCAAGCGCTCCGCAACGCGGCACCTAACACGCGGATTACGCTCAAGCCAAGCGGTCACACTTTTGACGTTTTGTTGAGCGGCACGAAAAGGCGTGCTAGTCCTCCCGTCTGCCATCATGACCACACACGCACACCAAGAGCGAGCAAGACGCGCATACGCGTGGAACAGCTCTGGGCGCACTTCGATATTTTGCGATTCGTTCCGTGCAAACTAACGGCCGTTTTCACGCTTCTGCGCGCACGGAAGGCATGCTGAGTTAAATGCAAAGTGAGCGAGAACAAGTCCTAAATACGAAACGAATCGCAAATTATCAGTCGGTGGGGTAGCATACACGTGTGCACTAGACGCAGAGTATCGGATACAATACAGTCGGTGGCCGACGATGTTGGCGAATGGTCTGGTCACTCCAGGCCGGTGACGCCAACGACGGTACCAGCGATCAAAAACAGGGTACATGGCCGACCGGTCTTCGAAAGATCGGTGGCAATGTGAAAACACGGGCCTCATCTGGCGATGCGAGGTGCTCAGAGTAGCGGGGGGGACAAAGGACGAAGGGGTGCGTAACAAAAAGCGGTAGGGGAGAGCAGCAACTAGAGGGACGCGGAGGCAGAATCAGCGTTTAATAATAAGAATGTATGGGCACCTCGTCGATGTCTGATCGGTAGTCGAAATTGGTTTCCCGGGAAGTCGGCAGACCGCTGACTCCGTTCGCTGTAACCGATTAGCGGCGCTCGGAGACGTTCGTTGTAAGTGCAATTTTGTGCCATTGAACCAATGTATATTTGACGGTCACGAGGATATTGTTCGTTTTTAGCTAAAGTGCGTTTTAAGTGGGGTTGTTATATGTGGGTTCGACTGTATTCTCATTATTGTTGTTGTTGTTGCTTGGAATCTTCTCGTGCAACACCTGCCTGTTCCGTGTGAGCTAATCTTGTTGGTTTTGCCAGCACCTACTAGAAAAAAGACTTTTTATTCTCCAATGTTACAAAAGCAGTGGCAAGATCAAAAGGCACTAAGGCTAGACAGAAGCTCCTGCTTTGTTCACAGACTGCAGCGAACAGATTATGTGCACGATGAAAGGATGCAGAATGTTACAATATTAGAGCATAATAAAACAGAACAGCAGTGTCAAGTGACATGTCGCAGTAGCACATAAGTATATGGGAGCACAATGTGCAGTTCAAGTAATGATTACACAAAAATATAGGTATATTAACCAGGACTAAATGATAATTGTGCAAATGAAATGTCAAATCAACATTGAAAACATCAGCAGATTTCAGGTCATTAACCTCTATGAATGTTATGCAACATGGCTTGAGTAATAGATAACAAATGCCTGTAACACTTCGTTAATATGAGAACATTATGGGTGTTATATTGATTTGGCCACAAGCATGATCCTAGATCTTGTTACCAACGTTGGAGAACATGCTAAGGCAGCATTTTGTCTCTTGTTGATATTGAGGAGGCAGCCTAGAAAACATTAACATCACAGGAACCTCCGTTGCTGTGGCCTCACTGACGTCAGTTTCATACACAGTCAGGATGGTCACGCTAGGCCAGTGTCTCAACCAAGATTCTTATCCGTGCAAAAGCTGACACTTCATTGTAGCTGGTTGATAGCGGTACTGCAAGCCAGCTAACGCCACAGCCCTGACGGTTCTGATTTCTTGCGCAGAGAAATTTGTTCGAGATTCAAGAATGAGGAGACCATCCTGTTTGTGCTGCGGGTAATGGTGGGCGTGATCATACTGTACGACCACGTTCACCCCCAGGGAGCTTTCACCAAGACGTCTCATATTGATGTGAGTTGCCCGCTCTTTCCCCGTAATTACAGCATATGGCAATGCACACCGGGTTACACTGATAACTTGGACACAAAGAGAATATGCGAGACACACAGCATTTTACACCGATGGTTCCAAATCGACACGATATGTTGGAAGTGCGGTAATACACAATCACTGGGAACATACAGTTCGGTTACCGCAGTGTGCATCCGTATTTACCGCAGAATGCTACGCTGTATCAATAGCGGTGAAAAAAAAATCAATAATGAAAACATCGAGAAAAGTATAATATACACAGACTCATTAAGTGTACTAAAAGCCCTTCATCCGAGAAATGCATGTGTACCAATGATAGGCGACATCCTACACAACATAACAGTTATAGAACAGGAACACGGCATAAAGCTTTGCTGGGTTCCGAGCCACGTCTGTGGAAACGAGAAAGCAGATGAATGTGCAGCAAAAGCGCGATGTAAAGAAATAAAGAACGTCAGCATTCCCTAGAAAGATGTCGTAAAATTAGTACACCACAAACTCAGAAATGCATGGCAGGCTAGATGGCACTCGGAAACAGGAAACAATCTCCACCTAGTGAAACCCACCTTAGAAAAATTGAAGTCCTGCTCACACCAAGCACGGTTCATAGAAGTAGTTTTATGTCGTTTACACATTGGACACACACACCTCACCCACAATTACTTACTAGCAAAAGAGGACAAACCTCAGTGTCCGAAATGTGGAGGCGAGCTATCTGTAAATCATACTTTAATGTCATGCATTAAACTAGAATTACGGAAAAAACATTTTATCGTATTTCACTATCAACATATACCTCTTCATCCTGCACTGCTTTTAAGTGAAGATGCGCTTGTTGATAACTCAGAAGTTTTTAGCTTCCTAAAAGAAGCAGGATTTTTAGACAAACTCTAAACTTATACAATGCATCGTTTAAATACACAGGAACACCTCGTAGGGCTTCCCACTTTTGAGAAGATCGAGGAGGAAGAAAGAACTTTGTTCAGAGTCTGGCGAGTAGATGGGGTGGGCGATTGGCCCCGCCTAGGTTACGGCCAGGAGTCCTTGAATCCTGGCGGCTTCCTCGGACCGCTGGACGGCCCACATTTGGTCTTCGAGGACGGAACAGAGCATTGCGGCTTCTTAGCGCGCGCGAAGGCTGTCAGCAGAGGCCGCATACTTGTTATGAGTACTAATCCCTCTACATTCCCATAACATATGCTCCAGAGTGGCTCTGGAGTCGCAACGCTTGCATCTGTCCGTTTTGTATATATCAGGATATATAATGTGCGATAGTGCAGGATTCGGATATGTCCTAGTTTGTAACTGCCGCCATTCCGCACTGTCTTTTTGTTAATTTTGGGTGAGGGGGCGGGAATATGCCCCTCTGTAATCTATAATGTTTTGTAATTTCATTGTATCTGGTCATTCTGTCTTCCCACTCCCACTCGTCTGCCACGCCGTAATCACCGGAGGAGGTTGGGGCGGCACTTGAGAGGGCAGCTCGGTCGGTGAGCCCTCGAGCTGCGTCATGTACAGCCCCATTGTTGCTGTCCGCCACGATGGCATGAGCAGGTGTCCATATAATATATGTATTTCTGGGGCTTGTTTGACACCCTCCTTTGAGAATACGTAGTGCCTCCGGGGAGATGCGGCCGTTGGCAAAGTTTCTCACTGCCGTTTGAGAGTCACTGACTATCACGGTTGCGTTTGTCTGAGCTACAGCGAGCGCTATGGCTACCTCTTCTGCTGTCTCGGTACTTGTGGTGCGTATCGTTGCGCATGTCGTACAGCGTTTGTTGCTATCGATTACGGCTGCGGTAAACCCTCGTTTGCGCTTGTATCGAGCAGCGTCTACGAAAACTGCGTCCTTGTCATTACCAAACTTTTTTTGTATTTGTTTTGCTCTTGTCTCTCGTCTAGCTTTATCGTGTTCGGGGTGCATGTTTTTTGGCAAGGGTGGTATCATCATTGTTTCCCTGATCTCTTTTGGAATGTCCACCTCAATGCCGTGTTGCGTGTGATACGTTATGCCTAGTCGCTCTAGAATATGTCTTCCTGCTCGTGTCTTAGAGAGACGTTCATATTGCGCCGTACGCTGCGCCTCGATAAGCTCATCTATTGTATTGTGCAGGTCTAGCTGTAACAGTTTGTCGGTGCTTGTGCTAATCGGTAGCCCTATAGCTAGTTTGAATATTTTTCGAATGAGGCAGTCTAGCTTGATCTTTTCCGCGACTTGCCATTTTAAGTATGGCGCTACGTATACTATTCTGCTTATCACGAATGCTTGTATCAACCTTATCGTGTTTTCCTCCCTCATGCCACTGTGCTTAGTTGCTATCCTTTTTATGAGTCTCATTATTTGGGCTACAGTTGCATCCAGTCGCCTGAGGATTTCTCCATTGTTGCCCTTGGCTTCGATGAGCAGACCCAGTACTCTGATCCTGTCGACTATGGGTATGGTTTTTCCATCGGCTGTTCTTAACTGTATTTCTTCTCTATGAGCAAGACCTTGCAGGCAGTTGCCTGGTTTGCGACCTCTACGAGTATGTCTGTACAGCAACAGCTCTGATTTTTCCGCAGAGCAGGCTAGCCCAGTACCTTCCAGATACCGCTCGACCGTTTCGACTGTTGTTTGAAGCGTTTCCTCTATTTCGCCATCACTACCACTTCTTACCCATAAGGTGATGTCGTCTGCATATATAGTATGATTCAGTCCTTCGATTGCTTGGAGTTTGGTTGGCAGTCCAAATAGAGCCAGATTGAATAACATAGGTGATAATACCGAGCCTTGCGGCGTACCTGCACTGCCCATCTCAATTTCCTCTGAAACTAGGTCCCCTATCATGATCTTTGCCTTCCTTTCTGTCAGGAAATTACGCACGTAATTGTACGTCCGTTGTCCCAGATCTAGATCGTTTACCCTTTTTAGCACCGTTGCATGGGTTACATTATCAAAGGCCTTCTTGAGGTCTAACCCTAGAATGGCCTTTGTCGCTGTTCCCGGATTATCTATAATCTGATGTTTTAACTGTAGCATTGCGTCTTGCGTTGAGAGGTTCCTCCTGAACCCTATCATTGTGGGTGGAAGCGCATCCTGGTCCTCGAGATAGGTAGTTATCCTCTCCAGAATCACGTGCTCCATGAGTTTCCCCACGCAAGATGTGAGAGATATGGGTCTCAAGTCCGCAATCTGCACTCGCTTGCCTGGCTTGGGTATTAACACGATTTTTGCAGTCTTCCATTGTTGCGGAATCTGTCCTGCCTTCCATGATTTGGAAATGAATTCAGTTAACTTAGTTATGGACTCGTCATCCCAATTGCGTAGCGTTTTGTTAGTTATGCCATCTGTTCCAGGTGCTGATCTAGTATTGAGTTTTTGCAAGACGGCCCTCACTTCTGCCTCCCCGATCTCGTTGTCCAAATCATCATTTGCTAGCCCTGTGTAATCAGGGTGTTGTTGTGACCGGCGCCGGAGCTGAAGAGGGAGCGGCGCTCCTTTAATCTTCAAACCAAACCGAACGACCGGCTGCCTACTGTTAGGACCGGCGCCAGGTCTGACAGTGGATCGGCGTTCCTTTTGATGTTCCTTTTTAGTCGCCAAACGGGTTGGCGGCCTGTGTCCGCCATGTATTGTTCCCCCCTGGCCGGAGGGTGCGGCGTCTTGCCGCCACGACACCGTGAGCAGTTCGGGAGACCACAAGTGCAGCTTCTTCTTTGGAAGATGACGGCGGCGGCGGCGGCCGGAAAACGTCCCGCTAATTGAACGAGTCGTTCGGCGACCATTTGAAGCTTGTTTACGGCGGCCCTTTCGATGGATGCAGTCATCAACTTCAGACCCCTCGCCCAGCGACACCCCTTGACGAGGAGGAGCCACGTTCGTGCCACATGGCCGTGCAGTGACCACGCTTCAATTTTGAACGTTCACGTGGACCGTGCGTGCTCGTCACCCTCGCGGGTAATGTGTGATCCGTGGTTGGACGGTGCCCTCTGTACGCGGTCCCCGATCTAGGGATCTGGGGAGGACAGACCCTTTATAATGAGCCCCCACGGCTCATTCGGTGTGCTTTTTTTCGAGAAGAGAACCAGGCAGAACAGAGCAGAACCGAGCAGAACCATGTAGAACCAAGCACCATGGAGCGCTATGTTAGGAGTCATGTAGAGGCCTGCCACGTTTGAGGGCTCACCGTGTAGGGAGTTCGCAATGTATATATTGTAAATAAACCCTCTTCAAGTCTCTCTTCCTCCTGCCTCGACAACTTCATCCCGGACCTCCGGTGTCTGGAAACCCCGGTCGCAACAACTGGTTGGCAGCGGTGGGATACGAGTCTGCGACGGAGAGCGACATGTACCGGAGGCCAGCCGAAAGCCCTGGAACTCGGCGGGATCGAAGCAGCGTACCACCACCGCACGTAATGGGGTGAGTGCCTGGCTTTGTGCTTGAGATATATCGAGTCTTTTAGCCTAGATTCGTTAAAAGATAGATATAACCAACAACTGCCTGGCCACTGTGGTTGTTATCTCAGCACAAGGCAGCACTGGATGATTATCTGAGCAAGTACGCTAAAGCAGGAAAGCTTAGATGATTCAATAGGAACAAGTGGTAATGTTTCAAAATTTCTAAGGGTACGTTGCGGGTTAAATTTTAGGATGTTGTAAAAAGCAGGAGTGAAAATTAACAGGAAACAAGTAGAGAGGGATGTTGGCCACGTAGTGCTACTTGGGTGCTTAAGCTTGTGGTCTCCGCTGTGAGATTTGCCAGGCTTCAATTTCTCTAGACCCAGAATTGAAACGCTGGTGGGTTTGTGTTTTGTCACAGCTGAGCCAAAGCAAAGTAGTCGCCATGGATCTTACGAGATTGACGAGAGAGAACCTGCTGAACCTGTGTTGGGATCTGGAGCTAGATTTTAATGATGATATGCCTGCTTCTAAACTCCGCGAAGTGATTCTCGAAAGCAATAGTGACAATGAGGAAATCGAGCACTTCGGGAATATGTACTTATTGGACCAGGAGGAGGAAGTAAAAAGGGCGCAAAGAAAGGAAAGATGGCGCCAGGAGGAATTGGAAGCTGAGCGCAGGCATGAAGAACATATGGAAGTACAAAGGGCGCAAAGAAAGGAAAGATGGCGCCAGGAGGAATTGGAAGCTGAGCGCAGGCATGAAGAACATATGAAAAGGATGCAGGAATTAGACGAAGAGATAGATAGGATTCGGCGTAGAGGGGTGGCATTGCAGCAGAGTGGTCAATCCGTAGATGTAGCGCACGAGCGGTGCAAGGTAGCGGCGGTGCCGTTTAAGGTTGAAGAGAAGGCTACAGGTCAGAAAGTTGTAGATGTAGCGCACGAACGGTGCGATGTAACGGCGGTGCCGTTTACAACTGAAGCGGAGGCTACATGTCTGATATCTGTAGATATAGCGGCGGTGCCGTTTGAGGCCGAAGAAAAGGCTAGTGCCTGTAAGGGAATGGAACAGGTTTTAACCCATTCTGAGGGAAAAGAGCTCGCGGTCGCAGCAGGGTGTGAGGGTTCCGTGGTGGTGGAAACGGAGTTAAGATTAACAGAGTGTTCCATCGAACCTTGCAGCCCTGTAGACCATGTTGATGAGCATCAGAGGCGGACGAAAGGCTCCAGGTTTGGCACCAAGGAATGTGCCAAACGGAGAAAGCGTCCGAAAAACAGAAGCGCGGCAAGGCTCGCGATCAGCGCGGCGCGTTTGACGAGGACCTTCAAACGGCGTGGCGGATTCGCGAGAAAAGGCCCGTTGTCTTCTCTGACTGGCTCGAATCGCATGCGTCTAAGCGGCCGGAGAGTGAGGAAAAGAAAAGCGCAATCTACGCGGCCGCGGTCTAGCGATGAACTGATAAGTGATCATCAGGACTGGGCGCGCGAGACGGCGGAGGAGCATATCGGTGATGAAGAACGTCAGAGTAGGACGAAAGGCTCCCAGGTCCGCGCAAAGAAGCGTGCACAGGGGAGAAAGCGTCCGAAGGGCAACAGTAAGGCAAAGCTCGCGATGAGCACAACGCGTTCGAGTAAGGTTTTCAAACGGCGGAGTGACATCGCGAGAAAAGTGCCGTTGTCTTCTCTGACGGGTCTGTATCGTATGCGTCCGAACCGCCGGAAAAGAAAAGCGCATCGTACGCGGCAGTGTTGGAAGGATGAATTGCTAGGCAATCATTCAGACAGTGCGCGCGGGAAAGCTAACAAGCAAGTGGGTGCTGACGAGCATCAGAGGTTGGCGAAAGGCTCCGTAGACGGCACGAAGAAGCGTGACAAACGGAGAAAGCGCCGTAAAGACGAGGCAAAAATCGCGACGCGTTTGAGGAATGTATTCAAATGGCGGAGCGAAATTTCAAGAAAGTTGCCGTATCGCAAGCGTCCGAGCGGCCAGAGAACAAAGAAAAGAGAAGCGCATTGTGTGCGTAAGTGGCCGAAGGGCAAGAGACCCTTCCGTTGTTCTCGCGGTGCATTGGACGGGGTGCGGGGCAAAAGAGTCGGTGGTTTTCGAGGGGCAGGAAGCGACAGCAAGTCGGCTTCGAGGAACGTCGCGGGGTTCGGTAGCAGGGCGATTGACGCGTGTTGTAGACCCCGCTTCTCGAGAAAATCGTTCCGGGCGCGACCACCGCGAGTTCGACTCAGAGTTGTTGCGAACAGCTGTTAGCCTCTCGGAAAACGTCGACTCGGGACTGTTGAAAGGAACATTTTGTTTGTTTTTGTGATTTTGTAAATAACTCGTTTGTACTTTGTTTTCGTTAGCGCTCTATCATTTTGGTAGCCTATATGCGTTGTATAGATCTATTGGAAGGATAGTGACACGCATTAGAGCGTACAGAATTAGGCGTTTGTCATCGGCACCGGAGTTGGTTTGTATGCGTCCGAGCCGCCGGACAAAACGAAAAAAAAAAAAAAAGCACGTTGGGTAGAAAGGCAGACCCTTTCGTCGCTCTATCGACGGCATGTTTGATGGACTGCGGGAGTGCGAGGTACTCAGCGAGAGTAAGAACGCAGGTTGTCAGCGCAGAGCTTTGCGGGGGTCGGAGGCGAAGCGAATGGGTTTTGCCATTGTTCCATTTCCCGTTCGCCTAAAAAGACCCACAGGACGCGACACCGCGCGTTAGTCCCAAAAAGGAGTAGACATCCGTGAGCTTTTGACGATGGTCATTAGTGGATTTATTTTGTTTTGAAATTTGCTTTTGACTGTTTAAGTTGTTTTGGATTTTAATGTGTTTTTTAAGAATCTCGTCTACCAAATAGTGTTTAGGTAACACATTTTTTGGTTTTGTTCATTTCTTGGGCGTTGTACGTTTAGCTAAGGTAAGCGTTGTGCGATTGCATAAACGACACGCATAGGAGCCTGCGTCATGGTAGATACGTGTAAATGAGCAGGAGCAACGTTATGAACTAATTATGACTGAGCGTAGAGACGCAAAGTTATTGCTTGCGAGATTTTTCAGGATTCATGCGAAACTTTTTTTGTTGTTCATTTAATGTTTTGTTCGCATGTGTCCGGTGTGTAAGAAAAGCTAGCTCGTGAGTTTATATGTATGCTTTGTGAAAGTGGCAACAGCAAGGGAACGGTTAGGTGGTATCTCCTCCAGGCAGGCGCACTGTGATGTGCGTTTGCGGATGTATAATAAAGACGTTCCTAATGCAGGTGCAGCACGGCAGTTATGCTTTCGTCTTCTCAAAAGGAATTGACGACTGGCTTTGGCGGCACTAAATTTCGGGAACTAAAAGATAGCGTGAAGTAAAATGCTTCATTTTATGAGTATGATACCTGGTGGGTTACGGCGGATTACTCACGCAAGCACTCGGGTATGCCACGGTGAGCGCATCACTTGACAATTAGTTTTCTTGAAAGCAGTTTGATGGGAAGATTATTATCGGATCGGGATTAGGAGTTTTGGTGAAACCTCAGAGAAACGTCCCGATTGCTGCTTTGTGTTTGGTAATACTGCTTACGTAAGGTTGCTTTTGGATAATTTGTCGGACTCGACGTGTCTCAGTGCGGGCAGGGTGCTCTCCCGTGCCTGTGGTGGTGTGTATGAATGCTTTTCCCAGAGGGGAGCCACAAGGAACGAGAGGGAAAGAGTCCTTGGCTGAGCGTCATCAGCAGTGGCCTGGAAGACAGCACTACACAGCGACACTTCGAGCAACCTGTGCAGCTGGTCACCCTCAGGTCGCTTCTCCCGCCGGCGGACGAGCTGTTGTGACCGGCGCCGGAGCTGAAGAGGGAGCGGCGCTCCTTTAATCTTCAAACCAAACCGAACGACCGGCTGCCTACTGTTAGGACCGGCGCCAGGTCTGACAGTGGATCGGCGTTCCTTTTGATGTTCCTTTTTAGTCGCCAAACGGGTTGGCGGCCTGTGTCCGCCATGTATTGTTCCCCCCTGGCCGGAGGGTGCGGCGTCTTGCCGCCACGACACCGTGAGCAGTTCGGGAGACCACAAGTGCAGCTTCTTCTTTGGAAGATGACGGCGGCGGCGGCGGCCGGAAAACGTCCCGCTAATTGAACGAGTCGTTCGGCGACCATTTGAAGCTTGTTTACGGCGGCCCTTTCGATGGATGCAGTCATCAACTTCAGACCCCTCGCCCAGCGACACCCCTTGACGAGGAGGAGCCACGTTCGTGCCACATGGCCGTGCAGTGACCACGCTTCAATTTTGAACGTTCACGTGGACCGTGCGTGCTCGTCACCCTCGCGGGTAATGTGTGATCCGTGGTTGGACGGTGCCCTCTGTACGCGGTCCCCGATCTAGGGATCTGGGGAGGACAGACCCTTTATAATGAGCCCCCACGGCTCATTCGGTGTGCTTTTTTTCGAGAAGAGAACCAGGCAGAACAGAGCAGAACCGAGCAGAACCATGTAGAACCAAGCACCATGGAGCGCTATGTTAGGAGTCATGTAGAGGCCTGCCACGTTTGAGGGCTCACCGTGTAGGGAGTTCGCAATGTATATATTGTAAATAAACCCTCTTCAAGTCTCTCTTCCTCCTGCCTCGACAACTTCATCCCGGACCTCCGGTGTCTGGAAACCCCGGTCGCAACAGTGTGTAACGGGAAGCGCTTGAGAGATGTATGTTTTCTTGATTTCATTCAGGAAATCCTGCTCTATACCTTGATATCTTTGTATTAACCGATTAATATTGTGCCTTTCTGCCAACTTGTTTCCGTCCTGGTTTAACAAATGTCTAAGGATGGTCCACGTTTTCGCCATTCCTATCTGGTTGTCCATGTCATTGCACTTTTCCTCCCACTGTTTGTCTGCACAGCTGCTGAGCGTATTGCTCTATATCTCTGTTCAATTTAGCTATTTTTCTACGAAGTGTCCGGTTGTGCCTTTGGCTTTTCCACCTCCGTTGTAAACCTTCCTTAGCTTCCCACATGTGGAGAAGCTTATTGCCTACATACTCTAGCTGCGCCTCCGGTGGCACCGTTTGCGTAGCGGCCTCCACGTCTCATTTTAACTTTTCGGTCCATTCCTCAATACTCCGTATCATTTGGTCAGGCTCCTCTCTGATGTTTCGGAACTTGTCCCAATCGACAAGTTTAAGTTGTCGGCCTTTTGCCTTCCGCGGCCCTGTCCTCACCGTTATTTCAAGTATAAAATGATCGCTTCCCAAGTCATGTTGCGTATTGGTCCATTGCGTGTCCAGTATATTTATGGTGAACGTCAAATCTGGCGTGGTATCCGCGCAAACGCTAGTACCTGTTCTTGTAGGAATGGATGGATCGGTCACGAGCGTCAGGCCCTCCTCCTGTGCGTCCAACCACAAGTTCCTGCCATTCTGGGTTTCGATCCTGTATCCCCATACACCGTGTGGGGCATTGAAATCTCCTCCAATCACTAGCGCCCGGTTGCCCGTTATAGCGAGGGTTTTTTCGAAACAGCGTGCGGAATTTGTGCTTTCTGCATTTAGGACTGCTGTAAATATTCAATACAAAAAGACTGTCCTCTGTTTTTCGCGTGGGTATGAGTTCGAGGAGGATGTGATTTATTGCCTTGATTTCCGTGTCATGTTGCACCACCGCGTGATTTCGCTTAACCAACGTTGCTAATACCTTTGTCTCCCCATCAGCACTACCAAATGACTTATATCCCGACAGTTTGACCAGCCCATGCGTTTCTTGCACCATTATAACATCCGGGGTGCTGGTGTGTTTAAGATGTTGTTGCAAAATGTATCGTTTTTGATTATATCCTCGACAATTCCATTGCCAAATCGTGTAGCTATTTTGTCTGTCCATGGCGGTATTACAGGCTCTCTAATCCCTCGGTGGGCACCGAGGTTCTAGTGTACGGTTTAAAAGACGTCTTAACTGGGCCCCCACCACTTGACTGTAATCCCCATATTGCTAGCTTGGTGTCGAAATCAGCCACCATTTGCTGCACTTTCTGCAATATCGTCTTGCCTAGCTCCTCGATTTTGGCCTCTATGTTTGCCTCAAATCTAACTTCTTGTTGTTCGAGCTTAGTTTGCAATTTTCTTTCAATTTGTTCCATTTCGGCTTTCATGGTGTTTGCGAATTCCTCCTGTCTTTCTTGTGGCGTCGCCACTGCTTTTGGTTTCTTTACCACGCTTTTAATCGGAGCGTTCTCTGGTTTACGTTTAACAGGGGTGAGGGCTGCTACCTCTTCCTTCATTGCTGCGCCTTTTTCCTCCATTATAACTTGTGAGGTTTTCTCGTTGCGTGTAACCCCTTCGTTTTTCAGATAATCATTTTCTCCCTTGAGTTCTCTAATCTCATTCATAAATGGAACATTGTTCTGCCTGATCTGCGTCAATTCGTTCTCTAGCGCCTTAATCCTACATTGAAAAGCAGCCTCTGCCTCCGCGCGCGCCCCGGAAGCTACATCAGCCCATCTCACCTGGAAGGGTCCCGCGGTGCCACGGACGCCGCTCGGTCCTTTTGAGCTTTGGGATCCTCCTCCCTCCTTTGATCGGGGAGACCCGGTATTGCCGTTCTTGGGTCTAGACCTCGATCTGGACCTCGATCTGGACCTCGATCTGGATCACGACATAGATGTGGTGGTAGTAAATGTAGAGCGGTTTTTGTTTTGTGCTTGAAGCTTGGTGAAGGCTTCTGGTCCGGATGCGTCTCGCGTCCGATGTTCCGATCGTTGACCTGAGTCGCCCCTTCTTTGCCTGTGAAGTGCTTTCGCTTCCGTCTCGTAGTAAAGTGCTTCTTCTTCCTCCCGTCGGGCTCGTTCCTAGCGGCGTCGTTTCACCAGGTACAGTACCTTAAATCTGGCCTTGCAATGGCGATCTGCCGTCGGGTGGTCTTTGCCACACAACTGGCACTTCACTTCGCACTCGTGCTCCTGCGGTGGGTTCTCAGTGCCACACCCTCTGCATATTCTGCTATTCGGGCTTGGACAGACGTCAGCTCTGTGACCAAGGCGTCCACACTGGTAGCACACATCTATTTTCTTGCAGTATAGTGAGCACTTGACCAGTGCTCTTCCGTAGCTCACATAACTGGGAACGCGATGCCCATCGAAGAGGACGATGACGTTCATGGTGTTTCCCATCCTCTTGGCCATGAGGACTGTCGGATTTCTCGGGGTTACCAGCGTTTCCACGATCTCTCTTGCAGACACGTCCTGCGTTACTCCTCGGATCACCCCTTTAGATGTATCTTCCGGAGCTGACTCGTACGCATTGGCTTCGATTTCTTTGTCCCCAATCTTCAGTTGAGCGATGGTTCTGTATTTTTCGGCGTGCTCCTCTGATGGTGTGCTGACCACTAGAATGTTCTGTTTATAGTTGGCACATACCGTGTCTTCTTCCGATTCATTCCTGGGTATTTTAGCGGCGTTGGCGACGCAGTAGTCAGTGACCTTGAAGCCGTCACGTGGGCGCACAATTATCTTGTAATCTTCCTTCGGCAGACGGGGCATCCTGCTCGCAGCCACAATTTGTCTTGCTCTCTGTCCCTTCCTCCACCTACTACTGACCGCGTTCTCGCTTGAGAAGTGCGTTTCTTGGTCCTTGGCTTCATGCGTTGTGGTTTCTTTGTTGGCTCATCCTCTTCTGTTCACAAGGCGCCAACCTGCTTCGTTCTCATACTCTTGTTGCGTGATATCTTCGCCATCCACGCTCATCGTAGCCATCCTGTGGCATTAACTCGATAAGACGCCGCCTTGAAGGGGCTCAAGACGCCAGCGTCCGTGGGCTAGACCAAGCGCATTATGCACAGCAGCAGGAGGCAACGGCGTCGTGCATTCGTCGGCGTTACAGAAATGTAGTCAATGTGCCGAAAATTAAGCGTCCACCTACTTGAGAGTGGTATCGTGGGGTTCCGTGGAACTTCCACTTCACGGTAAGAAGGCGTCCGTCAATCCTTCGATTTCACGCTGAGAATCACTGAAAATCTGCAGAGCTGACGCGACATGCTTGTCTGCACTCCGTGGCCCCCTGGCTGTCTGAGAAGATCGAGGTTTTTTTTTTTTTAGACCTGGTTGGTATCCTCAAGGCCCTTGCCTAAGCAAGGACTCGGCGAGGCATCGCAACATTTTAAAAGAATCATACCATGCGTTTGGTGCATGATGGCCTAAGCTGCCTATGTACCACAAAAACCAAACCAAACCTTCGCAAACGACTCGGCGCTTGTGTCGTCCCCTATGTGTGCATGTTATTTGTGTAACCTGGTGTCTGCTGCCATGTGTTGTAATGTTTTACTAACTAGCCCGCCAATACATTTTAGGCCCCTAATTTTCTGCCAGCTGGTATTTACAAATAATACCGATTGACGTCAATCTATTGCTCTTATCAACTTGCGACACGATCCAGTATTTTGTTTCTTATTGAGTCTTCAAGGCTCCAATAATAAGGAGGTTTAACATCCCGAGCTGCCGTTGACACGTAATCCCTACAAGCTTGGCTTTTCGCATCAGTGTTTTTGGGCTTCAGCTGTTCGTGCAGTGCTTTGCCAGTTCACAGTGCTGCCATCGTATGGCACACCATCACAATTTAGTCCTAAGCTTATGCATTCCAAGTTACTTCTCCTGCGCAAGAACTCCCGATTTTACAGCGTGAAAAAAGTGGACGTGTTTTATGCAGTGAAACCTTATTCAAGATACTTATCTTTCTTTTATGCGGTGAACACTACGGCTTCATTTTGACGCGTGTGTTTGTTGGTTTTTCAGCCACCGCGTTTCACTGGCTTGGCAGCAGCGTGTTAGCACCAGTGATTACACTGCAATGTGTTGACAACATGTGTATGTGATGCGGAGGCATTTGACTCCCAGATCAGATGTCTGCTGTTGTGCTTACCGCTACCATTGGTACTAAACGTGTTCTTGGCTTCGCTATGAACAAATTTGCCAGATATTTAGTTCTTTAACTTAGCCTTCGCATCAGTGTATTCAGCATTACAACCTGACCATTTGAATGGCGACTGCTGCAACCTCTACATGAACAGCTAAAATGCTGTGAACATGTAGCTCCTGTATATCTCTGAAAGTGTATCTATAGAAAACCAATTTCTCTCCGTTTTCAGGTCAAACGGTCAATTAGGGTCCTCAAGGAACAGCCACCGAATGTTGTCGAGGGACTCCTGAATGCACTAAGGTGAGCTCGATTGGCAATCGTCATTAGTTTTTTCTGCAGCTGTCCGTAAAAGTACAAACAGGCTCGGTGTGAACTTGATTGTGCGAGCTGGTAAAGTGTATATGCAAGTGTAATGGTGGCAATCGTGCCGTGTTTCCACACTTGAAAATACCGTATTTACTCCCAAAATAGGCGCACACCCTCAGCTCGGTCGCTGGGGTCAGTAGTTCTGTACCATATTTGCACGATTGCAATTCGACGCCCTTTTACATTAGCTGAAGCAAGGAAAAAAAAAAGGAAAAATCACGGCAGCGCTGCGCCAGCTTGGCGGGCTCTCCGAGTGAAGAGGAAGGGCGCGGTTGCTTTAGTGTCGGACTAACCTTTGCACCGGGGCGGCTCCGGCCCCTAGGCCGGCAGCGTGCACTCTGCATAGAATGTGCGATCGCATCCTTGTGGACTGCACATTGAATTTCCTATCCAGAAAAGCGTTTTCATTATTGCATTTGCTACCTCGCTCACAAATTTAAAAGCTTTTCCGCTTTCAGACGCAAGCTTTCGAGTTTTCTGCCACTACACGGACTTCACAAGCACAGTGGACTTTTGTCATTGTTGATTGCGTAATCGGTGAATTTCCGTGATGGCACTTTTTTTACATCGTTTTTTTTTATGTTCCTTAAAAGATTAGTGACATTAATTTTAAATATTTTCAGGTTTGCACTTGATAAGCACTGGTGTCAACCCTAAAACAAAGTAGTGCAGTGTCAGGGATCCATCAAATATACGCCTAATACCACTACCTTGGAAAGAAACTCTCGGTTTTGATGTCAAGCGGTAGGCAAAAGCAAGTGGCAGTGTCCTGTCATTGCAGTACGGCATCACGAGTAAACGGCAAGTCCCAGAGTACTAGCGGCATATTTGTCATGTGCTTACAGTAGATGTAAACAAACGAATTGTCACCCAGCAAGCCCAGCAGCAATTTCTGCAAAATGGGCTGCATGCTAGATGGAGTTTTCAAATTCTGCAGAACTGTGTTAGCAAGTCAGGATAATGTCCATTGCGGTGGGGCTAGTTTGCAGATAGATGCACACCGACAAAAACATTAATGTCAAAGTAAAATATTCTTTAAATACTTTATACGTGTTTTCCAATTATGTAGTGTGGAGAACATTAACACTTAACGCCAACGAAATAAGTGACATCCCTTTTGTGATGTTTATGTGTTCTGTCCGTACTCCTTGAAGACAACCACATGGCATCATTGGCACTGCTATTCGACCTTTAAAACACTATGCAGGTGCTTCACAATGTGCTGGCTTACACAGAGTTAATACAATGAGACATCATTGTTTGCAACTGTTAGCTTACAGGAGTAAGTGCTAAACAGAATTTTACTTATCATTCATTCAGCAAGTATCTTGTGACATAGGAATTTTTCAAAAGGTTAGCTTCTCTTGACACAAATAATTATGTTCACTTATGGTTTTTGTTCAGAAGTAATGCTCTCTGCCAAATTTGAGGGCTACAAATAAGACTGAGGGGGTATCGGCAATGCCGGTCGAGTAAATTCACGCTTTTGTAGTGAATGATTGCATGTTTTATCCAATCTTCTGAAGTTTGTTCAGGATGTTATCAGATTCGCTGCAAAAACTGACTGACGTTTCCGACGCTTCAGGTACACAACACGTCACCTGAACGACGAAACGACGCCGCGCAACATCAAAGGTTTGCTGGCCTGACTTGGACTGCGCTGCGGTAGTCATCTCTCGAGTGTTCAACTTTAAACGTTGCTTTCCAGTCGACATCGCTCGTCACTTCTGTGCTACAGCAAAGGGCCGCGCCGTGCTATGCACGGCGCTTGTTTCTCTTTAATAGCACCTGTGATTTGTGTTCATGTCACAACATGAAAAAGAGCGCGACTTCGTCGACGAAAGTGAGCTGGACCACTTAAAATTTTGTTTGTTTGTCGGTCACAACGGCGTTGAATTTTATGTTGGACATGGTGTGATGTACCGGGAAGAACTGGTGAACCTCGCAATGTGTTTGAGACTGAGAAAGACGCAGGTAGGCAACAACAAGATCTTTCCATCGTAGAAACCGAAGCTTTCGCAGATTTTTTTTTTGGACGACAAACTGATATCATTTATTTGTCGACATCGTTTAAGCACTTCTCTTGAACCTGTGTAATGTTCACGGCTTTTAGTGATTGACTTGGGCTCTATTAGCTGTGTCCCCAACGACTAAATCTTTAGTTTGTCTTGCCTTTTACAGCATTTCACGTGGTTTTATGTAAGACCCCGCTTTCGAGTTAGAGGTAGAATAAACGTTATCGACATTGTATCCTTTACCTCCACAGAGTGCTCAGTCAGTAGCTTTTTTTTTTTGCTTCGAGTCCTTCAAATAACAACCTTTGGGTAGTGGTCTCTTAGCTTGCTTTAATTTTGTAACTTCTCTAGCACTGTTTTCGTGTTTCCACAGATTTGATCTTGAGGTTCGCTCTGTGGGAAACCTTTCAATATAGCTCTTGTTTTTACGTTGAAAGTTTACGTTGTGGCCTTATCCTGTGTGTTCTTTCTCTGTCCCTGCTGCTTGAACTGGTCAGCCCGTTTCTTTCGTTGCAATTTATCTTGCCTATCACCGTACATCAGCCGTGAGCGTTCATCTCGTGCATAGGCTGCGTTTGACATTTGGCGTGTCATTTTCTATCTATTACAGCTGCAAAATGGTGTAAGGGTTTGCAATTCTTATATCTAGACTATTTGGAAGACTTTCTAGGATGCCTTCAGACTCAAGCGTATGTACAGGTGAAGCGTTGCGACATCTTGGCTGGTAGCACAAACGCCCGTGTCTGCAATTTGTGTTTGTACTGTCACGTGCTTTGTCACTACACAACACACGCACACATGGTAGGTGACCTGTTGCAACGTCGCTAGTGAAGCAGTCAAGATTAAACTTGAAAGAGGGCTAAAAAAGGTCGGCCATTCTCGTGCCCCCATTCAGACTTTTTCTGATGTGCAAACGATCATTAGTATAGTTTTAAAATGTAGTGCATATACACATTAGAAATCGGGATGTCTTTTTTTTTTCTCATTTTTGTGTGTTTACGATCTAAAATTTTCTACTTGCATTAATCAGAAACTTTTCAGTTTCATTGCTAGTGCTGGTTGGGAGTTAGGCTCTCTCCCATGTGTTCATGCTCCTCCTGATCATAACTGAATAATATACACTGTCGTTGATGATGAAAACTAATGCCAAACTGTAGGCTCTCTCACAGTCACATTACCACGTACCCTAGCAGTGGGATTTATCAGAACTGCAACCTATGTAGTTGCAGTCTACTGTCGTGTTTTTTTTTAACCACGCTGTAGATTGTCATATGGCTCTGAAGACCCAGTTCTGCTGTAATCCTGGAAAACTGAAGATACTGTACCTACGCTAGCTACATAACGCTGCTGTGGGAAAGCCTAGGAGCCTCGAAGAGTTTCATACACGGAAATAATTTTTAGGACGCGTTTTGCTACACTTAGGCCACGTGCTTCAAAGCCCCAGATCGAATTTTCAATGAGGGGCAAGCCAACTTATATGTACTAATGTGCGGCGTACGTGATCAGATATGTACATACTTAGGTGGAACAGAGACTGTGTTTCCAGATAATTATCATTATTCTTTCACCTGGGCTTTCGAACAATGCGTGGGAGGTGCAACATGCCAATGACCCACGACTTTCAAATTACGACAACTGTGAGATTATCAACGCACTTTCGCGATTTGCGAGTACATATAATCTGAAAATAAATCGCACTCGCCTTTAAACATGGAGTTTCATGCCTCTTAGATGACGAAAGATTACTCTTACGTACAATTTCAGTCGCCAAAAGCGTTGCGGCGCACAACTTTCGCATTTTTTTTTATCAAGGTATCTGAAAAACTGTACCTCAACTCATTTTCTGCTACAAAGATTAGAATGAGCACATTCTTGCAAGTTGTTTGAAAACAATCGACGAAGTACTGTTCATGAATTTTCACTGTGTAGAAGAAACCTCCACATGTAGAACGATGCAGAAGGCGCTGTTGTGACATTGTCTCTAGAATTGGAATGCAGGGAAGCCTGGATTTGACGCAAGTGTTACTGACGACATTGATTTTTGTAGCTTGATGGTAGGACCCATAGGTGGCTCTCGCGTAGTGGTGCAACAGGGTTAGTCATAATACAAAACAGGGTGCATCTCCTCGAGCTGCGCAAAATGATAGTAGTATTAACTGCACATGCAACACCTCGTTAAAGCTTTACGGTAGCGGCTGCCACGTAACGTGAATGTTTATTGCCCTAGTGTTTCATATGCAGTTGAGGATATTCAATGCATTCCTGTGTTGTTACTCTGGAAATTTTATTTCACTTTGCACAGGATTTGTGTTCTTTCCTTAACCTGTAAAATTTACAAAATTGTACTGCCTACGGTAATGTTTGACGGTGGCATTCAGGCGAGCATCTAAGCTTTATGAAGTATCGTAAAAGTAGTAATGTACTAAGGCGTGTTCAGATTTAGCGTCTTAGCGTAACACAAGGCCACTAAGCTTCTTTGCATCCCAAACCCTGATTGCTGTCTCCTCTAAACTAGCTTGGATTTTTTTATTCCAAATCCAAATTGTTAGGGCGCACCGTTTTGCTTTGCAGAAAAGTTGTACATCTAAATCTCTATAATGGGAGCATGTAATGCTTATGCCCGACAGAGTGTTGCATCAAGCACTTGAGTAATCTCCTTTTCCACTTGTAGAGAATACAAAATGTCTTCCGCGAAACTCTCTGTAGATGAAGCGCATTGCAAAGCAAAATACTGCCAAACCACTCATTCTGTCGAGGCAATTGTTTTTTTCTGCCTGAACATCACGCCTGGCCCACCCACTTTGTGGCGGCCATTTTGCGACCAGGGTTTTGCCACTGCACATACTATAGGCATGTAGCGAGAGGTGCTATTTTTGGAAAGACGTCGTGAAGGTGGCTGGGTTGTGAGAAAAGTTGGCTGTATCGTTGCAAGGTCGGTGATGCGTGAGGCTTTTACTAATGTGAGCGTGCGGAAAGAAAGGCTATGTCCACGGTAGACCATTGACAACTCAACCCTCTGAGTGCAGTTTAAGCTAAGTGGAAGGCACTTTAGTTTTACTGCCATATATCTGTCGATAATAGAGTTCTTTTTCGCCCGCCACAATGACTGAGTGCATACGTATCATTCTGTTGCAAAGCCTAAGGTTAAGGGTTCAATTCTCGGCTGGTGAAGTTGTTTTAGATGCAAGTGGAATACAGAAACATTTGCCCGTTCAGTTACACTTTCGTGTGAATATAAACCCTGCTAGTTAATATTACTAGAGGCGGTGCATTGAGTTGGCAAGCCTTAAGCACCAATCGTGACTTGGTAAATTTTCATGCTCCGTGTGTACACAGGTATGATGGAGTTAATTCAGTTTCTACAATTCACATGATAAAAGCCACTTCGTATTTGAAACATCATCAATTATGATGTTTCATCATTGAAACATCATGAAACATCAAACGAGACATCATTGTCATTGCGAAAGGATAAAAAAGACTTCGATTTCATCACTTCGTGTCTCAGCATACTTGTAATTTAATGTGAAAATGAAAGCTCATTTTGTTTTGGCTGCGGTCTCATATAGTGACTGTATTGCATGTTATTCTAGCTATTTAGAAAGAGGCGGGTTTTTAAACGCATTTGGTCAGACTTCAAAGTGGTTAATCATTTGTACCATTACCTAGTAAACCTCATTGCATTGTAACTAACGGCAATTGATCGTGTGTATGATGACTGCTATTCATAAGCTATGCATAGTTTCTGGTGGCAGATTTTGATTTGACAATGGTCTACTGCCTGCTATTGCTGTATACATTGTAAAGCTCAATACAGCTCTTTGTGCATGCTCAGATTAACAGTGCTAAACTTACACAAATGTATGTGTTTGCTGCTTATATGTGTGTGTTATTTCTGTGTTTTATACTGTCATTACCATCCGACGTGAGCAGTTGTGACTATTTAGCTTAGAAAAAAAATTTTTTGTCAGGCCTGATTGAGTGTTTGCAAGAGTACACTTAATATGAGGTTTCAGGAATCTGACGATGTCGCCGTGGTTAGTCGTTCAGTCATTCGTGGCCTTTGGACTTTCCACGTTCTTTGATTTAGCAGAGTTCTTGAGCTCTTCTCAGTTTTGTTGTCACAGTCCGAAGTCTCGATTATTTTTTCTTTTGTTTTATTTATAAGATGCTAGTCATTCTGGTTTCCCCATTGTATATTTGTTTTTCTTGGCGATTTGCAACAACGCGTCGGTAACTTTTGTTGGCGGTGGTGTTGCATGGTTATTGCACAGCCTATACCGCTCTCACTTTTTTTTGTAACTGTTGTGCAAAATCTGTGTTTATGGGGGATCGTTCTGAACTATTTCGAGTATTTGCACATCGACGATGATTTTATGTGATTTTGGTGGAATCTTTGTTAGCTCATGTAATCTTTTTTTTTTAAGTACATTTACTCTACTGCAGTGGAGGCTCTGTTTTATCATCACTCCATATATTGTGATAATTTGTGCGTACACTTTTTCTTCTCATTGTGTAAGGAATGATAACTTGCAATGCACATTGCTTCTGTAGACGAAATAATTAAGCATCTGTGTACTTTGGTTTCATATAGAGGACCCTGCACAAAGACTGCTGAAGTCAGGTCAATAATTCTTGGTCTCATAATTATTCGCTGGAGAAAAGCACCATTGAAAGAGCACAAAGTATGTTCGACTGAGTGACTGCTAGTTCCATGGTCGAGGTCATGAAGGAGTGCTGACTGTTCAGCTGGTTGGTACGAAAACAGGGAAAACACTGCAGTGTTCAAGATGAACTTGGGGTAGGGGCCATAAAAATAGATACATAGTCTTGCAGCATTTTTAATTTACTCGCTGTGGATGCGTACATGGTCCTAACAGTGATGGCCTCCTCTTTGTCCTGTTAAATGCGAAGTATGCTTGCGCAAAGCTCATTCTTTGAGAGGTGTGCTGTTTGCACTTCAAAAATAAACCTAGTGTGGAGCGAAAGAAGATTATACGGCGCAGTGATTCACGACCTTAGCGAGAGGAGCAGAGCGCGAGCTGTTGGCCCTAGCACTGCGATTCCTGCGTCGATTGCGCCCCCGCTTTCAGTATCGATAGACCTGTGCAAGTGCTACTTACGCCAATAAACCCCATTTCAGAGTGGTGGTGCTGAATGTTTTAGTCAGCCGTTTCTGAGATGGCGGGTAGTTCCCTGTTGTGGAGTTCCAGGTTGAGCTACCCAGCACCTCCACCACTCTGAAACGGGGTTTATTGACGTGACACACAATCTCCGAACGGCACCATGAAGCTAGACGAATACTCAAGAAAGCCAACGAAGCATTGATTTTTTTAGTGCTTGTGTGCTTCCCAGCGCATTCGTTTAGGTTTGTGGTGCCGTTTAGTACTAGTTATGAATACTTGTTAAGTCGCCCAGTTGTTGGTTCTATTGGTGTGGTGCGGAACATTTGAACGAATCATTCCCAATTCAGTGCATTGCGTTGAACTATTTCGAGTATTTGCACATTGAAGACGATTTTGTGATTTTGGTGGAAAATAGAACAGAAGTGCGTATCTATTTTCTAGTGCCTTGGGCACCTTCTGGTTAACTTACTTAATGATTATACTCCATTGGATATTGGGAACACATAATGCAGTTACATTGACACTTTGCTTAACATTAAGTATTGATAACTTGCTGACCAATCTGCCAGTTATCATGGCAGTGCTTTCAAAATGAGCCATTTTCAAGTAGCACATGATGGCATTCTTATCTCGAGCGCTGCAGTGTTTTCCAAGGCCGCTACGCTATTCACGCACATCTGTGAGTTCGAGTGCGGGTCATTTCATGTATAGATATTTCACACAAATGTACTCTCCAAAAATGTAGGCATCTCCTCGGCATTCGCCGTATCTTGTATCCTTGCTGAGTGGATTAAGTGTTGAGCTACATAGGAAACTGAGTACGTGATAATTTTGTACGTGTGTGCATACACTGTGTGTGTGTGTGTGTAATTGTCGACTCAACTTTGTTGACTTGGTTTCGAGTCTTGGCACAAATGTTCGCTCGATGCTCAATTTGTTACGTATAGGCGGCGCCTGCAACGCATTTTATAGGTATGACATGCCTCGCTTAGGACTGATAGTTGCAATTTTTTCAGTGTTTTATTTTCGTGTGTGCACCTGTCGCACTGCCCCTTCGGCAAAAGCACTCATTTTGTAAGGTCGCACAGTTTTTTCGGAAGTGAAACGTGTAATGTTTTATTGCATGCTCATGCTCAGACAAGTATTGTGACTTTTATATATATAGAAGGCAAAAGATTGCACATTCTATAAGATCACAACAGAATCTGAAGTATAATGCTGGTATTTCTATATATATACCTTTTTTTCTGTACTTTTTTTAAGCATCGAAAAGCCCAGTGTGTTTTTTAAGAGACACGAGGGGAGGCCGTTCATTTTTTACGAGCCTTATGTTGACAGTTGTTAACATTGCGTCAACATTTCGTTCATGTACATAGCATGTGCTACTTAGGCTGGCGTGTTTTTTCCAGACCCTGTGAACACGCACAGTCGTTTTTGTGTTTACTTTAGGCACAATCATGTTGCTTGCTATGTCACTGGAACCAATTGTTTAAGTATATTATGCACGATTGTCTAGCAGCCTTCTGCACAAGCACCAAGAATAATTGCATTCTTGCATCTCGTATCTTCTAACTTATGTCGCATACCCCCATTTAAAAATAGTGCTGCATGCAACAATTCTTTCAGACTGTGCTGTTACGAATGTTACCAGATTGGCACTTGCATTTTATTTCTGTGCAGAAATCTGCAAGCATTTTATTTCTGTGCAGAAATCTGCAAGCGGCATTTGTAAGGCAGGAGCATTGATGCTGTTCGGCTTCTGTTTTTCACAGCTGGCCAATGCATTGAGGCGGTGGCATTGTTCGGCGCAGGCAACATTGATTGTTGCACTTAGATTTGTTCTGGAGTGTATACTAACTACTTTGCCGTTAACGAGTTTTTCTAGTTCGTATGAAGACGTATTTTTCCTGTCTCGGCGGTGGTGGTGATGTGCTTGCATTTAAGTGGTCTTTTTTGGACGTTGGACATGCCACGTTGCTGCATATGCAGGGAATGGCTGGACAGAGATGCAAGTGCTGCCGGCTGATGTCGTAACTTTCGTTGTTTTTAATAAAGAATATTGTTGTTTATAAAGATGCACGTCTTGTTTGATCACAAGTTCAGATAAGGGGCAAAGTGTCGTTGCCTAGCCACAAGGTTCTTGTGGTTGTGCGTAATGCTTATCTGAGCACGTACTATTTGCTTTTGTGCTCAGGTTTGGCAGGCCTCTTAATGATAAATTAACATATCCGACACAAAGATGGGTTCGGTTTATCTGAAAATTCTTTACAACTGATCATTCTTTATATCGAGGCTTGTGATGATGTCTTTCTTGGAACTGTGCAGGAGCAGAACACAAGAATACAAAGGCTACATGATGCTGTCGCAAAACACAGGGCCTATCATGGTCATCATAGGCCGTGGAATCTTTCCTATTTGCGTTTCTAGTGTTCATGAGCTCCACAAAATGCAACATGATCATGGTAAAGGGAAAGCTTTAGTCATTATCCAAGTTACTCCGGTGTAATGCAGAAACAAACATGCAGTCTTCTAATAAAGGGCTAATATGCAGTTTCAAAAATGTAAAATACTAAATAACACCAAGGCAATCGTATAATAGTAAAGTAGATATATGGGTAGAAAAGAGAACTTGCTCTGCTGTATGTAACTGCTTAGTGCATAATGTCTAAGTGTGTCAATTTATAAAACTAAAATTAAAGGTAGGACATCGTTGGAACAGAATTGCAAGTCTTCGGTGTTCTTCAGACATTTACCCTAAGGCTTGGTCGCCTTGGTACTCTGCTGAAATGCGCAGACTCTGACAAGTAGCTAGTTTTTTTTTTTTTTAGAAGTATGTTAGAGTTGTTTAAGCCAAGTGCATACATCAAGCCATACCTATGTTTTCTTGTCAGAGTGCATTCGCGTTTGTTTACTGTAGGAACTCGGGTAAAAAATGGGGAGAGGGTGCAGAAGTGTTGCATGCGTTGAAGGGAGGCAGCTGCTTCGTTTTCCATCGCCGTAGCCGAAGCAAACGCATTTAGAAGCACTCTTCGATCGTCCGCGACCAATGCTTTCGGATCGCGTAGCGTCTCCCTCGTCGAAAAAACGGGGAGAGGCGAAGCAGCGTAGCCTGACTGCGGATCTTCTGTGCCGGACGCTCCTGCCTCCAGATGTCGCTGGCGTGCACATCACGACGCTGTGCTCCAGCTCTGTCATATTGACCTCTCAGGCCTCGTTCTCACAGCCGTTAACCGAACAGTCTCGTCACCGTGACGGGGTCACTGTAACGTAGAGCGGTTCTCTATGGCCTCGTTCTCACAGCCGTCAAACGACCTGTCGCGTTATGTGACGTCTAAAAAAAGAAACGTAGAGATTACGCGATGGAGCTGTGTACGGACAGAAGACGGTGGTTGCAAGGCCGACAGCAGCACATTTTTGTACACGATAATTCCTTTCTCCGTGACCTTGCCAACACCCAGTAGTTCTATCCACGCGTTCTTTTGTGCTCTCCGCGATTTCTTCTGTTCGTCAGGTGCGCCGAGGGGAAGCCGGCCCTGGTACAATGAAGAGTGGGGCTCCGTACCCGCGCTGGAAACTTAAGAGCATCGCTCTACGTCACCGTCACCCCGTTTTTGAAGAGAAAACGAGATTGAAATCCTCTCCCTTGACAAAAACCGGTGAAGTCATGGTGACGGGATGGGTCGTTTTACGGCTGCTAAAACGAGCCCTAAATCTCCTCTCCGTATGTGTTGAGCAGTTCCGTGAATCTGTATTCACACGATGGACGTGATCGCGGACGAATCAGTCACGTGGCATGTGATTTTTCCGCATTCAGCATTCACACAACGGGGGAGGACTCGCGCTACAAGCGAGGATTTCAGCATTGCTTCCCGATGACCCCAACCGTGATTCGGACTTCCGGCTTTTCGCGAATCGCTCCGCCCGGACCGAAGCGGGGACGTGCGAACGGCTGACGTATGGTGACGTAGTACGCAAGCTCGAATTGCGATTTCGTCCGTCGTGAGAACACAGCTTGGAGGCGGAAAATGACGCCTCCACTGTAAGAACCCGAGCAAGCGTCTCCTTCCCCTTTTCGGAACGTTTGAAATGTGCGACACTGTCCGTGCAAGCGCCCACCACACCCTCCTGTCATTTTTTTTAACCTGTCCTCCGATAATGAATCCTGCAGCCGTGGTTCCCAGAAAAGTTCTGGGAGTGTTAAGATATGCGCCTGATTTCATAGTCTTACAGTGCAGTGTCTCGTATTGCAGTCAGAGCTGTCACAAAAGGTCGAAACATTTGAATGGTGTAATTTTCTCCCCTTGTCATATATACCGCGCGAATTCGCTTCGTGTGAAATTCACACGAGATTTCCCTCCAGTTCAGTAGAAACGCTAAATGCAGGCGTATTCAATGAGTTCTGTCATTAGAAGAGCTTAGCTAATCTTGCGCTGCCATCTTCGAGCAAGGTCACCTTTTCCAAATCTTGTCTGATTATACCCCTTCCCCCAAGGTGGTGGGGCCGCTCGCTCGGTATTCTGAGACATTTTACACTTTATTTATATAAAATTCTGGAGTACAATGAAACCAAGTGAAATGAACGGCGAGTAGAGCTCGATATGACCGTTTCGTTTGTGAAGTTAATCGCGCATTTGTTTCGTTCGTTTTTTTCATCTCGCCCTGCGCGCCGGCGTCGTCGTGGTGGTCGTAGGTGGCGACACCTGCGGGCAGAGCGCGAACAGTCGCTGGCGAGCCTCCTTGACGAACGCCTGTTCGGGCGTGGTGAGGAGCCTGCACATGCGTTGCTCGGCCTCGGAGACGTTCGTGAGGGGCGAGTACTCGATCACGGCCATCTTGGACACCCGGATGGAGTCGACGCACCGCCGGTACCAGAACGCCGTGCGGCTCTCCAGCGCCGCCACCTCGGCCTCCATGCGGCTGCGGCCGAACTCCTCCACCTTGCGATCCAGTTTGGCCGCGAAGTGCCTATACAGCCCCTCGTCCACGCGGTTAGCCTTCTCCAGGATACTGCGCGAGGCCGATCAGACCACAGTGACGTATGCAAGGACACATGTTATGCAAGGACACATGTTATGCAAGGACACATGTTATGCAAGGACACATGTATGCAAGGACAAAAGTATGCAAGGACACATGTTAAGGCGAAAGCCTTAATGCTCCTTCTGACCCGCGGTTTGACGCAAATGGTCGCAAATGACTTGGCACAGCCGCTCGCTGATCCATTTTTCAGACAGGCGACTTCAATCGCGTGACCTCTGAACCCATCGCGGGCTCGGGAACATGACGTCTGCTTAATTTACGGGACGATGGAAATGCGGGCCATTTGCGAGCAGTTGTGAATTCCGAGTGACCATGGGTTTGTCCCGCGCAAGTTCGCTCATCGGTCTCCTTGCGTCGCTTTTTGGTCGCCAGTCCCAAATGGTCGCGCGTCCGGTGCTTGTCGCAGGTGTGAACGAGCTTTAATATGCCCCATCCAGGATCGAACGTTCTTTTCACGATTTGAATAAAATTTGTATTTTTTAGATAGCGCTTGAAATTAACTAATCATAAAGCAGCTCGAGAGAAGAAGCTTTAGTTTTCAGAGCACTTTTTTTTGTATGTAGGCCTGTGTATTGTTCTGTAAAGGGCGATGGGGGGAGACGCTTTGGTTATGCCTACGCCAGCAGGGTAATCATTTGTTAACCTTTATAATTTGAAAAAAAAACAAATCATGCTTGTTATGCCACATGGCAGTCAAAGTTATAATAAAGTTTTATAGGCCCAAGCCGTTCGTTCATGCATAACATATTGCGTTTTTTTTTTTCGGTGCTTCGCAGAAAAACAAAAACGGGACGGGCCATTAGCTTTTCATATTTCTTGAGTGTTCTGCCACGAATCGCGCTAAAGTGGAATTCTTTGTAACTACCGCCCAAGGCAATAGGTCAGATTCAAAGGAAATATCCTTATATGCTCAATCTAAAGCATCACTCCTTTAGTAAAATTGGGCTTCGCTGCAATAGCACAATTTGAGGGGCAAAGCCCTCTTTCTCAGACTATTTTAGTCGGCTTTCCCGCAGCAAGGCACGTCGTGCGGCAAAGCCCGCTTTCTGCTTGTCACTTGCGTCGAGGTTTTAACAGAGTCCCTGCCAACGCAGCACCATCAAAGCAGTGGTATGATAAGCTGACTGCACTGAACTTCATTGTACAATATCGCACGCTGAGGAATCACGGGTATGGCTCTGGTGAAAGCTTTTTGGTGTACAAATGAACAAGCTGTCACACTAGTTTCACAATTTCAAACTTGTTGTGCATAAAATCTGGACCATGGTAATCGCATGGTGTTGACTAAAACGGCCACCCTTGAATTACGAGTGAAAAGTGTGACTGCATGTCACTGCACTAATAAATTAGCGAGTCAACGTTTAAATTTGAGATTAGCGTTCTTCTAGATCCCTACCCCTAGAACAGTCCTACTCCTAAAAGAATGATCATGAAAAGGTAACGTTGTCATCGATCTCTTTGTGGAGCGAAGGTTTGAAAACAAATCGGCACAAAGTTTTTATTAAGCTGACGGGAATATCGTTCTGGTTAATTAGTGCTCTTATTTATGATTTTGTACACTTACGAAAAGTGGGTATTATCGAAATTCGATTTTGGGGAAGTTATACTACGATGCGGAGGTGGGTCCATGAGTGCCGGTCTTTTACGGGTGTGGGTGAGGTTGGATATGTTGGCCTGAAATAATTTGGAAGGGCTGGGGAGTGAGAAGGATGGGGGGTAATGGACATTATATTTAGAAAGGGTGATTGGTGATGGGGTGTTTAATGTTTTGCCTACGCAAGGTACGCTCAAGTCATACACATGTGTAGAATCGACTCCCCCGTAATATGCCTAGTCTCAAAATTGCCCCGCCGCGGTAGTCTAGTGGCTAAGGTACTCGGCTGCCGACCCGCAGGTCGCGGGATCGAATCCCGGCTGCATTTGCGATGGAGGCGGAAATGTCGTAGGCCCGTGTGCTCAGATTTGGGTGCACGTTAACGAACCCCAGGTGGTCAAAATCTCCGGAGCCCTCCACTACGGCGTCTCTCATGATCATATAGTGGTTTTGGGATGTTAAACACCACAAATCAATCAATAGTCTCAAAGTTATTGGCTCGGAAGGGGCGTGGAGAGGGTGGGGGGGTTCACCAACATTCACACTCTAATGTTAGAAGCGTGGCAAATTGTGCTATTTACTAGGACATGACGATTGTTATGGCGCCATGTCCTCAAGTCATGTCACGATAAAAGAGGACAGCGCACGTCTTCTTGTCCTTTTGTCGTCGTTCTGAGCTCGCGCTATAACAATCGCCATGTAAGCAGGCGCGCCATTGCAAAAGCTGACAATATTATGTCAAAATAAAGTATAATCTTGCGTGCATTTGGGCTACTTAGATCCTCATTGTCGAAATCAAGTTGAATGAATGGGCGTGTACAGGGCACGTAGCGCGTAGGCCAGATAACCGCCGGTCTTTAGCAGTAACAGATCAGATTCCTAGAGACGGCGAATGCACGAAGGGAAGACAGAGTTAGGTGGACAGATGAGATTGAGAAGTTTGCGGTGTGTGGACAGGGGCAATTGCAGGGCCACGCTTATCGACGAAACGTGGGGCGCAATCAGCCTGGTGATGATGACGCCTGATCCACAGCCGTCCTTGTGTACAGTATACATATTTTTACGGTGGAGTAAACTCGGCTTCGAAAACCGGTGAGCTAAGCGGTTTCTCCGCACCTGACAGCTTCTTCGTCGGGCCTCGGGTATCGTTTGAGGCGCATGTTGTGCTTGAAGGTGACCACGTCGTCCAGCTGCCAACCGAGCAGGTCGCGCAGCAGCACCAGCGACTCGGTGAACCGTTCGGCGATCATGACGAGGTGGAAGGTCCGATCCACGGACTCCACGAACCGGGAGATTTCTTCGACACTGCCGCGGTCCGCCATGTCGTCTCCGTCGACGCCGAGGTCGAACGCCATCTGGTTGAAGCCCAGAGACCCGTGCAGACGCGAATTGCGCACCGTCTGAGGATGAACCGAGAGAGCGAAAAAAACAAAACAAACATTAATATGAGGCGAAAAGCTGCGTCCTGGGTTGGAAGCTTTCTTAATCACGTAAACCGTCGGCTATAGGTCAACAAACGGAACATATCTTGTGGTTGTGTTTTGGACTCGCGTGGACCAACGTTTTTCTGAGTTGGACTAACTCGGATTCACACTCATTTTTATCAATCGGACTCACTCTAACTAAAACTTCCAAAAGTACTAGTCGCCGGGAATCACTCAGACTTAGAGCTCGATCTGAGTCTGAGCAAGTCCAAGTGAGTCAACTCATGAGTTCGCTCGCCTATGCCGTTGACCCTCGCTCAGGCTGCGGTGCTGTTCTATGTAGGAGCATTAAAGCTGGACATATCTTACTGTTCCAGAGTGAGGCCCAGCCTCTTAAGGACGAAACTTGCGAGAGCATATGCTTTCACTACTTTCACTGTTCTCGCTACTTTGATATTTGGTGTCCTGTGGCATCGTCGCGTAATGATGACGTTTTTTGGTTGTTGTTGTTCGTGCTGACGCCGATGGTCTTTTTTTTTCTATTTTGTGAGGAAGCATTTCGCCTCAAAGCAAAATCTTCGTTCATAAATCACCGATCGTTCTTTGTCCCCTTACTCGGCACTTCGTGTATTCGTACTGCCAGAGAGTCGGTGTTGTCGCACCTGCACGAAGAATGGCTGCTTGAGAAAGGCGGTCAGGTTGGCGTCGTAAACGTTGTGCAGCTCGAAGTAGTAGAACAGCGAGGCGAAGGCGTCCGTCGGCCGTCGCAGTATCGTCACGTACACGGTGTCGACGGGCATCACCTGAGCAGGACGAAATTACGTCACAGTAAAACTGCTCTGGGGTCACTTGGTGATTGCAAAGTGCGAAACTAACGAATCATAAGTGAGTACCTTAGTAACCTGCGCTTCGCCGATGGCATTGCATTGCTGAGTAACTCAGGGGACGGATTGCAACTCAGGATTACGGAGTTAGACGAGGAGAGCAGAAATGTGGGTCTTAAAATTAATCTGCAGAAAACGAAAGTAATGTACAACAACCTCGGAAGAGGGCAGCGCTTCGAGATAGGTAATAGTGCACTTCAAGTTGTAACAGACTATGTCTACCTAGGGCAGGTAATAACCGTGGAGCCGAACCACGAGATTGAAGTAACTAGAAGAATAGGAATGGGGTGGAGCAGTTTTGGCAAGCACTCTCAAATCAGGACAGGTAGATTGCCACTATCCCTCAAGAGGGAGGTATATAACAGCTGTATCTTGCCGGTACTTAGCTACGGAGCAGAAAGATGGAGACTTACAAAGAGGGTTCAACTTGAATTGAGCACGCGCAGCGAGCAATGGAAAGAAAAATGGTAGGTGTAACCTTAAAAGACAAAAAGAGAGCAGAGTGGATTAGGGAACAAACGGGGGTCAAGGATATCATAGTTGAAATCAAGAAGAGGAAACGGACATGGGCCGGGCATGTCGCGCGTAGACAGGATAACCGCTGGTCGTTAAGGGTAACTAACTGGATTCCAAGAGAAGGCAAGCGGGTTAGGGGGAGACAGAAGGTTAGGTGGGCAGATGAGATTAAGAAGTTTGCGGGTATAAATTGGCAGCAGTAAGCACAGGACCGAGTTGACTGGCGGAACATGGGAGAGGCCTTTGTCCTGCAGTGGACGTAGTCAGGCTGATGATGATTATGAAGTAAGCACAGGGTTTCCCTTGAGGAATAGAGCTCTCTCATCCCACCCATCGTTCATTGAGTTCTTAGAAAAACGAGCCCCGCAATGGACGCAAAAGTGCAAACGAAGCGATGTCAAGCTTCGCCCAAAAGCCTATTCTTGGTCCCCGGTTTTTCAGAGTTTTACAAAAGTTGCAAGTAAACACGTATTTGATCGACATAATAGCTGAAAACAAAAAACAAAACATGCGCGGCCATACGGCACGGCGTGGAATCGGCATTCCTTTTAGATTATTGGAGAGGGGGGCTGCCCCATCATTCGAACGTCTGTAGAATGAGCTAAAAATTCGGAATCCTTTACTTACGAATCTGTGCTTCACCCTCTCTCCCTCCTCCATTCCACTCCACGCGGTCGGTCATCTTTTTACCTCCCGCTCCTCATCGTCGCATCGCTTCTCAGTCTCGCTTCCCACATTTTGCTATGCTATGCTAAGCTGTAGTTGAGATTATATGTGATGCATAATACCTGATACTATATGCATACTATACAGCAAGCAGGGCACCGGCCGGGTTGGTTGGCGGAACATAAGAGAGGCTTTTGCCTTGTAGTGGGCGTAGTCGGGCAAGATACATGACTAAGCTCCGATTTTACTTCATCTCTCCTCGTCCTTGCATAACTCCTGCTTTGGCGATCAGGCAGTTTAGCCTTGTTTCGAAACGTTTACGCACCTCCTTGACGCCGGTCTCGTTGAATCGCATGTGCAGCGCCATCAGATTTGGCCGCAGCCCGCACTGCGAGTAGTTGAGCATGTGGTCGCGCGGCGAGAAGGACTGTGGGTAGCCCATCATGTGGCTGGTGGCCTCCTTCGGGAGCGCCAGGTTGAGGCCCTCGCCGTCGGCTCTGCGGAGCAGCAGGTTGAGCACCGACGAGCCGGCCGTCTTGTGCGTCTTCAGGAAGAACACGTCCCGCTGAGGTTCGCGGGCCACCGACGGCCTCGACGAGTGCTTCCTCGACGCGATGATGCTGCTCACGACAGCGTGGCGTAAATAAATTAAGAACAACGTGCTAACATTGAATAGCAGTGCACATGGACTGCTTCCTTCTCTCTTTCCGACGCGACACCTTTTGAATCGAAAATGCGACGTGCTGTTGTGCGCTGTGGTTGTCGAAGTTTCAGTTTTAAGTATACATCAGGGCTCTTCGCTCTGGTCTATCGTGCGCTGTTTACCCCCCTAAGCATCTAAACCGCCCAAATCACTGTTTTGTTTGCCGACAGATAAGCTATACGACAGCACAATGGCTATGACCGACGTGCTTAAATTTCAGCCTGGTGAATAAGACAAGACTGGTGCTGTGATGAGGTCAAGTTCATCATCGCAACGACCTGCTCCCTATTAAGTCAATGTACAAGGCAGACTATGACCCCCCCCCCCCTATATGACTAGCCCCCTGAATAGCCCCCTGTGCCTAGCAAAATGGTGGTCTGCATCGCGAATACCCTAATCAAAGCGGTGTAGTCGTGTATGACAGAAGAGCCAATCGTGACGTACTAGGAAACGCAATACTCCTCTGTTGACGGTGTGAAATTGTGCTCGCATACTTACCCGAGGATGGCCAGAAGAGCCATGCCGAAAGTCACCACAAATGATTTCCAGTCTCTAAGCATCCTTCGTGTCAGACGCATAACCAGCGGATGATCTTCAACTTCGCCGCTTCCCTCTCGGTTGGGCACGTGCGAAGAAATTCCGAGTCGATGTCGATGATGATGATAATGAATAACGCGCCGAGGGACGCGTTCGTCGCCATCATGAAAGTTGTACGCCGGAAGTTGTATGAATTGTCCATGAACAGTTCTGGCGCAAAAAATGTCTTTACTTCTGGGGGGGGGGGGGGATAGTGATGAGGGACAATTAAGCCTGTGTTCTTCGTGATGTTCAACACGATTCGACGTCCGCCTCCGATGCGAGAGGTAATGGGTTCGATTCCCAGTGCCGCCGCCAGGCATCCAACGCTTTTTTATTGAGAAGGGAGGTCAGCCGACCTCATGCTTACTGGTGTAAGCAGTCATTCTAAAAAGGTCACCTCTCCTTTCCATAATCCTCCATCGCGCATTCTTGAGCTTTCGCCAAAACAAATGTGCCACATTTAAAAAAAGGAAAAAAACATGTTTCATCACACAAACAAGTTAGGTCATTGTGCAAAGATGACTGTAGGAGGCAGTGCAACTGCAAGGAGTGTTTTCACATCAACGAATAACTGTCTTTCGTGTCCTTCTTGTCTCTGTGTCGTCGTTTTATTCTCGCGCTATAACTATCGGCATGCCATACCAACCAGCCCAAGCTCGACCTGCGACCCTTGGGCAACTTTATTTCGCATGCGTTTCTATTAAGACTGGCAATACATAACCTCTGCACATAAACCATGGCCCAGAGAGCTGCAAATGTTGTTTTCAAAGGCAACAATCTTTGCCAAGAGACTTTGCCCAATAGGTTAGTATTCTATAAGGCTAATTAATGTGCCATTTTATCTCAGTGAGCCTAATAGAATGATTACAGAGTGCAGAAAATGCAGCATGTGCATGCCAACTACGAAAAAGACTGTAGTGGTAATCTCTACAGCCATGTTTACAATTCTTAAACATTTTTTTTTGTAAGCTAGTAATTTCTGTTATCATACCACAGGCTCAGACAATTTCCGTTGTACAATTGTACAACTAAGACAAGCAGGTCAGGAAACAGTGCACATCATTTATTTACAGCACACACGCTCGCATGGTTAGTTGAAGTCTGGTGGGTTTCCCTCCATGAAGAAATCAAGTCAAAGCAGATGCAGGCACGGCCCAGATGAACGCACACCAGCCACACATTATCCCCTGGAAAACAAGAATTACACATGTATCTCATGGATGCTTAAGGACAGAATTGTAACTGGTTGAAAAATGAACTAACAAAAAAAACAACTTTATTATTGGTAAGGCAATGCAATAAAGCCTATGAGCAGCCACTTCCCTCTCAATATCTCGTAGCACTTTACATATGTCAGTATGGCTTTGCACTTAAATTATTGACAATTACTAATGTTAATTGGTAAAAACGCAGAGCGCAGTAGAAAGAACATATGTTAATTGGTAAAAACGCAGAGCGCAGTAGAAAGAACATAGCATGAAAACATACACAAGATCTGCTAGGCAGTTGCATATATTAGGCAACTAATGTGTTCTCACTGTCATCATCACTAATGCACAATCTTTCCCCCTCAATTTATCCTCATTTCATAGAGCTCTTTAAACAAACATTTAAAGGGACACTAAAGCCAAATAATTTATGTCAGAGTGAAAGCTCAATGCATCACAACCATTAAACAATACTATCAACAGCAGTGCCCTACTTACCGAAAAGTTAAGGCAAATACACAAGAACAGATGTGCTTCACGTAGGACATGCAAAAAGTGATCCCGATGACTTAAAAGGTACCACCTACAATTAATCACTAGTAATCAAACTAGCTGCACTGAATAAAGAACCTTCTTTGCATCAAAAGACTTAATAAAATGCTGCTTGTTTGTTTCTGTTCGACTCATCGGAAAAAATAACCGCCGGACGTTACTACAAGGAATATTGTTACGGGGAGAAGGCGTCTGAAAAATACCTTTACTTTTGGTAAATAGGCAGGCATTCAATATGGAGCCCAGTCAGCACAAGCTCGCCCTAAACATCGGCCTCTTTTCTACAATGTTCGTTTGTGGCGCCCCGTAGCATCACCCCCGGCGGCGAAGGCACCGTCTCGGTGCTCGGTTGGTCCAAGTAATATCGCTTCAGTCTCGTGACGTGAACAACGTCAGAACACGATCGCGCGCTGGTGGCGTTAAGAGGTTCAATATCATATGTCGCGTCGGTGACTTGGCGCACCACACGGTACGGACCCGAGTACGGTGAAGTGAGCTTTTCGCACAGGCCAACTCGCCGCGACGGCGTCCAGAGAAGGACTGTGTCACCTTGACTGAAGTAGACATCACGATGGCACGCGTTGTAGACCTGTCGTTGTCGTTCCTGCGAATCACTCAGACGCCGGCGAGCGATCTCACGTGCCTCTAGAGCTCTAGAAATCACATCGCGGGCATATTCTGACGTGTGGCTAACGGCAGGAAGGAGCGTGTCGAAAGGCAATGTAGGTTCTCGTCCGTACAGGAGGAAAAATGGCGAGAAACCTGCAGTGTCATGCCGAGACGTATTATAGGCAAATGTTCCAAATGGAAGGGCGGAGTCCCAGTCACAATGGTTGGAAGAAACGTACACGGCGAGCATGTCCGTGATGGTTCTATTTAGCCGCTCCCCCGTCGCCCTGTGGACGCATGTCCCGCTCAACTAACCGACGTCGCTCTCCCTCACCCTCCTACCACCAGTCCTCGGAAAACTGACGGGCGCAGCTCCTAGAGGTGAGCCTGCTTCGTGGTCCTTCTACACTTCTACACTTTCGTGGTCCACACATATCACTTCTATCTGTGCCAACACATCAAGATCATTAGGTTTTCTGTGTCGAAATCTACACAGTGCTCTCTCCGATGTGCGCAAACTGGCTTATCTTGCTCTAATCCGTCCTCAACTGGAGTTCGCATCCTCCATTTGGTCACCATATCAACAATATTTCATAGATAATTTAGAATGCATACAGAACAGAGCTAGTCGATTCATAGCGCGTAATCACAGCTACCCGTCCAGCGTAACACAGATTAAACATAGCCTTGCACTGAGCCACTGAAAATTCGCCGCGACATCTCACTTTTATCACTATTTCACAAACTCATCCACACCAGCATGATGCCATCTGTTCACCTTAATCTAGCCTTCGAACTTCGAGCATACTACATAACACCTTTAGCTTATCACGCATGTACGGCAATACTAACGCTTTCAACCAGTCGGCTCTTCCACGAGCTATTCGTTTGTGGAATGATTTGCCAGATGATCTTGCGTCAGAACAAGACCACACAAAATTCTATCATACTCTTAAAAAATACTTATGCACCAAAAACTGCTCTCTCGCATCTTCGTAATCATCAGTGTTTATAGGACTGTTGCCGATGTTTTTGCACTATTGCTAGGTTATAGTTACTGTCATAATAGTTTTTTTTTGTATTTCACCTTCACATACTGTAACTCACTTTTCTAGTTTGTATTTTGCTTACATGTTCATAAGTAGAACTGCATTTTCTATTATATTTATTATTTGCTTATGTATGTGTAGATATTACCTATATGTATTTTTCTAACATATTATCTGTACCGCCCCCCTTACACAATGCCCCTCGAGGGCTCTGTAAGGTACTGTAAATAAATAAATAAATGGCGCGAGTGGTCCAAAAGTTCAATTTTCGCCTGGTTAACCTGGACAGGTCGTGCCATCTAGCGGGGCTCAGTTCAACAAAACACGCCTGCCCACGCTGGCCTGCTATCTCGCAGGTCACGGCAAGAAATTGTTCTATGGCCATTGTTGCGCTTGTGGCTCATGCTACTTTCGTTCTGCTGCTCCTAGATTCAGCAGCTGCGCAGAAAAGCTGGGCAACGTTGTGCATGGCAACAGTGATGTGACAGGCTCCACTAGAGGACCACTAAAACACTTTTTTTTTTTTCAAAATATGCACTTCTTTGGCACAAAAATAAAGCTATGAGGTTTCTGGATTGCTATTTCAACAATCAACATCGACTTAATAGTTGCCTTCAGAGTCGCTTTAAGACAACCAACGAATAAACGATAGATATAAGTATGCACTCCAATGCTTAAATCTAGTACATGCAGTCAGATACTCAGGACGGAAGGTAAAGTTACTGTTTACAACACAATGAGGCCAAGAAGAATGAATTAGAATGGATAGGTTTAATAAAATTAATACAACAGCTAAAATTAATTTCAACCATGCTGTGACAGCCAACATACCCCAAGTTAATCGCATCATCACTTAGCAAATTTCATTGAGAGAACAGGAGCAGGTGCACCAAATAGTGAGGAGCTGGGTGCAGTGCACTGTGAGCAGGGCAACTCCATCTGCGACTGGAATGCATCACGCTTCGGGAGAGCAGGTGAGAGAGTGACGATAAGTATTCCACGGGATCAAAAAGTCCCGAGGCCCCAGCATTTTCTGTGGCAGCAGGACAATATGTGTGAAATCTGTCAGCCACATGTTTGCCATTATCCTAATTCGCAGTTACGTATTACGTTCCGTGTGCAGCGATGCATTCGGTAAGTGTAGCTGCGTATACTTCGTAGCCGTCATCCCCGTACAAGAGGTGCCAATATAGCAGCGAAAGCACTCTCGCTTTACCACTGGATGACGGTACACCTACTCATGTTCGATCACTGAAACTTGCCGGCTCTGAAGAGAGAACTGTAAGAGCGCTTTTAAATGCTTCTTTTTTCTCCTATGGAATTCGCCATAAGCAGTGTAGGGCATGGCTTTGCAAGAGCCAGGCTACAGACTTGGCGGCGATGTGTAGAGAATGTCTCGCGACATCGCAAGCTGCGTGCAAGCCGCAACCGGAACATGACAGTGAAGACATACCTAATCAGCCTTCTTTGGGTTGTTTACAGAGAGGTAGTGGTACAAAACCACCAGGAGAAACAAGGATACCCCGAGGGCATTCGCAAAGACAGCTAGTTGGATGTCGGTGATCATGGTGACCTGCACGAATTGTTAGAAATGTAAGATGGCATTTGATGTGCAATACAATATTTATTAGGTTTAGTGAATATAATGCCTCATGTAGGGTACCAACAAAGACACTGAGTTATGTAAAACGAGAGCATTAGTGAATGCGTAATAGATATTTATGTTACACAAAAACAAGATATTCCTTAAAACCTGCAGCCTGTACTTTGATGACCAATCTCTAAAACCAAGAACGTACCGATACGTCACGCATCATGTATCCAGAAAGGTCATTTTGTACTTGCCTAGCACAACTGACGAGCAGCTAGAACATGTGTCCACATACTTCACTACACTACGTCAAGTTATTCTTTTCTGCACAAATAATTTTATGTTATTACTTTACTTCTACATGGCAGTAAAGAAACCAAGAAAAATGTCTTGACGAGAGGAGAGAACTCACGACATACACAACAGATTAATGAAAGTGCGGCACTTTCGCGATACCACTGAAGTTCAAAGTCATGATGGAGTACAGAAAAGAGCAAACCATTGTACGCTTGGAAATGTCTCTGAAAAAGCGCACATTGAGAAAGTGCCCTGCTGACGTGTGCTAATTATGTCTTACGATAAAGAACAGGCCTAAGGATACTTCCAGTTCACTGTAAGCACAGCATATATTCGTTGAATTAGAGCACGAATTGTGTGTTTTCTTATGTACTGATAGGCCACGTAAGAATAAAAAACAAGAAAAAGCCATCGCTTATGTCACATTTACATATAAAAATATGTAGCCATAAGAAATTATGGAAATTTGAGAAAGCAAGGTGTAGTACGAGAAGAAGTTATGGATCAAGTTTGATCCAGTTATGATCAAGTTTACATTTTCACCGGAACGCAGATTGACATTTGAAATGCACGCTACTATGTAACATCTTGATCAAGTTTACATTTTCACTGGAATGCAGATTGACATTTGAAATGCACGCTATAACGTAAAATCTTCTATTCTGGACTGTGGGATGCGATGCTCGTGCAATGTGCTTGGCTTGACGAACTGGTTGTCCCGAATAGTTAAACAACATCGTATTAAAGGTTTTTCGCTCTCACCTTGCAAGAAACTCTGGATGCGTTCCAAGGACGATTCGAATAAAGAAGGTGGAAAAATAACAGAAGACTATGATGCCTTGAAATATTTAGCACATTTCGTTCACGAACAACACGCGCGTGATTCTGAGTAGATGCATTATTACATAACAATGCTGGGTTTCGTGTTACACCGCTTAAGTAGGCCGATTGATACTGCTAACTGCTAGTTTTTAAGATTAAACCATTGGTGCCGTATGAACAGTATTTGTAAGCATGTTCAGTTTTCTGCAGTGAAGTTACGTAAGGCAATAAAGCTCTTAAGACACCAGGAATTTGTGAAACCGCCGCTGTAGATATGCCCCCACCGGTTGACAAGACAAACACACCCTCAACTGATCACAAGCACGCACACACACTACACAGACAATCAGTGAGCAACAAAAGTAGGTACCAGATCTCAGTTCTAAGTATTCATACAGATACAGTTAAAAGGTGACCGAAGAAGTGAGATCGACGCCAGCGAAGCACCGGTCGACGTGTCGCCAACACAGCAACCCTCTTCACTGTCTAACGAAACTTCTTCGGCTGGCAACAGGCGATTGAGGCAGGGATACCAACAGATCGATCATCAAACACACTCAACACCAAAGAAGCCTTTGCACGACTACGAACCTCGAAATTTGAGTGGAAGATCCAAGCCCAAAACAAATTCTTCGCTGCGCAACGTCACCACGCCGGCTATCACCATGCACGAAACTCTCGTTCTCAGGCGCTGTCGCGACTAGCAGCGCTACTTATTAATCGGCGACTGGCGCTTTGCTATTCTAAAATAGATCGCAAATAGGTTCAAAAATCTAAAGCGATATCATTAAAATGATCTGTAAGGCATTATCTGAACAAATAATTGTCGGTAAATTAAGAAGAATAGTTTTCTTGCCAACTGCTACACCAAACTACCAAACAACCCATTTATCAACCCAAAGTTAAAAACACGCCGATTGTCGCGACATCTGTCAATCACAAAATTAATCATTTATAATAATTTTATTACAAAATAAATGTTATAATTGTTACAGTAAATTAGTCAAGACGACAGGACAAGTTTTATTTAACTGGCTTTGGGTAAACATTTAGGCGTAAACGTCACAGCTAGCGTTAAACGAAGCTTTACTAGTGGCGCGACGCCCGAAGGAGGCGCGGCTGGCGCGCCAACAAAGCCAATGGCGGCATGTGGGAAATAGCGTGAGTGACGGCCTTTGTTCGGTGAATAGTGACCGGCCCTCCGCGAAGGGGTTTGTGTTGACGGAAGTGTTGTGCTCAGGTGTGGTGAGGTGTGTGCGCGTGCGCTCGATGTTGTGTGCCCTGGAATTTACGGATTAACGGCGTTGTTACAGAAAATAAAACGGAAAAAGCCGTCGCTGGATGCTACGGAATTCAGGTGAGCAGTGGAGAAAGCAAGACATCTCTGCTTTCTCTTCTCGTTTCTCCAAGTGTGGCGATCGCACAGCTATTGGATGCCATGTTATGTCGCAAGTGGTTGCCGATGGCGCAATGCCTTTGTGAGGTGGAATGCGCCGCCGGTAGGGTTAAAAGGTGCGCCGCCTAATTCCGATGCATCACCGGGTTGAATCGCGGCGAACAATGTGTCGCACGCGCGCAGCGCTTGATCGGCTCCGCTGTGTTTTGTAACAACCGATCGCAGTTTAACTAATCAAGTGGAATCGTTGGAAGTGTTGGGAATGTGGCGTAGTACCCGACCGATGTGCTAATTCATCCACACCTCTACGTTGCCTAGATTCGTTTGACGTACCACCACAGCGCCGACGCGTCCAACGTCCCTTTGTTACACAACCTGGCAACACGCCGACGCATTTTTTTATCACATTATTCGAGCAAGCAGATTTTCGTGCTAGAAACGCACACGCGTGAGCTCACGGCCGGCATAGCTTATCACTTTTTCTTAATTTATTCAGCGTCAGTTTCGTCGGCGTCGCTTCTGTCCGCGCGCGTCCTTTGTTCAGTCGCTTTGCCGCCTACTTGTTGCTTACCGCGCGCGCGTCCTTCGGCGATGTCAAATTTATTGTGCCAGTTTATTCCCGGTGAACGCTATGCCTTGGCTCGAAGTAAGGAGTGGAAAACTTGACTCTTCCCCCGGTGGCGTGATCTGCTTCAATTGCTCCAAAGTGTTTCATTGTTGAGCTTCGCTTGGCTGTAGCGCAGTCGCACGTTGTCTGAGGTCGTTGACACCCATGTAGTACTAGCAGTAGTTCTTAATGGCAAAAAGACAACGAACGTGATAACAGTGATGCAGGTACCGCGTTTGCTTCGTATTTTCACATTTTTACTTGGAAACCAACGCAACTTATGTGTTACTCCTTTGGTGTCAATGACCCCTAACTGGGCGCTTTCACTGGTTCTCGGTGATGGCGCGTTCTGTTTAACCCGACCTCTTTTGTGACCCGTATATATTTGGCCCATTTGTTTTGTGCGGAGCCAATTTCGCTTATATCTCATAGGCTTTCTTCTTTGTCAACCGCAACGCAAAATATTTAACGCTCGCAGGCGGCGTGTATTGTGAACGCTTGATCGGTTTATGGTGATACCTTGTTCGGTTTCTATCGAGCCCGCAGTGACGATCGGGCGCTTTCGATAAGCTCGGCCTTGTATTGCGTCGCTTAATTTACTGCCGGGAGGGCGAGAGGAGAGGTTTCGCCACTGAAGTGTTGATGAGGATGCTTGTGATGGGCTTCCGTGGGGTTCAATTGGGTCGCCCGATTGCTTTTATTTTGTAACCTTGTTATCTTTTGAGCTGCATCGAGCTAGCCTTGTCTACTGTTTTGATCCCAGTTTTAGTTAAATTACGCATAAAATTCTATTCAATGTGATTTCTCTCGCTAATATTTCTTTATGCCTCAAAACCTAGCACCAGCAAGACGAAAGAAAAAAGCAACTAAGAAAACGAATATTTTTTTGTGAAGCGTCGAGAAAGATTCGCTGTAAAAATTTTAGTGGCGTAACGCGCTTAACGAAATTGGCGCTTCTTTGTATTGATTCATTGGATGCTCGATATTACGATAAATTTAACCTCACTGCAGTAGGCGTGGAGATCCTCAGACGCTGTGTTGAATCACGGCCGCTAGATGAACCGTGGTTGTATGCACGCCTTTGTTTTGTAATTAGCGTGCGCGGCCCCTGTCGGCCAAACACGGAACAATCTGCTAAGCAAGTGGAATAACATTCAATAGATGGCAGAACTAGCGCATGCGCCAGTGCTGCCATCTTTTGTACGTAGCAGTAACTGTGCGACATTTAACATGGCCTTCGAGATGAATGTCGCCCGTGTTTTCTTGTGCACACATTCCGAAGGCTGTTTTCTCCTTCGTTCGTTAGTTCGTAGATGGCGCTGGCGGACTAAAGTCTTCAAAAGCTTCCGAGCCTGGTGGCATACTTGTCACCACCCCGTTATAAAGGGGACGCTCATAGCATCCATCCTTCAAGACCGGTATCACATTGTTCCGCTGTTTTCGAATTGCGGAGGTTAGATTTTCGTTCAACTTCTCGTTCATAGATGGCGCTCGCGCACTGACGCCTTTGAGATGAGTGTTGCGTCTTTCGAGTTGCAGAGGCTGTTTTCTTTTCACTTGGCTGAATGGAGATGGCGCTGGCGTATTGGTTGCTTTCGAGATGAGCGGTGTGTTTTTATTTTCTTGTGCGTGTCGCGGAGGCAAGATTTCATTTTGAGCTCGTGTTCACAGGGGGCGCTTGCGTTTTCTCGTCATCGTCATTGCCGCGGCGTCTGCGATTCGCGTGACGTTCTCGCGCGAATCACGGAACTTGGCTTTTCGTTGCGCCATGTGTTTGAAGGTGGCGCTAGCTCACTGCCGGACAGGCTTAGATCCCTGAACGGATCATCTTGCGCAGAACATCCAATACACGTTTCATTCTCCCTACGCCGAATGCTGTTCCCTATTTGCGGAAACAGGATTCAGTGTCACTAATATTTCGTTTGAATAAGGTGCTTACTTACCGTTGAACTCAAGGTCAAATCGTTTCAATGAGCTCTTGCATTGCGTAGTTGGAACAGCGGCCCACATTACCCAAAACCATTTTGTTCTCCATGACTGGCAAGTCATGTCTAGTAGGATTTCGTTTCATGTGTGCGTTGTATTTTTCATTTTTCGCGTTCCACTGCTTGAAACTTCCGTGCGATGTCATGTCTCGTTTTTCTGGCTTACGTGCACATTTGGTATCGAGCCACGCAGGTGTTCTTTCGTTATAATCGACACAACTTTGCGTCTAATGATGCTATTGATGGTGAACGTTCAGTGTAGGTGCAGAAAAAGCGTGGAAAGGGTAACAGTTAAAGTTGGATCGAATTATGCACCGAACATTCTGGCAGTTCGATTTTGTTAATAAAGCGTTATGCCGTGAATTCTGACGCCGTACAACTTTTTATGCAGACGATTGCCCCATGACAATAGTTAAAAAGAGTTCATCGACGTGTTTTTGCAAGCGTGTTTAATGTAGCTTTCGCTGCGACAAGGCACATGTATTGGCAAATTTGCCTGCGCGTGTCGTGGAAATGGCGTTTTGGCGTGACATATAGGGCCTTGATTTCGTGCAGTTTGGTGCTTCGAAGCGTGGGCCTCGAAAGAACAACCCTCCCACATTCGTTGCTGTCCGCCTCTCTCTCTCTCTCTCTCTCTCTCTCTCTCTCTCTCTCTCTCTCTCTCTCTCTCTCTCTCTTTCTCTTTTTTTTTGTTTTATTTCCGCTGCTGTGGCGGCTACGCTTGATGCACGTTTGCAGCAAATTGCTTGCCCCTTGACGTATTTCCAAATTCGTGAACGGTAGACGTGATTTCGCCGCTGATTCTCTCGAGAAGAATTGACGGTAAGTATAAAGATGCCTGAAGTTACATGGAGGGGGAACTTCCGTCCGCTCTGATCGTTCAGATACCACGGAAGTAATGGGCAGTACACAAAATTTGCATAGCATTCGAATACACTTGTGGCTTCGTTTACTGCTGTGTTTTGGCTTTGTTTCAAATAAAAGAACGGACCGTTGTGGGTTTCGCGAGCGGATTTCAATTGGTAGGCCTAAAAGATTAAGGCGGTAAAGTGTAACTGCTCAACATTTGCTCATTGTCGTCTCGTAATGAAGCTGCTCTAAGCCACGCGAAGCCAAACGTAGCCGAAAGTACGCAGATTATACAAAATGTTGTACTACCGATCATTCTCATGCTCGCTGAAGTGCCGTGCGTTGCAGCTCCCATAGACACTAGCGTCTGAGTTCCATCTCTAGTGTACTTATAGGAAACCCTATGACGATAAGTACACCTGCGGCGTGTTACTAGGGCGACAGAATCGGCCAGGGGCGGTCATATGGCTGATTTAAGACTGTTGTCACCGGGGGTTTGCAGGCACCGGAGATCCGGAGTGAAGTTGTCGAGGCAGGAGGAAGAGAGACTTTAAGTGGGTTTATTTACATTATGTACATGGCGAGCTCTCGTACATGCCGAGCTCTTTCTTACATGGCGAGCTCTCGAATCTGGTGCTCCTCTACATTGCGCTCCTTCGAGTGAGCCGGTAGGCTCATTATAAAGGGTACGTTCTCCCCAGATCCCTAGATCAGGGAAACGCGTCCAGATGGAATGGTCCAATCACGTATCACACATAACCGGCGAGGGTGACGAGCATGCACGGCCCGCGGAAACGTTCAATATTGAGGCAATGTCACTGCACTGCCATGTGTCACCAACGTGGCTCTTCCTCGTCGTGTGTGTGCCGCTGTGCGAGGGTTCTCCGACTCACGGCAGCATACATCAAAATGGCCGCCGCAACCAAGCTCAAAAGCGTCCGCCGCACTGCTCGTTCAATTAGCTGGGCGGTTTGCGGCTGCCGCCGCTCCACCTTCCAAGGAAGAAGCTGCACTTGTCGTCGTCTCGTGAATGGTGAGGCGTCGTGGTGTCACGATGCCTCACCCTCCGGCCAGGAGGGACAATGCGTATGCCTGACGTTCGGCGACTTGTTTGAGGACAAAAAAAAAAAAAAAACGCCGCTCCCTCGTCGGCTCAGGCGGCAGTCGCAACAAGCCTTTAATTTTTTTTGTTTTAAAGAAATGAGAGGGGAAATTACCCATACACCCCCTTGCTAGGGCCATTCCAGCCACCCTACCCTTGCTATGCCAACTGTCCAGTCTAGAGACATCCTTTTTAGGGTAAAAGGGTGGGGTCATCTTGGAGACGCTTAAAGTTTTTCTCTATAAAGCGACATGCACTTTTCTGCGTCATCGGAGCAGTTGTGATACGCTGACATAAGCCTTCGAGATGACTTGCCAAATGTCTACCCAGACTGAATAATTTATCTGAACCGAGTTCGTGTGAACCTACTTGTCGTGATGACTGGGCGGTTATGGTGCCTTGTACGAAGTCGCACGTAACTCTCCCTCAGTCTCCACTCGCTCGCTGGATTTGGTGCCGACCGGTTGTGCTCCCGCGATCTCCGACGACAGTGCAGCTCTGGGCAACTGGCTCGCCCTACACTATCTCCTGACGCCTACAAGAGCTCTCGCTGAGTGGTGCCCCGTCCTCGGACTTCTGCGACGGTGTCCATTTTTCCTATCTTCTCCCTACTTCCGTATGTGGCTGTCCCTGTGCCTCTTTCTCCTCTTCCTCCTCTCTCTATCTCTACACCTTTAATTCCTATCCTTTTTAATCCCTCCTTACCCCCCATCCCTCGTGAGCTACTGTGGAGGTGTCCTCCCCCTGAGAGACAGTTGCGGGGCTCACTTTTATCTTCTTTTCATTTAAGAATCACCTCGCCCCCTCCCCTCTCCACTTAATAATTGGGGGGGGGGGGGATTCTGTCTCTGTGAATAAGTCGTTGGTAAACGGTAGTGTCTATATGCGCCTCGACAGCTCCGCAGTCACGTCACGTGGGCGGAAACGTCACGTCTGACGTCACTGGTGAAGCAGTTTCCTCTTTGTCGGCTGTAGCAGCAGTGATGCTGGCTAAATACAACCGCGAGGCGGCATTGCGCTGATTGCTGCGTGCGAACTGACATGTGTGCGATCGAAGGCCCGGCATGCAGCCGTCCCGTCCTCTCTTCGCTGTAACCGGGCGTTCTTGAACGGGAAACTCGAGATACACACCTCTGGCGCGTTTTGTTTGCCCAGTTCTTTCACCTGGGTGGCGTTTAAAAGGGAAGAGGAGCGAAAAAAAAATATGGCGGCAGGGATGTTGTCCCCTGGGAAATTACCGGTTCTTGACCCCCACCTTTCCGTATCTTATATGCGGGCGGCTGGCTGGACCTGTCAACTACGGGGGTGCAGCCGGAGAAAGACTGGTTGCCGCCGCGCTATCTCGCCGATGAAGCTCTCGAAAGGGAGGTTGGGCGCGCCTTTAAAATTAGCCCGAGCTTCGGCAGCGCGCGCCGCGTGGTTGGGCTTGCTTACTTTGACCTAAAAATTGCCCGCGCGCCAGTCAGCCGCACATTTTTCTCCCTCCGCAGTGTTTTCTTTTCTCTCTCGTTTTTTTTCCCCACTTTGCTTCATGAATTAGAAGTGTGGCAGCTGGTTGGTATGGCATGACGATAGTTATAGCGCGAGAACAATACGACTACGTGTCCTTCTTATCTCTGTGTGGGCGTTTTGTTCTCGCGCTATAACTATCGTCTTGCTTCATGATGTTTCTAGGGTGGTTGAAACGAAGCTCAACTTCCGACATATTTTCGCTGATGCGTGCTCGCATCGTCTCTCTGCTCTTACTGTACAGTGCATACTGAAGTCCCTAGATTTTTCGAGGACTTCATAGTACACATTTTGTAGTGAGGGACCTTGAGTAAGCGTGCTTAAAAGTTGCAGGTAAGAAATTTGAGCTAACATTACGCGCACGTCAGTATCCAGTACCGTGAAGCCCTTTCGGTGTAGTCGTGGTAGAAACGCTACGACATTTCCGAGGTCATCACTGTGTGGGCTGAGAGAGAAGGCGGAGGATGCCTACTTCATATAGTTTCGTCTGCCCCCCCCCCCCCCTACCTCCTTCACCGACTTTCTATCGAATAGCTATCTTTTATTTGAGTACGAATAAACAAAGTTTATCATAACTATCTGTTGGGCTATTTAGGTAACTCGTCATGTGGACGAAACTTGGCGCAATCATCAAAATAGAGAGCGAGTGCTGTTTGTGGAGTGTGTTCTGGCGTGCATGCACACGTGTGTAAATGTGTACGTGAATGAAGTCGATGCAAAGTTGCGCCAAGTTTCTTCAGTACAAACCAAGTTGTTCATTCGGGTATGTACAAATGGAGACGCCAACTTCAATGGCATGCCACGCCCCGCGTGTTTCATCAAGTGGCTTGAAACTTAGTGTGCACATTCGTTCACGCCTCCAGAGTGGACAGCTGGCCATTATTTAACTTTATTGTGTTGCGTATTGCTACAGAGGATCAGTTTGCTGGGTGCGATACCATATGGGCTCAACGATTAATTGATTGATATGTGGGGTTTAACGCCCCAAAACTACCATATGATTATGAGAAACGCCGTGGTGGAGGGCTCCGGAAATTTCGTCCACCTGGGGGTTCTTTAACGTGCACCCAAATCTGAGCACACGGGCCTACAACATTTCCGCCTCCATCGGAAATGCAGCCGCCGCAGCAGGGATTCGAACCCGTGACCTGCGGGTCAGCAGCCGAGTACCTTAGCTACTAGACTGCTGCGGCGGGGCAATACTCAACGATTGTTCGACGTGACGCATTCCAAGACCAACCAACGTGAAAAATATTTATTTTTCTTTGCTCAAAACAAATGTTGCCGAAAAACAAACTGTTCATGCATTTCGGGCCTAATAGGGGATTCTTTTTATGCAAGTACTGAAGCTGACTGGTGGCATAATAGTTGGATAATTATTTACAAACTAGTTAAGTTTAATTACCATAAGACACATGGAAGAATGTTTACTTCATTTTCTTACTTAGAATGTAATACTGAGTGCCTTAGAATCGTGCCTCGCGAATTCACGCGTTTCCGACAGCGCATCATAATGCGTGACTGAAAGGGTTAATTTCCTCACCACTAATATGCAAGAAAATTGATGTGTGGGGTTTAACGTTCCAAAACCACCACAGGATTATGAGAGACGCTGTAGTGGAGGGCTCCGGAAATTTCGACCATCTGGAGTTTTTTAAAGTGCACCCAAATCTGAGCACACGGGTCTAACAGCATTTTCGCCTCCATCTAAAATGCAGCAGCCGCCGCAGCTGGGATTCGATTCCTCGACCTGCGGGTCAGCAGCCGAGTATACCTCAGCCACTAGACAACTGCGACGGGGCATATAATAGAAATTAAGGTCGAAGTGTTCGCTGCTCGCTGCGTTGGCCTATAACTACTAGGACGACTAGGATTGGGTGCTGACGAAATGCTCGAGCCCTGTGTACCGTGCGATCGTTAGTGTCAGCGAGCCCTTGTAGATGGCGCCAGGGTCTCCGCGGCGCGGAATTCTGAGCGTCTGTGCCGATATGCAATCTGAATAGATTTTTCAGAGCTCAGCTTCCATAAAGATGTCCGATGCTGTCTGTCGGAGCAGTGGCTTTGTGTCTGATCTTGCGTTCATGTGCGACATAACGCTTCTGCTTATCGCTTTTTACGCTCAGCGTGCGTCAATGTGTGTATGCTACTCTTCGCACGTGCCAGGCGCCGCTGGAAGCTCGGGAACGTGAGAGAAAACACAGGCGCACGCACTTCGTGCTGTTGAACCCGCTGCTCGAATAAGCTCGCTCGCTGGCGCGCAGTGAGGGTTTTTTTTCTTTTTTTTTTTTTTGACGCGCCCGGCAAAAGTAGACTCGGTGGCGCGGAGCCGCTCGCGCTTTGAAAACAATCCGCCGTCGCTTCGTAAGGCCGCGTTCACACTGAGCATTCCGGCCGCCGAAAGTACTCCGAATCCGGTTCGGCGGTGGCGAGATCCGCCGAAAGGGCCCTCTCCGCGCCGATCGCTCTCGGACCGATTTTCGCGGCGTCTGCCGCCGAATCGGTCACCGCGGACCAATAGGAGCGCTAGTCAAGAAATTTTGAAAAATGGCGGCCAAGCCCTACTCACTTGTTATGCTGCAGTGCACGTAACTGAATGTTGAAGCCAACGGGAGTTTTACCTACTCTGTGCCTACTTCGCCTCCGTATTTCGTGAAAGAGGTTACCGAGCTTGCTGTTGGCGTGACCGAGCTTGCTGCGGTCTTGCAAAGCAAAATGAACCCACCAACGCCGCTGGCGTCGGTGGTTTTTCTGCTCTTCGTGCATTAAGGACAGCCACTTGCCAGCAAAGTGAGCAGTACTGTCTTTTCATGCTTCTTGCGTACGAGAATCGTCGAAGTATACACCACCGGATAGCGTAGTAGCGTTTGCGAGCCGCGTCAACAACCGGGTGACAGCGCATCCATTCCGCGTTCGCCCCGTAGTAGATGGCATATTAGGCGGCGCGGGGCGCGTCCAGTGCGAACAACGCTCCGTTTCGGCGGCAGGGGAATTTCGGTCGCTGTATAAAGCGGATGTTTCAGTGTGAACTAGGCATAAGTCATAAAACGTCGGCGGATCCTTCGTGAGTAAGATCCGTTTGTTGAGCAATCGCCTCATTGCGGCTACGGCCGCCGTTTCGTTATGACTCCGTTGTTAGAAGCAACTAACACGGAAAGAAAAAAAAAATTTTTTCGTATTAGCGAGTTACAATTTCACAATACCGCAAGCACTACTCCGCACAGAAAAAAAAAACACTTACAAAGCCTTATTGTGAAGTTCCCTGGAGGCTCTCAACTTGGGCTTGTTTGCGAATCATCTTGATGGAAACTGATGCACAAAAGACAGGGCACTTGATGCAACACAGACAGACGAAGCGCAAGCTAACAACAGCTAATTGGCAAGTGATGTGACCTCATTTACAACGATGTCTAATGCTCATTGCGTATTACGAAGCGAAGCTAAGATAGAACTACCGCTTACGTGTGTTACCAGTGAGATAAGCAATTTCTTTGCCTTATGAAGAGATAGGTTGCATGCTGGTGCATTTGTCTTAGAGACGGGAGATATTTCAAATTTCAATGATTAAGCGTGTTCTTTCACTTTTCTTTAATTACGATCCAGCATTGAAGTTCAGGTGTGCAGCCGCATTTTTGGCAGTTAAGTTCACGCACCAGCTTGCCATGACGTCACAGATTTAGTCGACGTCTGCTAGGGTCTACGTTATTGTTTATCGCTTAAAACTGATTGCGTTGTGTTCTATAAAACCCCGAAGTCATAACATAGCAAGTTTCATGAAATCTTATCGAAGCAATGTTCCCAAATTCCGCAAAAAAAAAATAATTGAAATGCCTGACGTGACACTGAAGTTTTCATGCTGAAGTTTCTTCGCGAAATCGAAAAGTGAAATTTCCACTTTCGTTGCACCTTTTAAAATTGACCTATGGTAGCGAAACCAAGGGCAATATAGTTTTGAAAAGATAACGTATGTCTGAACTGACGCATTCCTTTAGTGTCATACACTGAATACCGCTAAACTGAAGCTAGGTAAATAATTTGCCCATTAGACACTAAGTTCGTTTTCTTGAGCAAAAAGGAACTTGAGCGTTACGCCAATGATAGAGTCGCGTTCAACTTTCTTTCCGTTTTAGTCTTTTTGGAACAAGTGGGAACGTGGTGTGTGAACCTCCACCCCTACTTTGGGCTACGTCAACGATTCAATTCGGTACTGCGAACTGTCAAACACTCGTACTTTTCAAACTACCGCAGTTAACTACGTGTTTGGAAACTCGGGCAACATTCTACGCCGGTACGGCCGCCGCTAGCGTCGTCGCTGCCCGACAGATGGCGCCACGTGCCCAGCGACTCAGTTTCCCGCGCGAGTGCATGGCGGGTTTTCTTTGCGGGTGTGTGTGCGCGGCGATCGAAGGGCGAGCACATTGGCCAAGGCGAAGGAAGAAGGGGTGGTGGCGGAAGGGTGTGGGCGAGGTCTTTCGAGGCGAGAGGAAAGGGTCTTGATCTTGACCTGCAGTGACCTCGCGAGGAAGCCATTGTTTCGAAGAAGAGGCGGAACCTCCTCTTGTTCTGCGGCTCTTCGCTCCTCTCTTGGCCGTCATGAGGCGTTCGCCACCGCTCGACAACACGTGCGCCGGTCCAATATGCGCCACCAATATCGAAAAAAGGAAGTAATAAATAACGTCTTAGTAGTTGATCGTACATAGTTGTCACGTGGTCTTTTGCGCAATCGCGTAAGACAACCGGAAGGCGAAAGCCGTCTTCTGTTTCTTCTCAGTCGATGTATTGACCTATCTCCGTCCGGCCCCTTTCGACAGCTTTCTGCACCTAACGTGGTTTATGCGTTGCCTCTGGGATCCGAAGCTCTGCGAGCTCTCTATACGCTGTCCGTATTTTTCCGTCGCCTCCGTGATCGGTCCACCTTTGAACCTGGTGACGATGTCGCGTGATTACGTTATCATATGTGGTCACGTTATGTGACGATGTCATAGAGTTCGGCGATATGTGACGTCGTCGCGTCGGGATCTTTCGCGTCACCTGCGTTGACGATCGATTTTCGTTTTGTGGGTCATCTAAAGCGGTTTTCTTAATATAATCGTAGTAAAACTACTGTGATGCGGATCACCAACCGTGTCGTCAGCGTATGGCGCAATCGTGTGTCGCGCACAGCATGTTATAGTCATCTGTCACATCATCATCAGCCTGACTACGTCCACTGATGGACGAAGGCCTCTCCCATGTTCCCCCAGTCAGCTTGGTCCTGTGCTTTCTGCTATATCGGCCCACCTAGCTTTCTGTCTCCCCGTCGTGCGTTTGCCTTCTCTGGGAATCCAGTGCCCTTAATGACGAGCGGTTATCCTGCCTGCGTGCTACGTGCCCAACCCATATCCATTTTTTTTTCTTGATTTCAACTGTGATATCCTAACCGCGTTTTGCTCCCTGACCCACGCTGCTCTCTTCTTGTCTCTCAAGGTAACACCTATGATTTTGCTTTCCATCGTACGCTGCGCCGTCCTCAATTTAATTAAGCTAGACCCTCTTTGTAAGCCTCCAGGTTTCGGTTCAGTGGGTAAGTACCGGCAAGATGCAGCTGTTATGTACCTTCCTCTTGGGGGATAGTGGTAGATTAGCGCTCATTATTTGAGAATGCTTGCTGAATGTGGTCCACCCATTTTTATTCTTCTAGTACTTCGATCTCGTGGTTCTCATGGGTCAGATAAGCCTTAACAACTTTTTCCTCAAGCCGATCAACTGGCGGAATCACTGGGCCGTGAACTTGTGTCTTGATCATACACTAGAATAGTTGTGTACTGTCGAAGATACATAAATGATTTCGGGTGGCAAGACATGATAGATTAGGAGTATTGGTACGTGTGGCGTTGAAAAGCGCGTGGGAGCGCACATATTTTCCTTACGACATTTCGCTTCGAATGATGCTTTCACATTTACCGCTGTCCTGCAATAAATACGAGTGCTCATTGTGGCCAGCTTTCAGTAAACTTTATTCTTATCTGGGCTTGTTTTCATCTTTAGTTGGGTAAAGCATTAACGAAAAGCAACTTTAATCGCGAAAATCTTTTGAGGCAGCTTCCTTGGAAATGGTTGTGGACTTCTGATGGCAATGACAGAAAAATAAAACACCGGAAGGGTAGGTGTTTCATTCAGATTCGTCTCTAAACACCGCGATAGAATAACAACATTTGTTTCTTGGCAGCGCGTATTTTTTTATTGGCAGTATTTGTTACGTTCATAAACAAGAAATAAAGAAGGCGCAGTTGGAGTGGAACACGTCGCAAATGATACCTTCGCTATAATATGGCGCCCCTTTGACTTTGCCCTACGGCAACGGGCGAATATTGTTTGGCGTTATGTGACAGTGTTCATGCTAGCGATATTCTAGCTGCCATTCAATTGCGAAGCGTATGCTGTATATATCTGCGGCGTTTTTCGTTCGTAAGGGATATTTGTATAGTTGGCCCGGTCACCCCCTCGTGAGCGTGTTTCTTACGATGTCTGCACCTAGCGAATTCGCGTCGTAAACTGTAGTGTGCACTTTAAGCTGCAGTGACGACAAGCCGTTGCACCACTGCCGGAAAAAAAAAACATTAGATTGAATTGCTCATTTGTCAACGCGGGCTTATGGTAACGAGGTTGCCAGGAGCGCCGACGCTCGCCCCAATCACTCAGAGTCTAACGTCCAAAGTTCTGTCATTATTTAAGGAGTATACATAGTGAAGCACGTGTCTTTCCTGCAGTGGAGCCGCACATCGCTGGCGAAGGTGCCCTAGCACCAGGCGTGCGTGTCGTAATTCGTTTATGAAACCCCCTCCTGTGCTCCGCAGCGCGCTCGGGTGGTGAAGTAAGCGTTTTCTTCCCGGGCCCTGTGCTTACGCCTGGTGTTTCCTCCTCCTCCTCCTCCTACACTTCCGCGCCGATCGATAGCGCACTCAGTCCTCGAAATTGGCTGGCGCCTTTTCCTCGCGTTTGGTTGATGTTGCCGTGCTCCCGCTTCCCGGACTGACCCTTAGCGTGGATGCACTCTTCTCTCATCAGTTGCGTGCAGCGCGGAGGAGGCTGTGAAAGTCTGTGACGGGTAGTAAGTAACGTGGTCGAGTTGATACGTTAACGGGATATTGGTACTGCTGCTGCCAAAATGCGTATGCGGAGACGTTGAACGCGTGACCGACACTGAATGTGATTCGAATATTTTAATTAGAAAATAACGTTTATACAGGTGTCGCGCTAAAACGTGCACACAAAACGAGAAGTCGCTGCAGGTGTGAAAAAAAACCGATTTTTTTCGCTAATTCGGTACTTGGTATCGAAACGCTAAACCTGCAGCGTCGTCCGTCATTTTGGTATAGTGGTTACCCTGCTCGGCCGCTGACCTGAGGTCGCGAGTTCGATTCCAGCCGTGGTGGAAGTAAAATGCTATAGAGGCCGGCGTATACTCTGCGACACCGATGCACGTTAAGCAACACCAGACGGTCGGAATTTCCGGAGCCCTCCACTGTGCGGCGTCCCTCGTAAACCACATCGAGGTTTTGGTACGTATAAGCCCTCCTACAGTTAATGCATTATTCTCTCCGTTAGGCTTAGAATCGTCGTCGTAACGTTCGCTTGCCGGAAAGAAAAGATATGACGACATCGGCAAGGTCTGTTCCCGAGCACGTTTTATGTTGGCGTCGCGCTTCATGACGCAATAACTTGGTGGGTAGTGTGGGTTTTTCTATTCCGTTTCCTCGTAAGCCCACGCGATATATAATAGCGACTTTAGATCCACAGCGTACGTTTCGGCGAGTGGGTGCTGCGGTGCGCAACGCCGTAATACCGGGCGATATCCGAAAAATAAATTGGGGCTAAAAAAGAAAGAACTTCCTCTCGAACGACCGAAACAGGTGACCTTTGAGTGATGCCGCGCGAAGTGGCTGAATTGAGTGGGTGGGTGACCGAGTGTGGGCAGCCCGCACGCAATAATATATATATATATATATATATATATATATATATATATATATATATATATAACGCAATGGCCACTCCGGTATCGCACCACGTGGATTAATCGTGCGGAAGTTTGCGACCGAGATTGGGGCTACCTTTCCGTGCAGACATTTCTTTATTTTCTTTCTTGCGGCTACGGCATTGATCTGCCAAGCCTAACCGCGAAGGCACCTGTTCGATTCGTAAATATGGCTACCATATTTTTGTGGTGAAGAGGAGTAGTCCTTGCGTTTAGGTTCATGCGCGCGTTAAAGATACCCAGGTGGTCAAGATTAATGGGAACAACACCCCTCCCTCGCTATTCCCGACAAAATACAGTGACGTGTCCCGTAATCGTCTCGTCATTTTGGAACTTGCAACATTCGGACGTTCAAAACGATAATCTTGCTAGTATATAATATATTCTACGCAACAAGCATACCCTCGTCGTGAACATAGTGATGTTAAACCGGTATTTCGAAGGACTGCCACGCCTAACGCGTCTGGTGTCCATTTTGCCTGCCACCCACTGCCAAGTGGTCAGCCATACTGCCTCGTCATCATCAGCCACACGAAGCACAACAACGTGTACGTGGTACCTTACAGATGTGTAGCGGGTAACTCGCTTGTCCGCGGATCGGTGAATAATGACGTACTTGGTGCTGTCCTACTCTGGAAAAAATATGATTTATAGCGTATAGTCGATACGTTGCGCAAAGCCTAAACTTCAAACACATTTGGCCTTGCACGAACGCAAAATATCGTTCAGAATTCGCGTTAGGCAGTATCGTAATTGTCGGAGACACGTGTGTGTGTGTGTGTGATTCTTTAGCATATGTAATGAGGGCTATGTGACTAATTAAAAGGTGCGCTAGCGATTATAATAGGGACTTTTCGAACAGCGTATGCTAAGTTAGCGGGCGTAGCGTTTGCGTACGGCGCCATACGAGTTTTCAAATGGCGTTTGGCTCCGTAAACGCTGACGCACGCTCGCTCTCCGCAAAATGTGCTTTCCGGTCGCACGCTATTTCGACGGTTCGCGTTGCGACGCGTGCGCAGTGGCAGCCACCGCAACGCAAAGCCTCGCGGTACGCCATTCCAAAACTCCCTAAATTATTGGCGCGGTTTCGAACTCGGCAAATGTTTTTTCGCAGTCGTAACGATTGCCTCTCTCACGGATTGAGTAATTGTTTTGATAGTCGTAATAATAATCGACGTTTTGGACTGTAACCGACGCGCACGTTTTCGCACTGGAAGGGAGGAACGAGCAGGCGCAATTCGCCTTCCAAGCGCAGGTTTCCAGTCTTGTTCGTGAACCACGTATGCTCGCGGATTTTGTTTTTTGGTTCGTCGCTTCGGTCTCGTGTGGGGCAAGATGCGTATTTTTTCACGGGCCTCCATGTCGAGTGTGGCGTCGCGGCAGCCGGTGCGCAGCAGCGGCCCGTTCCGCTCGACTGAATCCAGGTGCGGCCGCTGCCACGGACGACGGCGAACTATAGCTCTTTTTTTTTTTTTTAAGGTACCGCCGCCGCATGCGGCGGGCCCCGTGGGGTGGAAAACGGAACTTGAAGAGCACCATGCATGTGTTTCAAGTTCTCGCCGTGTGCTTCGAGCTTGCAAATCTTCTTTTTATTATTATTATTTAACTGTGGGCATACGCCACAGAGAAGTGGCGTCGTTCATGAGCAATTTCATACGGTCATACGGTGAACATCTTCTTGACATCTTTCTTAACGCTGGCTTTTGAGGTGCAAGCGAAATGTTTTTTAAGTTGCTAGAATTAGCCTTTTCCGCCCCATAAAAAATGAGCGAGGAGCCTCATCATGTTCCCAGAAAGCTGAAGTAACTTCACCGAAATGTTGCGATTAGTTTGGCTGAATCGCCTGTTTAAAAGAAATATCTCTACTGGTAATTGAACACCGTATACGGATAAGCGTTTCGACCAAGAAAGATGCCATAGATGTAAGCGAAATGCCATATTTTAAGCGAGCGTGGTGAATCTTGATCAGCTTCAGCGGGATAAGCGACTACTTGGCAGTGATTGGGTGGGGGGGGGGGGGGCATTTTGGATTTTTGTCGACTTTGCAAAATGTGAGGCTGCCTCTAAGGGTTCATGTTAACTCCCCTTTTCGGGTCATAATACTCTCTTCGGAGATTTGTTGGAGGTATGACTCTTCAAGGAGTGCTAAAGAGTAACAAAGCGTTAAACAGATTAACAGGTAGGCGTAGAATGCGTTAAGAAAGAAGTACAGGTATTCTCTTTCCTTTTGTTTTCCTGTAGAGCATAGTTAGGCCCAATACAGTTCGTAATGGAATGAATGGAATGAAAGAAACTTTATTTAATAGTTCGTAATCCTGGAAGAAATTTGCATCATGTTCGTTTTTATATGGCAAATCCACTTCTCAGTTGTTCTTCTTGATGCGTACTCTTTGGCACGTTTCGATACTGCGCAACTGATGTTTCGCCCTATGTTTGTGTCATTAGTTCCTTCAGCGGCTGGCTGAAAATGCAGCTCGAAGAGACAGGCACCCGAAAAGCAGTTGGCTTCCATATTTCTTTCTTTCACCCAGCACTCCCAGTGCTTCGTCCCGTGGCACTTCGATTGAGTGGAATTGTTCTTGACAGCGCCCCCATTTTGGGAATGGGTTTGAAACGACTCACCCACACTGCAGGCCTGTCGCGTAATCAGATAAAGAAGCCCTGCAAGATACGAAAGAGCCCGACGACGGTGAACAACGCTGACAGTGCGACTGGTTGGTGTAGCATCGACGACTGTGCCAGCGAGCGGGACACGAATTGAATCTTGAAAGCCCTCTCTCATTTCCGTTATCGATTTCCGCCGAGGATGATGTCGGACACACTTTTTTAAAAAACTGATTTAGAGTCGGCAGAATGAAGTTATGCGAGTATAGGCCCCATATTGTCGGCACGATCTTCTGAAAAAAAAAAACTGCAAATCTGCTTAGAAACGAAGTTTAAACGTTCGGCTAATTGTTTCGGCGTATTCTGTTGTGTTTCCCGAGCAGATAAGAAATGAAGCTCACTTGTAAGTTGAGCGCTGTTCGTGTCGTCTTATGTGTTTGTTGTCTATAACCTATGCGTTGGGAAATATCGAATAGGGTTTATAAAGTATTCTTTAAGGACTCTAATTTCATTGAGTTCCGGGTGTGTCCTTTTCCGGAAAGTAAACAAAACGTGACTGTTCATTTTTGTTCGAGATTATGCGCCGGAATTCCGTGATCATGCATCACTGTTGCTCGATGGCGATGGTAGAATTTTTTTCGTCGTATTTAGCTCAAATAGTCCCACTGGTATGCATGCGGGTACGGGCCCCATGTAATTGGCACTTACTATCTATATCAGGAACAACGAGAACACATATGAGCAATTTTAACGCGTGAGTGTTGAGAAAAACCTGATATTGGCAGCGTTCACCAGAAGGATGCATAGAATAAATGTCAGGGTCCCAGCAGGACTCGAACCCTCGCATTCTGCGTGGCAATCAAGCATTTTACCACTTAGCCGCGCCAGGTTTCGGAAATACTTTTCAAGTGCAGTTCGTGAAATGCCTATTGTGGTTGCAGGGATCGCTATCCAATTTTATAAACGTTATGTATGTAGTCTTATGATGCAGTCGTCAAGTTGGGTCAGCGTCAATTGTAGCTAGGTGCCATTCGCTCAAGTTGATTTATGTAGGAGCGTCCAGGCCTATATACTGTCGTCGCGATCACGAGCGCTTCATATCAGCTTATCGCTTGTGGTGTTGCTATTACTCATGTTCCTGTTAGCCTCTTGGCGCAAGTGCAAACAATGGTTATATAAACACCTGCTACTATTTAACATATAGACGGTTTTTCGCAGCGGCAAAAGGGCGCTGCCACTTTTGAACACGTGATCTAATGGACTTCTCCTTTCCACTTCTTCGCCGTCGCCGATGGCTGACCGATTCGTCGACGCCTCCGCTCGCGGATTGAGGGCTAGCAAAGCGGGCGCAGCTCATAAACCGGGCCGCACGTTTCTCTTTTTTTTCCTTTTTTTCTCTCTCTTAAGCACTGTGATTGATTGATATGTGGGGTTTAACGTCCTAAAGCCGCCGTCTGATTATGAGAGACGCCGTAGTGGAGGGCTCCGGAAATTTCGACCACCTGGGGTTCTTTAACGTGCACCCAAATCTGAGCACACGAGCCTACAACATTCCCGCCTCCATCGGAAATGCAGCCGCCGCAGCCGGGATACGAGCCCGCGACCTGCGGGTCAGCAGCCGAGTACCTTAGTCACTAGACCACCGCGGCGGGGCTTTTAACCACTGTGCTGTGTCGCTTTATGGCTGACAGACATTAGATGCTTTTTTTTTCCTTCTTTAAGAATCACTACCACCACCGTTTCTCGTCCGCCACACGCCACATCGCGGCCGCGCCGCCCAGGAGAAGGCTGTGACGCACCGGTGTGGTGGCGCCATCTGGTTTGGCATTGACAAAGTAGCTGCGGAAAACGGTGCGAATCCGTGCGTTCAATATTAGCATCCTATCATACCGTGTAGCTCAATGAACAACAAAATACAGTATGGCCGCCTTCCATCTGCATGCTTCGCATAATGTCGATTCCCAAGGTACGTGGGATTTGCCGAATTCATCTTTAACTTTTTCCGACACCCGAGAACGTGGGTTCGATCTCGGCCGCGTTAAAGGACAACAGATTTGTAATAATAATAATAATAATAACAATGATAACAATAATAATATTAATAAGCTCAATTATATTTTGTCTACGTTTATCTTTCGTGGCACCTCATACCTGCTCGGTCACTCATTTTCGATGGCGAGGCTGTCGTTTCCCCATGCATGCCTGCGTTCTAGTGACGCTGTGGAATCACCTTGTGTTACATCGCAGTGATAGTACGCATACGAGAGAAGTGCATGCCGCCATGTCGAGCTCTTAACTTTGTCGTTTCGTATCTGTAACAACTCGAGTCAAACGTTACCACGGTACATTCGATACACATGAATACGTCCGTACCGATGCATTCGAAATTTTTTTTCAAGACCGTGTTAATACGACTTCGCGACTAGATAAACTGAGAAATCATTCGCGATTTGTGTAAAAGCCCGAGTATGGGCTGTCCGTGAATAAAAAGTGAAATAGATGAATTCGTCTATGTAGCGCGATTTCATCGTTCGAGTGCTCGTGTCAGTTCAAAGATTACGGTACGAGTCGTTCGGATGGCGACATCCGATGCTGTAACGGTATTTTCTGCAACGCAATGGTTCTTTTCGTCATGCCTGTGAAGTTAACGATAAAAACAAGTCGCACCTCGTCTCTTTTTTTGTCGACCGTTCGTTTCGAAACCGATCTCTTTGCGCGCACGATTGCGCAGCCGTGTAGAGGAAAAGACAGGGAGAGGAGAGGAAGAGAATGGAAGGGGGGGTCGTTGCGAAAGCGCATTTTTTGCGCAAAGGTCACCCTGGACGCAGAACAGAGGTGAAGACTAAGGAGGAGTAGGGGGAGGAGTCTTATACGAACGATCGACGGATGCTTTCCGCTTCCTCGGAAGCAGCGATACGAAAGGAAGTCGGAAGAAGCCGGACCGACTCGTCGATCGTAGGAACCCACTTCCATCCATTCAAGCGGCGACTGAGCGCTCCAGCCGAGAATCTAACGTCTTGGAGCCCACAGAAGAGGGGCTGTCAACTTGGCGTATCACATAAGTTGACGCCTTTGGCGATACATGGGTATTAAAGGGACCATGGCTTGGTGACCCGCCAAATTGAGGTTCTCGGCGAAACATAGAAGTGGAGGTTTTTTTTTTTTTTCAAAAAAAAAAAACTCTCTATATATAAAAAATTGACTAATAGAATATTTCATTACAAAATGAACTCTTGAAGTCGCCGGCTATAAATCGCGCACACTTATCGTGACCTCAACTTTTTTTTTTCATAGCGTGTGTGACGTCATATGTTTCGTGGAGTCGAACCGTCGTCTACTACCTCGATTTCAGCCGGCGCAAGTCCTTCAGTTTTCAATGCTAAGCTGAAAAAAGCTGAAATTGCTCTATTACACGCTGAGGGGGAGGGGGGGGGGCTGGGCTGGCCATGGAACAAAACATCTTCGGTCTGAATACCAACTATCGCAGAGAAAGACGCCTGTTCACGTTAAAGAACCCCAGGTGGTCTAAATTTCCGGAGCCCTCCACTACGGCGTCTCTCATAATCATATCGTGGTTTTGGGACGTTAAACCCCACATATCAATCAAAGACGCCTGTTACGTCTCGGCTCACGAATGTACCAGGGTTGTCAGACTCTCGGTCCGCTCACGTGTTTTAAAAATATTCGATAAATATGTGGGGTGTAACGTCCCAAAACCACGATATGATTATGAGAGACGTCGTGGTGGAGGTTTACAGAAATTTCTACCACCTGGGTTTTGCTAACGTGCACCCAAATATGAGCACATTGGCCTTCGGCATTTTCGCCTCCATCGAAAGTGCAGCTGATGTAAATATTCATTGTACATTAAGTACAATGAACCAAGTGCGCCGAAATTTCGCCAGCTTGCTCGTTATGTCCGAAGAATGAACCCACATATCACCGGTTGCGAGCGAAAATTGGTTGTTATGGTCCATTTAAGATACTTGACAATCTCTACGTCCTGCGAAATGATAACTCTAATAACGGAGGAGAAAAGTTAGGGTACGCGAATATTCCATTTCGTATCGCATAGCGTCTCCCGTTTCATGGATTTCACTAAATAAATAAATCAATTTTTTCATTCTTTCGCGATAAACTGTAGAGGATATTGATATGCAAAAGGGTGTTCCACAGTATAAACATAATTAGGACCTCCTGTACCTATAAACACAATTGCTTTATAAGAAAGATGACTTTTTTGTTGTGTTCAAATAAAATGAGGAGCAGCGAAGGCTTTCGAAGCGCAAATGCAACGGACAAATGCGGGTGTTAAATATTTGTGTTTGTACTGACTCATGATCGACCCCATAATACTATCATATACAGCTTTTTTTTTCAGTCGCAAGCCTCTCACTCGCTAGTAAAGCAAATACAGTACGATTAACTGTCTTTCTAACTTAAATAAGTTACATGATGGACTCGGTCTACTTTAGGGGGTAATTTTATAATTGAACTTTTATGCTTCACTGCTAAATTCCCAAAAAAACGTGTGGACTCGAATGGCATGTTTCTTCACTTTCTTCCTGAACATTTAAGCTCACCATAATCGCAAACAGTCAGCTGCTTCGTAACGACCAAATTCTTTTCGCAAACTGGGGTCCTCACGAACTTTACAGCTGAAGACGCGTATGAACGTATTCTCCTTTTTATTGTGTGTAAGATGGGAAGAGGAGGGGATTATGGGTGCGTCCTTCGCTGCAGCGCTAATGAAAATACGCTCTCCTAATACTGTGCCGCAATATAAACGTCGTACTTCGCTGGGCGCTGTGTTTCATCCCGCTCTTCCCTCCACTCGCGCAGCTTACCGCTGTTGCTATGGGGATACACCTTTTTCTTCTTCCACCGCTCCTTTTTTTCTCTCGACATGCTCCAGTGGAGGGGATGCTGCCGTTGCCATGGGAACGGGATGGTGGCAGAGACCCGCCTAGAAGAAGAGCGGAGAGAAAGGGAGAGCAGGGCGGCGATGGGGGATTTCCCCGACTGAGGCTGGCTGGCCGGCCGTCTCACGCAATGTCGTCGTCTCCCGTTTTGTAACCCTCCTTTCCCTCGATCGAATCCCTTCTCTCCTTTGTTTCCCTCCTTCCTCCGACAGGGTTTCCCCATGGTTCCCGCTGCTGCGGCCCTGCTCTCCGCTGTGTCCTGCCTTCTCGGCATGAATCGGGAATAACGATATCAGAAATGTGCAAGTTGCGATGCTTGCTTGCCTCGGGGTGATATTGTGCGGAAGCGGAGAGCCTGTCTATTCATCATCATCATCAGCCTGACTACGTCCACTGCAGGACAAAGGCCTCTCCCATGTTCCGCCAGTCAACCCGGTTCTGTGCTAGCTGCCGCCAATTTATACCCGCAAACTTCTTAATCTCATCTGCCCACCTAACCTGCTGTCTCCCCCTAACCCGCTTCCCTTCTCTGGGAATCTACTTAGTTACCCTTAATGACCAGCGGTTATCCTGTCTACGCGCTACATGCCCGGCCCACGTCTATTTCCTCTTCTTTATTTCAACTATGATATCCTTAACCCCCGTTTGTCCCCTAATCCACTCTGCTCTCTTCTTGTCTCTTAAGGTTGCGCCTACCATTTTTCTTTCCATTGCTCGCTGCGTCGTCCTCAATTTAAGCCTGTCGATCGGCTCTGGCGAATTGGTCGACGTTACGGTGGCCGGTGTAGCGTCATCTTTTGAGGAGTGGTAGCGTGCGTATCACACACGTTTATTTCTTGAAGCGTCGTGCGCACCGCTGTTGTCTAGATGCTGCTGGGCCGCTGCTCTCTTGCGCCGATGTTAGAGACGCACTCACCTGCGCGTTGCGTCAGGGGGCTAACTTTGTTAACGCCGCGTCGGCAACCGTAGAAGAAGCGAGACTAGTTCACCTTTTTGCCGGCCGGGTTCTTTACCTGCTGTTACGCCGGTTCGGCGTCGGCCTTTTCGATTTATTACCTCCCTGCGCGGTATTTGCAGTCATTGTCTCCATTTTTCTCCGAACGAGAAGAAGGAAACAAGCGGGTGAGGGTTCTTTTTTTTTTTTTTTTTGCGAGACCTTTTCGACGCAGTCAGTGGTTGCTCAAGAAGGGAGTGCGGGAGGTTACTGTGACACTTACAAATGGGGTTTTTCGGGTTCTTTTTTTATTTTTACAGTCCCCCCTTTCCCTTCCCTTCCTGTACGTCGTCGTCCGTTTCAACACTGACGCTAGGCAATCATTTATTATGCCGTATATATTTAGCGTCGGGAGGTCGGTTGTAATTTGCTCACGAAGCATATAAGAATCTCTGATTTTTTTCTTCTTTTTCTATAACGCGTTCGTTGCGCCAGTGCTTTAAAAGCGTGACGTGTTAGCGTGACGTGTTATATTAATGAGATCTAACAGACAGTAATGCCAAGGAATGTACAGGGGAAGTTATTAGATCCAATGGAGTGTAAGCAAGAAGAAAAGTGGATGAAAAAATAACCAGCCGTGAGCAGGAATGGAACCTACGAACCTCATTATTATTGTGTTAAAACACGGAAAAACGAGCCCTTAGGTATACACTTCTTTCCCTTATATATATATATATATATATATATATATATATATATATATATATATATATATATATATATATATATATATATATATATATATATATATATATATATATATATATATATATATATATATATATGTGAGAGAGAGAGAGAGAGAAAAGAGATAATGGCAAGCTAATTGGTACAGTGTTCCTTGACAACGCCGCTTTTTCGGCAATTGCGTAACGGTGACTTTGTGTTGAAATAAACGAAAATTGCCGCCGCCTGGTCCTCGGTGCTCTCGTCGCGGGAACCTCACGGCAACCTTCGACTCATGGGAAGTTGACTTAATTGACGGTTAGCTTGTCTCTCGCTAACCGTACGTGAACCGAGGAAGGGACTTTTGTTTAGTCACTATACTTTGTCGCCCGGGCAACACCGGCAATTACGGTTTAAATATCTTATTAACGCGAAATCTGTAACATGTAATCAAAAAGGCTTTTTTTTTTCCTCCTGGTGTGGCGTCATGCTCTCAGTTACCACTCTGTCGGCTAGACTATACACCGGCAGTTGCGGTTCAAATATTTCATTGCGTGAAGCCGGTCTCACGTGAACAACCTTCAACCCCCCCCCCCCAAAAAAAAAGAAGTGTATACCTTTTTGATGAGGATTCTGTGGGTAGTCGGGTCAGGTGATCACCCGTAATGCTCAACTTTTAGATGCTGATTGCATCCTATTACAGTGTTCTCTTTAGTCTGTTTTTTTTTTTTGTCCCAATCCTAGAAACTATTTCTCTCAAAAAAAGAGGAGGGGGAAGAAAAAGTTTGGATCGTGCCGGCCGTGAAATTAGTTTCAGCCACAGGGATGTTTTATTTGCCGTTCAGAAATACATCACTGCGAATAAATGATTTTCTTGCTAAATCACGGTCTCACTATTTTTCTTTATTCTTTTTCTGCAAACTTTATATCGGCATTTCAAATCAAAATTAGTTTACAAAAGTTTTGTAGGAATGACGTAATGCTGAAAGTATAGGGCAAGTTCACCTTATAATCGGCCAATCCCCTTCTTTGGGTACGAGCCATTTGCACAGGGAAACAACAACGGTTCAAGCGAAGCTGCCCCAGCTTCCCTTGGTATTTGCCATAAATATGAGGTTTGTAGTCTGTATTGTCATTACTATAAGAATCGGACAAGGCGCGTACTATGCGCTGTGCACGTCATATGGGTTCCCTACATAAATTACCCGGGTGTATCCGGCGTGCTGATGTTTTCTCCACACCCGCCGCTGTAGTCTGTCTGCAGCGCTCGACTTCCAGGCTGACTCAAAGGTCGCGGCAGCGAATCCCGGCCACATTTCTCGATGAAGCCGAAAATGTTACAGGCCCGCGTGTCTTCACTTAGGGGCGCCGCACTGTTAAATGATACTTTGTTTATATGTGTGGTCGAAATATCCGGAGCTGTTCCCTACGGCATTCCTGATCAACATATCGTGGTTACATAATTATTACATTATATATCGTTATTACTATAATTATTACATTTTAGCCGCATCGAGAACGATTCGATACAATGCGGGATATGCCTGATAAATAGATAAATAAATAAATATGGGACGTAAAACCTCGTTATCTATAAATATTTTATTTTATCCTCGTTGGCAACGATTCCATACGCACTATACGCCTCATGAATAAGTAAATAAAATAAGTATATGAATCGTATATGACGTAAAGTACCGTTTGCTATAGTTAGTATATTTTAGCTTTGTCTAACGATTCAAATTACTGCAGGATACGCCTTATAAATAAATAAGTGAAGAACGTAAAACCTCGTTAGCTATAATTATTATATTTAGCCCCCAATCGGTAGTGCAAGATACGCCTAATAGTTTGCTTCTGTAGTTATTTCTCGTGACTTCATTAACTGTGCGCCACTGTCGCGCGATTTAGGTGAAACTACCAACTCGGCTATCCTTCTTCACTCTATGCCTTGGCGTTCTTCGCGTATCGCGTTCGCATACGAAGCAACACTATACTCTAGGTTGTTTGCTACAATCTCCCGTGTGCGCTCAGACGCGAGTGGCCCATCGTTTGACGCGCGTAAGAACTGCATGCCCCCTCTCGCGGTGACCTCGCACAGTCTGTGTGGCGCGGCGCGTCAAGGATCTCCGAGGTCGTCTCCCTTTGCCGTCGCCGCCGCTTTCCAACCACCTCGCCACCCACACACAAGGTGCGCTCGCTACACACAAACAACCCGCAATGTGTTCTCGGTCCACCTTCTTTCCCGGCTTCGTGTAAACCATATGTCTATATACTGCGCCACGTTTATGCTTTGGTGAGCACGGACGGTGGTCTCTTTCGTCTTACTTTGTAGTATTTTCATGTTTCTAACGTGGTAGACTGGTCGACCTGTACGAATTGAAGGTCGTCGTCTGCGGGAAATGATCCGCAGACGAAAAAAAAAAACAAAAACGAAAGTGTCGTTTCCAGTAGAGTCTCGGACAGTATTTATTAGTGTGACGACTTCGGGCACCCTGATTTACTGGTCTCGTGTCTCCACTTCAGTGGTTTACTGCCTCGGTGGTTTACATCCATGCATGCATGCGTGTTTTTTACGTAGATACATACATACATACATACATACATACATACATACATACATACATACATACATACATACATACATACATACATACATACATACATACATACATACATACATACATACTCGAAGGTCGCAGGTGTTCGGTTCCTGCCCACGGCAAGGTATCTTTTCACCCACTTTTCTTCATATTTACATTACAATTCGGTCTATCTTCCCCTATACTTTCCTTGGCATTATTGTCTGTTGGATCTCATCAATATTGTGTCAAACAAAGAAAAACGAGACCTTAAGTATACACTTCTTTCCGTAATTCACGAGGGTCTCGTACTGGCAGGCTTGGTGCCTTTAGGTTGCATGCGAGGGACTATTGGTCAGCTGTCAGCTCGTGTGTCATATTATATATATTTATATATATATATAACCGTGGTAGCTCAGTGGTAGAGCATCGAACGCGTTATTCGAGGGTCGTTGGTTCGATTCCTGTTCCCGGCAAGTTATTTTTTCACCCACTTTTCTTTCTTCTTATTCACATTAAATTGGTTCTAATAACTTCCCCTATACTATCCTTGGCATTATTGGCTGTTAGATCTCATTAATACTGGGTCAAAACACGGAAAAACGAGCCCTTTGGTGTATATATATATATATATATATATATATATATATATATATATATATTCCTCAGTGAATCTCCTTATGAAGTCAGTGTGCAGGGCAGACTGACCCCGTACACATGCTTATGATCATTAGTGCTTCCCACAAACAGCTCAGGCAAGTGCAAAAGATGGAAGTTGCGGCGTTGCGCATATCGTAGTTGGCGATAAAGCACTTCGAAAACGCCGCGCTTATACCAGTTCACTGACCTGCAGCGGCCTTAACGCTAGTTTCGAGCTCAAAGTCTCCGTACATTAACGTCGCAAGGTTATGTAACTGGTGTGCGGGAATTTTTCGAGAGCCCGGGTGGGAGTGGCTTGTGGCTGCAGCCACCCACGGTTTCATCCGGAAGTGGTATGGCGGAAGTATGTTGTAAGAGGGAGAGGGTGAGAAAGGGTTATTTGCGTAAGCCTCAAAGTCAATGGTCCGTACGGTGCTAGGACGGTTGACCGCGACGCGAGATCCCGTTAATAGACTGTTACGCCCGTCCCAAGAAAACCTCTTCGTGAACTGGTTTTTTTTTTTCTTTCATTCTTTATAGATAAGAAAATGCCATTTTGCGTTATACGGAAGGCATATGACCCGTGTCGCCTGTAAACGCCGCGCGTTAGATTTGGAAGCTGAAACTTTTTTCTTTATTTTTTTTACATCACAAGCGACCACCGGAGTTGGAACAGGGCTATTTATTACTCTCACCGCATATTGCAGTGCTCGAAGTGCTGGAAGCCTCCGTTTCATCCGCTTCCTGTGTGCGTTAAGGCTACTTTGAGGGTGCACACACACACACACACACACACACACACACACACACACACAAAGTTTGTGCTGGAAACTATGAAATGCGTTTTGCGAGGTTAAGCGAATGCTGTACCGGTTCGTACCGGACTCTGCTTATCTGAGCGCTCATTTGTTACGCTCTACCTGCAGTCGAATCGTTAGTATTTCGTGCAGCTATTGCGCGGTCCTGGGGCAGTTGTAAGAATAATTATAATTGTTGTGGTTTTGCGTCTCGCGAGCACGATATCGTCATGAGCTAGGGACGCTATAGTAGAGGTATCCAGAAATTTTGATCACCTGGGGTTCTCATAGGGACAATAAAGTCAAACGGCATTTTATGTCAAAGTGAAAGCTCAATGTATGACAACGGCTAAAAGGACAATATTATCAACAGCAATGCCTTACTTGCACGATGATGATGAACAAACTTTATTTAATTAGCAGAAAGGTCCTCTTCCCCTTTCAGGTGCGAGAGGAAAAGGGAGGACCAAACCTAGACGACGGCCATGATCCCATGGCACGAGAAATTAAAATAAATGCACGGGAACACATGAGTTACGCCTAGGACATTCGCAAAGTGATCCCGATGACGTGAAAGTTGCCGCCTACAATTAATCACTAGTAATTGAACTAGCTGCTCTAAATAAAGAACCTTCCGTGCATCAAGAGGCGTAATAAAATGCAGCTTGTGATTCTCTTTTTGGATTCATAGATAAAAAATAAAGCCGCCGGACGTTACTATAGGGAAGGGCGCGAGTGGTTGAAAAGGTCAATTTTCGCCTGATTAAACTGGACAGGTCGTGCTATCTAGAAAGGCCCAGTTGAACCAGGCATCCCTATTGAAACGATGCGTATGCGATGTCCAATAATTCTGTATGTTTCCGTAAGAATCTTACGGAAATATATGGAAAATATATAGGAAACTTGTATTCTTACGGAAACATACGGAATTATTGGACATCGCATACGGATCGTTATGCCTGCCATCTTGGAGGCCATGTCAGGAAATCGTTCAATGACGTTTCTTGCTGCTGTGGCTCCCGCTGCTTTCGCTCTGCTGCTGCTAGTGTCGGTGGCCGCGCAGTAAAGCCGGTCAACGTTGTCTACGGCAACAGTGACGTGAGACGTTGCGCTTCAGGCGGGTAATTTGAAGTGTGCTAACGCGATGCGGACCACTAAAACGCGATTTTATTTGAAAACAAGCCCTTTCTTTGGGACAAAAGTAGCACTGCGAGGTTTCTAGACCGCTATTTCAACAATCAACGTTAGTGTCGCCTTGCCTTTATCAATCAATCGATCAAATCAAATTTTATTTTCGCTTCAGACAATACAGCGCATTGTCACTGCGAAAATAGGGGACCAGAGAAAAAAGCTGCGCTTGCGCAGCTTGACTAAGCTCTGGTCACCCGTACAGCAGTAGTGACAGGGCAAAACATCTAACAAGTCTATATAGCCACGGTATATACAATGCGATTACAAAAAAAAACCATCAATGTATGTTTTAAGTTACAATCACTTTAGCAAAACCAGCTACTGTAAATATACAAACATGAGTAGTTCTAATACTTTTACATAAACAGATCTAGTAAGGTTTTGTTAGTAAAGTTAAGAACGTCAACATTTCTTTGTTCTAGTTCATTTAGTGTGGTTGCGAGTATATAATCAAGTTTTTCTTTCCCATAATAGGTACGCGAGAAAGGAACGTGGTATGGTGGGTGATACCTGAAAAGATAGAAAATTGTATTTGCTCGAAGATTTGCAATTTCTTCGAATAGCTGTGTTCTTCCTGATGTGGCATTTTTGTATGTTCTCAGTAATTTATGCTTGTATATGTTGTGAATCTTCATAATTTTATGTTTGTGGAATAAAGGTTTCCCTTCAATAAAAGTGCCCCTTTAACGTGCACCAAAATATTGTTGTTGATGGTGATGGCTTGCACCCACGTAATAGCAACGGCCTTGTTAAAATATGACCAATGTGATGGGGCATGAAGGTTGTGATGTCACTTCGATATTATCAGTGCATCGCATGCAGTTTGCCTCGTTGTTTTCGCGCACATACGCGTCAAATGTATACCAGCAGCGTCGTTATCACTGTGGAGCATGTTATTTTACCACGTGATTATGTTGCCTTGACGTCATCAAGTTTGGCGTGTGTTCGAGCACCCTGCAGTACGTCAAGAACCTAGCTGCGTTCATGTCGTCACGAGCAAGCTGGCAATTGAAGCTACTGGATAATTGATTGATATGTGGGGTTTAACGTCCCAAAACCACCATTTGATTATGAGAAACGCCGTAGTGGAGGGCTCCGGAAATTTCAACCACCTGGGGTTCTTTAACGTGCACCCAAATCTGAGCACACGGGCCTACAACATTTCCGCCTCCATCGGAAATGCAGCCGCCGCAGCCGGGATTGGAACCCGCGACCTGCGGGTCAGCAGCCGAGTACCTTAGCCACTAGAGCACCGCGGCGGGGCGAAGCTACTGGATATATTTTCGGTATTACAATGTTTCTCCATAAGGCCTCCAGGGAAAGTTAATTAGAGATGATTGATTGATTGATATGTTGTGTTTAATGTCCCAAAACCACCATATGATTATGAGAGACGTCGTAGTGGAGGGCTCCGAAAATTTCGACCACCTTGGCTTGTTTAACGTGCACCCAGTTAATTAAGGATACTTAGTTAGTTTCGCAAATATTCGTTGGGACTTGTCGAAGTATTGTGCGTTTATGGCGGAATAATCTGGCTCGAGAAGTAAGTAGAATGGTGCGCTGCCGCGGTACAGTCAGTGGTTGTGGTGCTGGGCTGAAGGTCGCAGGTTCGATTCCCAGCAGTCGTGGCGACCGTATTTCCGAGGAAAAGTGCTATATAGGCTCGCGTACTTGGCTTTAGTTGCACGCTAAAGAACCCCGGGCTAACGGGATTTCCGGAGCCCTCCACTAGGGCGTCTCTCGCAATCATGTCGCTTACAGTTCCGGCGCGTAAAACTCCAGATACGTTATCCAAAAAAAAAAAAGTGAACGCGGGACTTGTGGACCATAGTTTCCCACAGTACTAACTAGAGGGAACTCTGGCGCTAGTGTCTATGGGAGCTGCAACGCAAGGCACTTCAACGAGCATGGGAATGATGGGTAGTACACACATTTGTCTAAACTTCGTACTTCTGGCCTGCTTTTGGCTTTGTGCGTGTTCGTGTGGCTTGGAGCTGTTTTTTCACGACAACATAAATTAGCAAATGTTCACCGTTTGCGCTTCACAACCTTATTCTTTTAAGCTTACTATTTCGAATCAAGTCGGTAAGTTCAAAAGGGTTCGTTCTTTCTTTCAAAACAAAACCGTAACCAGTAATAAACGAAGCCGCAAGTACGATTCGCCGCCCGCAAGTACGAAGACTAGTCGAATATGTGTACTACCCATCATTCCCATGGTCGCCGAACGATCGCAGCGCCAGAGTGCCCCCTAGTTAATTTTGATAAACTCTATGTTGCGGACGACGCATGCGCGCATGCCCGTACTCCTGCATTAAAAAAAAATAAATATGGAAAGAAAGCGTGGTACTATACGCATCTTCTTTTCCCGTTTATTTCACCGTCCATCTCGTATAACGCGTTTTGTTTTTGTTTTTGTTTTTACGATCCTCTGATTTTTCGCCGCGGCACTGATTCTGATTCGAGTCGCGTGACCGTTCACTGCGTCCCAGCCGCACACTTTATACGCCAACAACTCGTTGCGGTGACCGGAGTTTATTCGTAATTTTGCTTTTCTGCGCCGGGCGGCGCTAATTGTCGCGTTGACCTCGACTGGGCCGCCCCTCGTCGACCTTTGCTTTGATACGAGCAGCTGCTCGTGCCGTAACCGCGCCACATCCTGCGTCATACGCCACTGCTTGACCGTGAAAAAAATATATATCGCACGGTCGCGCCTGTGGTGTGCGGGGTGCCCGACTGGTTTGTTGCGGTGTGGACGACTGACTGCGTGCGGTTTTTTATCCCGCGGTGCCATCGACCTTCCTTCCGTCGACCGTGTGGGTTGGGTGAGTGGTGCGAAGTCTTTCTATACCGTTCACCCCCTCTGACTCGGGTATGTCTTCTTGCCGGCTGCGTCTATAATTGTTTCGAGGCTCCAGTGTCACTTGATTAATGTTTTGCTCGTCTGGTTTGGCCGTATACGTTCCCGCCTTTTATTTTGTGCTTGCCGTTTTTTTTCTCTTCGAAATGGGCATCTGGATGAACAGCACGTTTGCCGGTCGCAAAATGAAGTTCAATAATACTCTGGGATACCTATGGTCTAAAATCACGCAAGTCTATGGAGCGGCCGTCGGCCGTTACAGCCGGCGTTTTTTTTTTTTCTTTCTTTTCCATAAAATATTCAGAGACCGACGTCTCAATGATGTCGAACATGGTTGCACTGCCCGTATATATCTCTGTGCTGTAATTCGAGCATAAACGGAAGCTCGCAGCTAACGCGAGCTATCTAGCAACTGTGGATGGCAGAGGCGTCCAGAGTCACGCAATCGAACGCTCTGAGACTAGTGTGTTTCAGATTTTGCTCTCTACTTGAAAGCTTGTAGGTTGTACTCCCGTCGACCTATTTTTGTATGTTTGCACCTTTTGCGTGCTTTAGTTCTAATTCTTGCTTTTCTTTCATCCCTCGCTTTTGCGTATCGAGTTAATTTGTTTTTTTTTTTGTTAGGCTTAGTTGCTTGTGTGTTGGATCCGCCCCCTCCCTTTTTTTTTGTGTGTGAACTGTGTTCACTGCTCGAGCGACGTGTTAGTATCCCTTTAGAGAGAGAGAGAGAGAGAGAGAGAGAGAGAGAGAGAGAGAGAGAGAGAAACGTCTTTATTCACAAAGGCAAAGAGGAGGAAGGCGTGGGAGGAACCCCTAGTCCGGTGTCCCTAGGACGACTCCAGCGACGAGTCGGGCCCGCTGTATCGGAGCTCGGAGGACCTCGGGGTGGGTCCATCGCGGAAAGCACGAGCGTGCCCACAAATGGTCCGCCGACTTATTCATTCGTTGTGGTGGTGACGTCGGCCAGCGCGGCAAATAGTTGACGCATCTCGACTTCGGCCGGGCCCGTGGGTGTGTGAACTCGGCCGCGCTATAAACAACTGTTGTTTGCTGGTGCGGGCCCATTATTCTTTCATTGAACGTGTCGCAAATCAACCTGTGGGGGTACCCTTTGTCGCTGTTACCTGGCTTTCGGTGAGGATCGTCGTGCTCGTCAAAGTGGTGGGTGGGGCGCAGCGCTGTTTTTTTTAAAGCGATAGCGTTAAAGAGCTTGTTTCGTTGAAAGTTCGGTGTTGGCGTCGTTGGCTGTGAGCAAAAAAGCTATAACTAAACGAATAAAATGGTTAAAAAAAAACGCTGCGGCAGAGTCGGGACCGAACCAGGGTTTTGGGCCCGAGTAGAGATCCAATCCCGGCACTTCACGTGGCAAGCAGATGTTTCACCACAAAGCCACGCCCCTGCTTCTGAAAACCGTGAAAAGAACTTCCTCCTCTAGGAAATGCAGTGAAAATAGCTTTCATGCTTCACAAACACGCGCGTCCTGCATATATGCTTCACAATGCAACGTGAAATATTGCAGTAATAATGAGTGGTACAAGCGTCCATTGCCAAGGGTGCGTCAGAATGATTATCATAATGGCTCCGTCGTTGAAAGCCGATACCCCACTACGAAAGACACACATGCTACTGCACATTTTTCCTTAAGGCCACGTATAGTAGGTGCGTAGCAAATTCGAAAAGGTTTCATGCATTAAGTGTTTGAAGTACGCACTATACGAACAGGATGCGGCTATCGCGTTCCTAAAGGTGAAGCTTTAGGGTCCTCTATATTTTTTTTCTTGACGTGGATTGTTAATTGACGCTGTCCGTCACTGTTCTGCAAGTGCAGGCAAGACTGAGCATAAATGGACACTAAAAAGAGACAAAGAAAAATATTAGGGGACACGTAAGTTTCACCTTAAAAAGTTGATAGCGATATCGTGCCCCGAGTGCGTACTTCAAGCACTTGGGTGCTTGTAACGCGTAGTAACATGACGTGTAAAAGGCGCAGTAACGGTTGCGAGTGACCGGATTTAAACCATGAAGTGATTATGATAATCACGTGGCCTGACGCCCGATGGCAATGCACGCGTCTGCCACCCCAAGAGCTTAAAAAAAAAAATTCTGGAGTGGAAGCTCCCGCACTGCTTCGCCAGCAGTAGCGAAGCCAGGTTTTGCCCTCCATGGATCTCGGAAACATGCTTTCTTCTGGTGGTGCCCACTTAGACTTGAAGTGGCTTTGATTTGTTAGTCTAAAGGCTGCGTTAATTATAAATTAGAAGACATTTCTTTCCCAAGAAATAATCCGCATCGACTAGTACCGGTGACTTGATCTCCAATAAAGTTTGCCTTTAATTCGAGGCTTACAAAAAAGGAAGCTAGTAACACAAGCACGCACTTTGAGCGCCATCTGACCCGAAAAGGTTGTCATGTTAAACTCGTTGGGCGTGACAGGAAAACGCTCCTTCTCAGTCGCCGAACGCCACAGCTCATCGTGCCCCTAGTAATATGACTGCCGCAGCCGCCATGTTACGGTTGGCACGGCTTCACTCGTGAGCAAGAATTTTCACTCCAACAATTTTTTTTTGTAAACTTCCTTGGTACCACCCATTATTACTGCACTATTTCATATTGTGTTATGAAGCATATATACAAGACGCGTGTGTTAACGGGTAAATGCAGTAAGGCCTGCAGTACGACTGGCCAATGGGCCAGTCTTACTGCAATATATTTATATTACCCAGGGCTCTTTTCTATGTGTTCACTCGAACAGCGCTGTTTTTTCTTTCTCTTTTGCTCTTTTCCTGTCCTAGTGTTTTCTGGTGTTGCGCTGTAAATAAATTCACAATGTGGGGGTTAAGCATGATAGTTATTTTCAGTCTATTTAGCTGGAGTGTGGCTGTGTCGCTTGCCGCGCAAACGACCAGGGCTCTATCTCCACTCTCACCGAGAATTTTTGATTTAATTCACTAGGGAAAACAACTTTAACTCGAAGCAAAGTAAAGTATATGTTAAAATACGTAAAAAAACCCGACGTTTGCACCATCTCGATTTTTCGATCACGCACAACATGATTTGTCGCTAATGACACCGACGCCAGAATGAATGCGAAACGAGTTTAATGCTATCGAGTTGAAAAGTGTTTCGACTCCACTAGCGTAAACATTCGGGTGGCCGGCCGGGCATGCAGCGCTGTTCTTTCGCCAAGCAAAGTCTTCACTTTCTATTGCATCACCGCCGTCGATCCCCCTGACGCACCGTCATGACACTTTGCAGATATGTTTCAAAAAGCGGTGTTTCAAATGGAGGACCACACCGTATATATGCACGTTTGTATGTGAACTAGATGAAAAACTTGAGGGTTTTGTTGAATTCCGTCGGCGATTCTGACCCCTGACGCTGAACTAAACATTGTTTCAGGAAGTAACGAAGAACCTCTAACTCACAATGTGCACATTTTGGCCCGGTGATGATCGAGTAGCGGACTTCACCCCATCTTTGTGGCGCGTACCCATTTGACGGATTGTGATGACGACATGCTTTCGCTTGCTCTGACTAAAAAAAATAAATAGAGTTCCTGGCTTTGACACAATAGATCGTGAATTTGTGCTGAGCTTGTGGCGTTGTAACCACATAATGAGATGATTGTCATGCTGGGATGCAATAGGTTTCGCGATTGCGTGGTGATGTTCTGTCACGAGTATATATTTCCAGCGTTTTCGCTAATAAAATTTCAGTTGAAGTCGGCGATCTTTCTGTCCTTGTCCCTTCTTCTGTAGTTACGTCTTAACTGCTCGTAGTCGTGCGCTGTGCCAATATGATAACACGCCGACAATCCGAGACCATGAAGTACAGTAATGCAAAGACCGTTCATGTCTTGAGAAGACGCTTATAGGCTATTTTCCCTAAGACACCTAGGCGTGGCTTAAATCTGATGTTGTTGTAGCGAAGCCTCCGAACGCTGAAATGGGTCGAACTCTTGAGTACCTTCTAGTGGGGCTACCCAACAAGGACGCCGCTCGCGCTGAGAGCCCGTGCTTGGCTGTGACTGTCGCCATTGTATATTCTCGCTCATTGCCGGCTAATAAACGCCTTAACATTGTGTGTTTTCCTTGCACAATACGACGTGAATTAATAAGAGCATGGGGCATCGTAGGCAGCAACCCGACCGTATTCATGAGTATGTGTCTACCGTAACACTGTCCCTTTAGTTGTTAGGTACAAAACACTTAACAGCCCAACATGGCGACGCTGAAACCCATTCGTAAAATAGTTTCTGTAATAAACCAGAAAACCCTCCCTCAACACCTCGCGTTCAAACAGCCACACGCCGGTCTCGTAGGACTGCCGCACATCGAGTGTCTCAACTTAATTTTCTCGTCCATGGGATTCGGAGAGTGCTTTCGAAGCGTGGGCCTCGAAGGCTCCAAAACGCAGCGTAATCTTTATTTTACGATGAGCTCATCGATGGAACCACCGGAGACGTCGATGTCGTAGGAGCACGCCGAGTCCCAGCATTTTCTTTTTTTTTTATTGCATTCTTTACCATTTCATGTTGTGTCCGGTATTCTAGTATAGCATAGGCGTAGATTAATACCGGACAACGTCTGCCGTAGTTGCAGCTGCCGCCACGTCCAGTGGCGCCAGCTGTGGAGAGAAAAAAAAAATTGACGCGTAATCTGCGTCCTTTGGGGTTCCGCGATCGCTGATCCCCGCTCACTAAATCTACTGCATAGTGGTATGGCTCTCGGAAACTGCGCTGAATCGACACGAATACCTTAGGCGTAGGTATATTTAAGGTGAATACCTTAGGTGTACGAATACCTTGCTGTCGAAGCTTGACATGAATCTAAAGTAAATAAAAGCACCAGTTAGGAGCTAATGAGCTATATAGCGCACCATGGTTATTTGATTATATTCAAGACATGAAGTGGCTAAAGCCTAAAGTGGCTAAAGCCTAAAGTAAATAAAAGCACCAGTTAGAGGCTAATGAGCTATCGAGTGCACCGTGGCTACTTGATTATATTCAAGGTGGACAACCGCTTTCAGAGGTGTGGCAATGTCCTTTTTTTATGGTTTTTATGGGGGGGGGGGGGCGCACGCATCCCCAGTTCACACCCTGTGAATACGCGTGCCGCACAGAAACCATTTCCGGCTTGCCCAGTCCCCGCGGTCGTTTCATAAGAGTCGGAGTCTTCAGACCAATAATTCTGAACGAAGGAACAGCCCTATAGAACTGGACGGCTATAGAACTGGACAAAGACGAGAGGACACAAACACAGCGCTGACTAACAGCCGTATTTTATTGCGTTTGCACGTCAATATGCACAGGGGGGTGCACGATCGATGTGCATATCGAGGAACGTGATTTCGTTGCAACATTGCCAGATCACCGTCTTCGGAAAAAAAAAACAGCAATTCATTTTTTGAGAAGTGATAGTGAAGGTACGTTGACACAAGTCCCCGCTTTTCTGGACGGACAGAGAGCTTTAAAGGTTTTTTTTTTGTTTGTTAACGCTGCTTTGCATAAGTGATATCGAGTAACTGTCACTGAGTGGACATTTCAACATCGCATTGTATGCGCCATGTGCAAGGCGACGCGTCTCCGCCTGCAGTCCAGACAGCGCGTCCTTGGGAAATGCTGAAAGCGAGAACCGCCCGTCGCCGAAATCGAGGTGGCCGTCGGCGAGGGGCCCTCCCCCGATGTAGATCATCGTGCCACGCCTGCCGCCTGTGTGTTATATGTATATAGCTATGTGGTCTTCGGCAACCCAACCCCTCTCCCCCCTTCAGCTCTTGTTGCCGGCTGGTATCGCAAAGCAAAAAGCTATGTTACACTCGCAATCATACCGTGTGTACTGGCTGAAAAGGTGCTTTAGAATGTTACGCAAAGCTTAGCGTTAGCGTTTATCGCCACTGCATGCCAGCGCGTCTTACGCCTATCCTTTTGCGTACTTGCGTTAAGTGACACGGGCGTAAACGGAAATCTTTTAGGGGCGAAGTTCTTTAAGGCGCAGGCTTGTCCGCCGTAGTGGTTGTCTGACGTAGCCACCCCTTAGTACGCGAGGTGTTGACTAGATGGCGCACGCATCACTAGTACTCGAATCGATCACTAGATGGTGTGGAGGCGTGCAGCGTTTGGGATGTTTCGATAGACAGAGAGAAGGACGGACGGAGCAAGCTCCTTCGTGATCACTCACTTCGTGGATATGGCGTGTCGATTGGGCAAAATTCACGGAGGATTAACGGGTTCCCAATGTACCTCAGGGACAGAACTTCGCCCACTCATCATTATTCACTCCGTTGTCATGCCGTGATTTTTTCGAGGAGGCGCCACTTTCATCTGAATTCTGAAAGGGTGGCGGAGGCACATGTAGAATAGTGTCGTTTTGAACCCTGCATGTCATGGCTAAAAAAAATCTGGGTGGGCAGAGGGTAAGGAGGTGGTTTGCCGCCCTCTGGTTACGCAACTGTGACGGAAATAGCGTGCGTACGCAGTTAGTGCTATTTTTTTTTGCGTAAGTTACCGTAAAACTGCCCGATTGTGACATCCCGCTTCGGCTACAGCGATCGCATCATCGATGGGCTGTCGCACTCGTCGCCCACCCTATAAAAGTCGCCTGCAATAGTCAATCTGTACATTGCGAAATTCATCCGCGCTTCTGTTTTTGAGCATCTGTAGGCTACTTTGCTTTCCATTCATGGGCACCGATATCTTGGGCTGTCAAATGAATGTTTTCTTAGCTTCGTACGTCCGAGGCGTTAATTAACGGGGTCGTGGAACGTCGAATACGCCAGCCTAACAGTTTTCATGCGTGCACGTCTATACTGTATACTGCTGTTCGTTTATCTGTTAGATTCAAAATTTACAATTTCAACGGTGCAGTTATATATGGCTGCACCAAAAGCCATCCACACAGTAGTTGATAATAGCAGTAGCCTTACCATGGAGCCACGCGGGCAAGACATGACAAGATACGGTGGAATCCTAAAGCGTGCAAAGTGCCGTCGATTGTGTTGCCTTATTTGCTATGACTGCCATGCGGCGACACTCTGACAGGCTCGGTGCGAATAAGAGCGGGAACTCTTTTTTAATATTTATATAGTTTTGCTACAACCTCTATTTATTAATAGTGGCAGCATCGTGCTTAGTTTTGTCATATTCGGTGGCGTATAGTGCGTCGGTAGTACACCAGGCCCGTGTCCCACCCCCCGTGCCCCGAATTTCTTCGGACGTAAGAGATGCCCCCCACAGCTCCCAGCCCCCCCCCCCCCCGAAAAAAATTTCTGCCTGCGTTCTTGATTACATTATATAATTGTTAAGATGTTACCAGTTATAGTATTGCAACCGTCTATATTCTTTTTGCGTTCGGAAAAGTACTTGGTGTCTAGCACTAATGATTCGCATCGTATGCCCGAATTAAACGCGCGTTCGCATAGGCGGGGCATGCCTGTGACAGCCTCGGTGCGTGAAAGAATGCAGCTTGTTCACCGGCTGTCCTCGGCAGAAATTATTACCTCTGCATGCCGCAGTTCAAGCATGCAGGATGCTGAAGCGGAGTCGCGAGTTAAGCAAGTTGACAGCGCAACGGGTTAGATATACGGGCAGGTAACGGACACAGCACTGAACTCGCAACTGATTGATTTGGAAAAGGAAAGGACATTAATAGGACACATTGGCTCATCGGAACTGTGCCCATGTGCACATGTGTTACGAAACATCACTCATGTCTTGTCTAACAGATTTTTATATTCTTCATCCTGAAGAGTGATAGATGGATGAACTTGTTATTGGATTTATTGCGGGCGTGTGGCCCCACTTGCAGAAAACAACTATCGGATATAGACATGGTGATTAGCGCACGCGTGAGGCAGCCGAAGCATTTTTTTCGTTATATCCAATAACAATTGCATAAGTCATTCATATATCGCTCTTCTAGATGAATTTAGTTAACTGTTATAGACAAGACGCGAATTTTGTTGTGTTGTGTAATACATGTGCAGTTTTGGTGAGTCATTGTTTCTTAACCGTGTTCTTTCCTTTTCAAATAAAATTCAGTACTGAGTTCATGCTGTGTCCCTTCTCTGTCGGTAATTCGTTGCGCTGTAAAATTATTATACGATAAAGTAAGATTGCGGTTTGAGCTCGTTCAAAATCCGTACTTCACGGAAAGCTTTCCTGCGCAAACTTTAAGCGCGGGCACGAAGGAGCACAAATATCGGGACGGGTGCCAACTTGCAACTAATTTATATCACAACGAAAAGAACCTCTTTTTGAGCACATTGAACCGTGTGACAGTAGACCAGTAACAGTATGGCATTCGACCAGTACGATGACGCATGCACGCAATGCTCACGTGTTGACGTCTGTCCTGTTCATTGTGTTCCTTTGTGCCCGTGTTTTAGGTGCTGGCAAGTTGTTGTGAAATATAAAACTGCTCTCTCTCTCTCGCTATTACTCGTTTCTTAGAAGAAAACGTAAGTGTGTCATACGCAAAACTGATCACGTAGCGCAAAAAAAAAAAATGACACAGGACAAGGCAAGAGACGAAGTGCTCCCCTTCGTCCCTTCCCTTGTCCTGTGTCATTTACATACGATATATGATCAGGACAAAAAACAAAAACTTGCATGTGACTGTCACTTGACACGAAGTGAGAAAGGCAGAACAGAAGTTTGCACATGATGCACTCATTTGGTGCATACACACGATTTTTTTTTTCTCGCTCTTGCAAGCTACGCGATGTTTCAGTCACGGCAGTCCACTGGGCCGTTTCTCCTTTTACTTTTTTTTTCACGACTGCCAGGAACCGGCTTCATCTCCGGCTGCTGCTCGTTTCTCGCTCACGAAATGGTCTCGGAGACCTTGACATTCTTCCCAAGCTTCTTCCTCTCCTCCTCCTCTTTCTTTTTTGTTTCCTTCCAGGTGCCCCACGTCTTTCATTCGACATTGCCACCGTTTCCCTCTGGTAGCTCCGCTCCTCCATCCTTCCTATACACACCTTCCTTCTTTATTTTTATTTTCTCCTCCACCGCCGCTCTACGCACACATTTGCCTAGCAGCACTCGCTCTTCCATCGAAGCTGTTACGCAACCTTCATCGGCTTTTCGCGCCAGCGTTGTTTTTACTTCCTTCATCTGCTTCTCCGTCCAGCCGTCCTGCGTTACAAAGGCAGGACTGGATGATGGCGTCAATGATGCCGATCTTCGCTGGGAGGAGACGATATTCTGTTTTTATTTTTCTCGGCTCTTGTACTCGCGTGGTGCACGAACGATGCGAAGCGATGCATGCTGCGGAGGCTTTCGTTGTTTAGCTTTTGTTTGCCATTTATTGCCATTCAGTTTCTCGCACCTCGCAACGGCCCCTGTTAAGTAAGGCCCGGTCTCTGTATGGGTGCCGTTTCTTCTGTCGCGTTCCTCGTATATTTCTCTTTCGCGTATTCCCACCTTCCGTTTGATGGGACAACAAAAAGGGTTGCTTTCTGTTCTTACGGGCGAACGTCTGTCGGTCTTCCGCAGAACCTCCCGACTGTTGCGTTGCTCGTAAAAAGTCTCTGGTTGCGAATGGCGTCCTCCGCATTCACACAGTTGGCACTGGAGACGGGAACAATCGTTGTGCTTGTTTTGCCTTCTCTTCCTTTTGATTTCTGTCGTGCTTTTCCTCTCCCTTTTTTTTCGCTCTTTTGTTTTCTTGCTTACCGAATGTGGCGCATTGTCTCTCTCGTGAGCGTTCCTTCGTTATCTCTAGTTAAGTTAGTTAATGTGTTCGCCCGTCGCGAAACTCCGGTCTTTAACCGCGTCGGATTGTTTGCCGACGTGTGAAGGGGAAGTGGTTAACTCGTGGTTTGTACTGCTTTTTTTTTTTTGCGCGAGTTACTTTCTCTGGCCTCGAGCTTTGTGTGTGGATTGAACGACGGGGGACGGAAGAGAGCGCTGCGTGATGAGACCGGGAAAAACCTAAAGAGGGGCTCTGGTTGTCAAGTGACGCTTCAGGCGACCGTAACACTTTTACTTCCTGATCAGCCTTGTTGTCACGCGTCGGGTTCCGATGGCGCTCGATATGTATAGAGCGATATGTATCGTGAACTTGTAAAGTTGTTTTGAAAAGTTCCAGGCACAACGCAGTGACAGGAGCAACTGGGACGTTTGCGGGATCACAGTGTAGGGCGCACCGTCTTAGGACGCCTGTTGCTGAGCAGCTCCTTATTAGGTTATCTATAACATTGTTAGTTTCGTAGATGGGATTAAGTACAATCTGCCGCCTGAAAAAAAAAAAAACAACGTTGCTTCGATTGCAGGCATGCCGCTGTATAGAATTCTGTGTGTAGCCTGCGAAATCAAAGGGCAGCTCCAGTTCTCATCTCGGAGGCCACAGTCTGTGTTCCACGTTTGTCGTCGCCGGCGCTACTAGCGCTATTCTTTACGTCGCTCCCACTGTAAGCTTTGGCAGTTTGAGCGACTGGCCGAAATAAAGTCAATTCCTGCTGCCTTCAAATTTTCGGAACCCGAACAGGGGAGCAATCGTCCGACTAGGGCTGTGACGTTATACAACGCGTCAGTCTAACTAGTAACTTCGACTAGTTACCTTGTGAAACCGTAAGTGACGGCTTTGTTGAACCCTATTTGTATCTATGAAGCATAGACTGCTTAGTTAGCTGGCAATTTATTATCTTGTTGAAAAAAAAACAACCAAAACGCGGTGGAAGACATTCACGAACCAAAGAACAGTTGGCGAAGCATCATTGATCTTTTGTAAAAACAGTGAATGGTTTAAGATGATCCATTCAGAATTTATCTGTGCAGCGTTAATGAAATAGTTAGCAGTGTAGCGTAGAAGTGACCGATTTCCAGTACTTTCCATGCCGAATCGTCTGTTAGCAATCGGGAACTTTATATCCATTACTGCAAAGGAAAGGGTTATAATACAGTGTTAGGTTGGGCTAGTTGGTGAAAACTAGGTAACGATGCAAAGAACGGGACAAATTGACTGACAAATACTACGTGCTGGACAGTGCTTCCATTCTCTCTCTTTTTTCTTTCTCTCTCTCTATGTGTGTGTGTGGGGGGGGGGGGGGTCACATGCATATCTGCTTGCGCCGTTTTCCAATAACTGCTGCTCTCTCGATTGTGGGCTTGTTAGCGATGAGTGGTTTCTGATACGGCAATCTGATCTCTTATCGAGGGTGACTCGTCATTTCACATTGTCACATTTCGAGCGTTGCCTGGGTAGGGCGCATGACCTTTTGTAGCCTGTATCACTGTAAACCAGTTTGCATTTGCGCGTCCAAAACTATAGCCATGCCATCGGTTGTTTAGTGCTCTGGACACCCATGGCATGGGCGTTCTGGACGCGCAAGGCACCCTTAAGGATGCAAACTGGTTTACAATAGCAGCTGAAGTGTTTCGGTGATGAGCACATATAGATGAAGGTCCCGGCATTGCGGAAACAGGAATGGGCACAGCGCAACGCGATGGAAAAAGTGTCTACTCATAGAACACACACGCCAACCTTCGCTCTAACCCGTTTCCTTTTATAGGGCAAGGTCTCCTTATGTTTTTTTTTAATTTTTTCGTCTATGGCATCGAAAATCATGAATATGAATCGCAATCTATTACGTTTTTAACAGTGAAGCTGCTTAGTCTGAAGCGCGGACATTTCTGTTTGTTCGTCGTAGATCAGAAATGGGTATGTACCACTGAAAGTTGGTGAATCCCACTATACGAATATGCGCCACTCCTGTACCGCTATACTCCCACAACTGACCACTACGCCCATTGCTACTCCAGCCGCTCGTCCCACTCGTCAACCACTTCGTTCACTCAACCCGCCGCGGTGGTCTAGTGGTTATATTGCCCTCATCTGATGACCCGCTGGTTGTGGTCTCGAATCCCGGCCGCGGCGACTGCATTTTCGATGCGAGTGAAAAATGCTCGAGGCCCATTTAGGTGCACGCTAAAAAACCCGAGAGGGTCGAAATTTTCGGGGACGTTAAGCCCCGTAACTTATTATTACTTCATTCAACACCACTTAATTCTTATCGCACTTCATTTAACCAGCTCGAATACTCGGCATAGCGAATGGTTTTCCGTAAGCCGCCTGCATTGCCGTTTCGCGATCGTCCGCCAAGCGGACTTCGATGATTTTTTTTTTTTCTGTGACGTATATGCTTTCCCTGCGATGTTTTCCCCGCTCGGCTGCACTGGGATGCCTTTTACTCCGCTGGACCGCCTGCCTGTCTTCTGTTCTACCTGCATGATCATCCGTTAAGTAGGGTAATGTGTGCTTCCTTCGTGAGTGTATTGGAGGATTCATTATTGCGAAGGACTCGCTTTACTTTCGACGCCGCTGTGCCGTTCGAATTTCTCACGGTTCTCTCGGCGGGAAGAAGCTGAACGCCGCGAGATGCGCCCATTTCCGACGAAAGCCCTACCACCAGATGGCGAAGGTGATTAGTGGGCATCTAGCGCGCGTCGCGCGCTAAGCCGAGAGACTCGATTGCGATGCAGAAAGGAACGCGCGTGGATTAAAAGCCGAGGTCTCTGCGTAACAGAAAGGAGGACAAGCTTGTTCTCGGCAGAGTTGCAGGCAGAATAGAACGATCTGTACATCATTTAACCATATGGTGTAGTAGCGCAATTTTCACGGGGACGAAGAGGACAAGAGCACACGACACTCGCTACCTCTTGTCCTCTTCGTCCCCGTGAAAATTGCGCTACTACACCATATGGTTAAATGATGTCTCACCAACTAGCCCAGCTCTCAACCCTACTGAACGATCTGTACATTGGAGTGTAAATTACAAAAAGTAATCTTGACGAAACGCCCGGGAGAAAACCTTCGATTTACTCGAGCCGACAGTGGCTGTATGTCCAGTTGAAGTTGTACAGTATAGTGTGGTTGGTGCATAGTGCCTTTGTATGTCTGCAAAGTTCCTGCAGCTCTCGAATTGCCTATTTACCGGTAGGCGTTAACGTGAACGGTTTGGTTAGTGGCGCTGGGCTTAACTACTCTGAATAAGGTATTTCGCTATTGTGCGAAAACTGGCATATCACTTTGAAGTCACGTACGTCAACTCTCTTTTGGGAGATGGTTTCGAAACATAGTTGGTCTCTTTAAATAGACTCAATTCTAAGTCGATCAGGACTCGACAGGAAGAGTTGCACATACTTCACATATTTTATTTTTTTTGTTCGATAGTACGCACATGTAACATTGACGGTAATTGTAACATTGACGCACATGTAATTTGACTTTGACGGTGCGTCGCTCTTTGGAGGATTTGTTTTTAAGACCTACATAGTTTTAGTTCCATTTGCTGATAATCACTAGCGCAGCCTGTCGTCAGATGTCGCTGCTGCGATAGTACACAGGTGGGGTGGATTCCAAAGAGACAAGATTCATTTCGATAAGAGGCTTGGACACGAGGTGGGCTGGCGACTGGCAGGACGCGCAGTAGCTTTTTTGGGGGGCTCACGGGCCCTTCGGAGTCCGGGGTAGCTCGTAACAGGGAAAACAACCAGGAGGACGCTTTGACAGGTAGAATTGCGAAAAACCAGAAAAAAGGTAAAAGAAAAAGGAAAAAGGCGCGTGTTGCAATTAGTTACATAAACATGCAGGGTGGCAGAAAGAAGGCAAAATGGTTAGAGATTGAGGAGCAGTTAAACAAAGAACAGATAGGCGTGTATGCGGTTACGGAAACACACCTTAGAGACTTGGAAGAGCCACCACATATTGAAAATTATGTTTGGGAAGGGTGTAACAGGACCATATCGGAAAGGAAAGGTGGGGGTGTAGGAATGCTAATTCATCGCGGAGCCAAATGGGTTAGAGTGAAACAGACGTGTTCAGAGCACCTCTGGGTTCTGGGCACAGTAGGTGGAAAGGAAACGTGGCTAGGGGTAGCCTACTTGTGGACGGGGAATAACTGCAGAGAAAAGAATCAGGAGATAGTGGATTGCATGAGTGCGGATATTAAGGAATTTGGTAATGGGGCCGAAATCATCCTTCTAGGGGACATGAATGCCCACATACATGACCTTGACGGATATTCAGACACCAATGGGAAGTTATTACTAGATCTTTGCGAGCAACATAGTCTGGAGATAGTTAACACGGGGCCTAAATGTGACGGTCAGATCACATGGGAAGTCGGAAACAAGCAATCAAGTATTGATTATTGTCTCATGACTGAAGGAATTTACCACAAACTGACAGAAATGAGGATAGACGAGGAAGGCATTAACAGCTTGGGTAGTGATCATAAACGAATAACATTACAAATGGGATACGAAACTGAAAATATGAGCATGGAATCAAAGTCTGGCAGCTCGTATTTAAATGACAAACAAATAATAAATATAGCCGCAAGAGTCGAGGAAGAAGTAGGCGAAATACCAGGCAAGGACTGGGAGTATAGTGAGCTGTTACATCTAATGACGAAGGAGATAGGGAAAGAGAAGAAAACTGTTTGCTGGAAAGGAAAAAGGAGGCCAAAAAGTTGGTGGAACGGGGAAATCCTGGAGGCGATCGAGAAGCGACGCGAAGCATCACGGGAGCATAGAAAGGCAAAAAAGGAGAAGCGGCCGCAGGACGAAGTCAAAAAAATATGGGAAATATATTTAGAGAAAAAATCCCTTGTACAGAAATTGGTAGAGGCAAAAATTAAAGGTGAAAGTGAACGCTGGATGACAGAGATACACGAAAAAAAGGAGGCCGCGCCTAGGATTTTTTGGAGCCACATAAAGGCGCTAGGTAGGAAGTCTGTCACAACGCAACAACATATTCTAGATGAAGGAGGAAATCAATTGGAAGGGTACGAAGCGCTAGGTTACATCCAAAAGGTAACAGCCGATTCGTTTCAAAAGAGCGTCCAGGGGATCTTCCCGGTGAGTAAAAGTGTGGCGGAGAAAGCAACAGAGGAAGAGCTAGTACTTGATAATTTCAACTGGAAAAAGGCCGAAGGAAAAATTCCAAAGCGCACTGCCGCGGGTTTAGATGGGATTCCCGTTAGCCTCATTAACGAACTAGGACATAACACTAAAGAAGCATTGTTAAAAGCAGTAGAAAAAAGCTTAAAGGACGGACAAATACCGGACAGTTGGCGACAAAGTAGAATGAACTTAATCTATAAAGGCAAGGGAGAAAAGGACAAGATTCGCTCGTATAGACCACTAACCATTACATCGGTACTATACAGGTTGGCGATGCAAGCAGTAAAAATGAAAATAGAAACATGGGCCGAACATAACGATATTTTGGGAGAACTTCAGAACGGATTTCGAGTCGACAGGCGGTTAGACGATAACCTGTTTGTTCTCACTCAGTGTATAGAAATATCTAAAATAGAGAATAGGCCCTTGTACGTGGCTTTTCTAGACATCACTGGGGCATACGACAACGTTAATCAGGAAATTTTGTGGGATATATTGAAAGAAATGGGCATGGGCGACGACTGTATACAGCTTTTGAGGGAGATATACCGAGAAAATACAGTTTGCATAGAGTGGGAAGGAATGCGTAGCAAAGAGAACGTTGAGGTTAGCAAGGGTCTGAGACAGGGATGTCCTTTGTCCCCGCTGTTATTCATGCTGTACATGGTGAGTATGGAAAAAGCGCTAGAAGGTAGCAACATTGGTTTTAATCTGTCACACAAACAGGGCGGCATGATGATTGAGCAGAAGCTTCCAGGTTTATTTTATGCGGACGATATCGTCTTATTTGCGGACAGTCGAGATGATATACAGCAGCTGGCGAATATATGCGGAAGGGAAGGTGAAGCTCTTGGACTAGGATTCAGTGTAACGAAGTGTGGATTGATGGTATTCAATGATCCCTGTGATCAGACGGTGTCCATACAAGGCCAAGAAATACCGAGGGTAAGCGAATACAAGTACCTTGGAGTATGGGTAAATGAGAGTGATAGATACATGGAGGTACAGGAAAAAGCCTCGGCAGCAAAAGGAAAGAGGAATGCGGCAATAATGAAGCACAGAGCGTTGTGGGGATACAATAGGTATGAGGTGCTTCGAGGTCTGTGGAAGGGTGTAATGGTTCCAGGGCTTACTTTTGGGAACTCAGTGGTGTGCATGAGGGCAGAGGTGCAATCGGGAATGGATGTAAATCAAAGGACTGTGGGACGCCTCGCGTTGGGTGCTCACGGGAAGACGACAAACGAGGCTGTAAAGGGCGATATGGGGTGGGCAGGTTTTGAGGCGAGGGAAGCGCAGAGCAAAATAAGGTTCGAAGAAAGGCTAAGAAATATGAAGGAGAGTAGATGGGCAGAGAAGATGTTCCGTTATTTGTATAGGAAGAGCGTGGACACACAGTGGAGAAAAAGAACTAGAAGACTCACTAGTAAATATACGGCTGGTACTGTAAGCCATATGTCAACAAAGAGCGTTAAGGGAAAAGTCAGGGAGGCGGAGAGGATTTACTGGATGGCAGCTATGGAGAAAAAACCGGCTTTGAGTAACTACCGAAAGGGCAAAAATGAAATAAGGAGGGAGGCATTTTACGATAATTCAAGGGGAAGCGCTTTACTGTTTGAAGCGAGATCGGGTTGCCTTAGAACGCGTAGTTATAAAGCAAGATTCAGTAAAGAAGATGAACAATGCACATGCTGCGGGAAAGATAAGGAAACGGCGGAGCATGTTCTGATTGAATGTGGAGATATCCACCCAGGTGTACGTTTGGGCACGAGCCTACAGGAAGCCTTGGGTTTTAGGGACAACAATGGAAAGCTGAACACACCCGCGATTGAAATAAGTAAGAGACGGTTAGAGTATTGGTGGCAGAAAATTAGAGAGAAAGGACAAAAATAAATATTGGAAAAATAAAATATGGACAGTGTGCCGTAAATGGCAGAGAACTTAAGCTGAAAATTTACCTTTTTTTCCATTAAGATAGAATTTATCGAAGTAGAGGCATTAGGCCAACATCAAAAAAGAAAAAAGGTTTTTTTTTTTTTTGTGGAGCCTGGTGGCATACTTGTTACCACCCCGTTATACAGGGGACGCTCATAGCATCCATCCATATCAAGTAAGCACCTCTCTCGTGGCCTTTCGGTATGGTCCCTGCTTTTGGTTCAAAGGCCTTCGCTAGGCAGTTGGGCTCGTTGTAAGTTCTAACTTGCTCAAATTATAAACACCAGTCGCTTGTTCAACACCCATAGATCACTACACGTGGCACTGCATTTGTTTTATAGCGCTTATCTTTCACGGTTCGATATAGCGCATGATTTTAGGACTTCATTGCAGCCGTATTACATCCCATCACACGATCATCAGTATTGGTCAAGGCTATCGCCACATCAAAACGGACAACCCTGACACCTGGCGTCACTAATACCGGCTGATCATAAATCTGCGTACATTAATCGTGAATCTAACCTGCGCCCTTGTGATTAGTGGCGCAACACCGTTGCCACTAAGCAACTACAGTGAGTGCACCGGAAAGAGACGGTTGCGTAACGACCGGAAATCCCCTTCGTTAGGTGACAGCCCGTTATTGTTGTTAGTCTAGATTTATATCAACGGGAAACAGATCGTCGACACTAAACGCTATAAGCGCGGCACGATCCGTACACTTGAAGCAAATAGGGCAGTCACCCTAAACGACAAACAAAAAAAAAAAATCGTCGGGTCTCTGAACTGTTTCTCTACGCCGAGGCCGCGCATGCTCAAACACGGTATACTATACCGCAGGCCCGTCGCTCGCAGTATCAACAACAGGGCGAAACAGAAGCCGAAAAGCTTTCGTGTTCGTTAATGCGTCCATCGATCTCGGGACTGTTTTGTTACGTTGCTTTCGCTGCCGCCGGTTTTCCTTTTTTGCGTGCCAGAGCTGTTCGCATGGTTGGCGTTGTGTGTGTTTCTACTTTTTCCTCCTCACAACGTCCGGTCCTCGTGTGCACAGGGACTCCCTTGTCTATTCGGAGAGCGGCGTGAGGATATACATGATGACACGCATGATCGCGGGGTGCGATGACCTTGCCCACTCGGCGCCGCAAGTTGCCCCTGTGCGGCGCGATTTCGGTCTTCTTCTTCTTCTGGGCTGCTCCTCTTGCTTCTGCTGCGGCAGGCAGCCTGGTTTCCGTGGGAAAAAAAGATTCTTCCACGTCGCGCCGGAGTCGGCGACCGTGATGGGAGGATGAAGAGGGAAGGAGGTCGCCTAAACTTATTTATTCTGTCCTGCTCTTTTTCTTTTTTCTTTTTTTGGGGTATTCTGGTTTACTGAGTCGCACGTGTGGAGATGGTTTATAGTCTTTTGCCGCGATTTCCACGTAACGATTGTGTTTAATAATGAAGCCCCCCCCCCCCCCCTCTGATACTGTGCTTTATTGTTGCGGGTGTCGTCTCGGCGCCGCTTTTGATGCATTAGCCGAATTAGACGAGTCTAGGCACTGACCACTTTGCCTCGTTTTGTAATAATTTCTCGTGTTTTGTGTATCGACGAAACGTGGTTATGGGGCACGCCGTAGTGTGAGAACTCTGGATTAACTCTGAACCACCTGGGATTCTTTAAATGACCCGCAGGGCGCGGGTTCGAATCCCGGCTGTGGCGGCTGCATTTCCGGTGGAGGCGGAAATGTTGTAGGCCCGTGTGCTCAGATTTGGGTGCACGTTAAAGAACCCCAGGTGGTCTAAATTTCCGGAGCCCTCCACTACGGCGTCTCTCATAATCATATCGTGGTTTTGGGACGTTAAACCCCACATATCAATGGGATTCTTTAAAGGGACTCTTCAATGGTTTTCAAATAACCATCGCGTGGCTTCACCGAAAGAGTTTATTGCCTGAGGTATTGACCTCTGAAAAAAAATTTAGAACCCTACAAACACGAGCGGAGTTATATTTGTCGGACGTTGTAATTTGTTTCCTTGTTCAGTTTTAGCTTCTTCACTTTTAGCTTGTTTAGCTTCCGACGGCAAGCGCGCCGGAAGCTAAACACAGAGGGAAAGAAGTTACGTCACGTTCGCGTCATGACCTTGAGCACTTTTTTTTTTTTTAATGCGCCGCTAACTTTCGGTTTGATGGTGGGCCTGTGGCGACCTCCTGCGGCGGCCGCTGTCTCTATGCAGGCTCGCAATACTCGAATCAGGTAATGACCGGGAATTTGTATATGACGCAATATTTTGCGTAATCTGCGTAAAGACGACAAATGATTCCCTGCTGATTTTGATAATTATTAATTTCAGGCCGCGTACGTGTGGCGCCATAATATTTTGCATCGGTTGTGACCATGCTGAGGCAAGCTCCTTTCAAAGTCCAGCTGAATCGAAGTACGCGGCTATCATTTCACTTCCTGCCGAGAATCCAATACGTGCTCCCTAGCTTCTAGCCGCATGATTGAGTGGAACGGACCCGGGAAGATCTTAGATACACACACTCTTCACAGCAGGGGTATCGAAGACTCGGCCTGAAAACGTTTTGCCAGCGGCCGGCGTCTTCACACTGGATTAAGTTTTGTGGTTTTGCCAAATGGCGCCCTCAACATTTTCTCACCTATTGCGATCAATAGTACTTTCTTCGGGTAAGCTACAGAGACTAGACTTGTCTCAAACGTTTTTAGGGATGTACTCAATGCGGTCGCATAGTGACCGCATGGAGTTGACACATATATATAATTCCATGGTCACGTCACCGTGTAACGAGAACTCTAATCGGCGTTCAGATTTGAGTCGTTGTGGAGGTTGGTATTCGTATATTTTTCGGTACCTCACGTTGAATTCACTTCGAAGAGGACCCATATGTGGGATATGGGAAAGGCGTTCTATCAAATGAGAAGAGTCGCGACGTGGGCTTGTTGGTGATGCATTTGAAAGAAATTTATGTAGCGCGAGGCGAAAAAACACACAGGAAGGAATAGAGTGAGAGGACAGAGCGCTCTGTCCTCTCAGTCTATTTCTTCCTGTGTCCGTTTTTTCGCCTCGCGGTACATAAATTTATATCAAATGACAACGTTATAGGTGACATTTTGTTCAAAATTTGCCACTGATCGCCGGTCGCAAATGGTCGCGCTACAGGCGCGAGTCGCAAATGTGAATGAGCCTTAGCCAGGTTCTATCAATATTTGTGGCCGAATTCAACTACCGCATTAACTTGCACACAACTGGCACTAGGTAACGTTCAGTAAGTGTTGGCTAACCGTTGGTTTATTTATAGACCAGGGTGGTGATGTGGGCATGCTCGTGCGTATACTGCTCGCTAGCGTACGTTGCATGGTGTTTCATAGCAACGTTTAACTAACTCGTCGTATACCTAATGTCACACTAATGTCGTCCGATGTTCAATATATTTAATACAGCAACACTCACCTTACTACCTGACGTCGACCATTGGGCTGCCTACCTCGCCCCGCATCCGCCCCCTTGTATTTTTTTCTGCAAGTTAACCAATATATGCAATGTATTACGTGCTACGTGTATGCCGATGTTGGGGCCTTGATCGTGTTCGTGTTAAATCTCTTCGAAAAAAAAAATTCACAAGAGCAATTTCGATATTTCGATTTCCTGGTTTCTTTCAACATGCCGGGGACGCATATATTCGAAGGCAACTATTGTACCTTTCTTCTAATTCCGTACATCCGAAAGGTGACTTATTATAAGACATTATGTGCTAGGTCGGTGTACACGATTAAATCTATTACTGAAAGAAGCGAACTGCTGTACCACACAGTAAGGTCACTGCAGTTGCCCCAACAAATAATCACACCATATTGGCTAGCGGCGGCTAATTTTGGGTAAATGAGAACAAGGCGTCAATTAGTGCTGACTCATAGCGGTGTTCAATCATTCTGGCTGGTGTCTGTTGCCGTATGTTTATATAATAATGAAATCTCATATCAATATAATTGATTGTGTCGGCTGCTTATAAGGAGATTCTGTTCTTCCTTTCTTGTTTGTTTATTTTTCTGTCATTAAAACGTGATGGTCATTCTCTGCCATTTCTTATAGTCGCCGTGGCCGCCTACTATAGCATCTACGGGCCATACGTATACTTATTCTTTCCGGCGGTGGCACTTACTTGGGTGGTTTCTCTTTTACCGCGCCCGGCCTTTCGGTCGACGTAGCGCGATATTTCTAAAGAGGGACGACCTGACTGACTACCGCTCCGGGGGACCACCGACCCTGTGGGAGAAAGAACTTTGGGATCGTCGTATAGGTGTGTGCGTGTGCGTGCGTGCTTTTAGCAAGAGGGATCGCCGGTTGGCCGCATTGGGTGCTCGGCGTTAGTTTGCCCGCACCGTTTTTTCTTCTTCTGCTTCTTGTTCTTCATCTTCTTCTCTGGGTACATCGTTGTCCGCCGGGGCGCTGTAGTTGTGCCGATTGGAGTGGAGCCCGTGGGAAAACGGATACCAGTGCGGCGGAAAGAAAAGTAGTAAACAGGCGGTCGCTCGGTGCTTGAGGAGGAGAGCGGTGCGGGCAAGTATTAGCCGTGAATCTCTCTCTTTCTCTCTCTTTCACCTCTCACATATAGGAGGCAAAATGGGGAAGAGCATCACTCAATGCGAGGGCGTAGGAGAGGAGAAAAAGAGGCGACGTCGTGTTCTGGCTGCTTTTCTAGATTCTAACTCTCTTAAAATTTTGATTCGGCGTTTTTATATTCGACGTCGTGTTGTTTGACTGCTGTTTTGATTGTTTATTTTTTTTTAGTTGCCAAGCCCACTAGGGTGACGTGCCTGCAGTAGGGGTGTACGAGCCCACAGTCCAAGTCGTGGGTGCCAAATAGAGCTGGCGCGACGCTGATAGGCACCCTCTAGCGGTGTCTCCGTGACGTTGCGCTGTTCGAAACCGAAGTTCCGGGTTCGAATCGCCGGATGCGTCGACCTCGTTCAGATATTGTCGGGAACCTGAGAAGCGGGGATGTCTCGCGTGCCGCAGGCATGATCGTCGGGAAGGTGGAAGGGCCCATCATGGCACCCAAATTTCGGTTGTGATCTGTGGCTTAATTCTTGTGCGTTCTCAAATGAGCTGGCAGCAAATTAGGCGCGATTGCTCCGTCACCTAGTTTGTTACTGCATATTTTCACGAAGGCGCGAGTGGTCTAATAGTCGGACAACGCTGGAGCACTCGCTTGCAGTGACGTATCGAGTGGCTTGCTGTGCGGGTGTCTGCATTCTGACGAACGCTACTGTTCCGTGGTCACCTGCGCGTGAAATCGAAATACTTAAACTTTTTTTTCCGCTTGACACTGAAATTATAAAATTTTAAGCGGCTGAAACTTTGCGGGAGTTGAAGACGACGGCTCCACTCGATGCAGTCCATGACGTCACAGACGCCAGTGCAAAATGGCGGTCTCCGCTGGTGGGCTGTGTTGCTAGCTGTGAATTGTTATTCTAGTCTAATTTTCATATATGTATGGATATAATACTCTCTGCTTCTATTTTTCTTTGAAAGCCTCAGATTGTTGGGCGAGAGTTTCGTGGCCTCTTTAACTCTGTGATCATCGAGGCAAGAGTCGGTATAGGTGAAACCATGAAACGCGAGCTGGTATTCGTTTTTCTTTTTTTTAGGTTGCAGCGTATTAGTGTTATGTACTTTATATAAGCGTACTTGAAATGATTCATAGGGGTAATAGGAAAAGAGCGAACAAGTGGCCTCAAATATGCCGGTCTATACATTACTCCGAAAGATGAGATGACCTTCAAAGTCATTGTGACAGAGATGAAATCTTGGTAAAACTGCATGTGGGGATTCAGTTGAGTTCATTTATTACCAAACTCCCCCCTTTCTTAAAGGGGCATTACACAAGGGGTGGGGTTTTATTTAGGTTAACAATGCACCGGAGTTAATTCTAGAGGAGTTAGTTCCAGAGGAGTCAAAATGAGTCAATTCGATTGGAGTCAATTCTGCATGGGGTTATTTTCCCAGTTTACGAGTAGTTCATGTTTTTTATGTGAACACACCTCCTGATCTGTTTGTTTTTGTGGGAGTAATAAATTTTAATCGATGTCCGTGTTGTCCTTGCGTCATTCGAACACCTGCAGTGTCAATACGATCGACTAAGAATAAGATGGGCTTTCACCTTTGAATTCTCCGAGGAATTTTCATGAGGGTCGGTGTCTTTCAATATCAAATGGAATATTTTTTTCCTCTATCATGAATGCATCCTGCCTTTGGAACGTTTTTGCGGAAATGAAATATTTAGTTTTCTGTTCGCCCACGGCGTGCTTACGTCGACGACAGTACGACAATAAAGCATTACGAGGCGCACATGTCAGTGCCGGCTTTACGCCTCCCTAGCTTGCTTTGACTAGTGACTTCCGCAACTGTATCCCATCCTTCGCCCACTCCTGTTCCACTGTTTTCCCTTGACCGCGCTCGTAAAAACAATTTTTGGCTCTGCTTCCGCGGTTTTTCACTGTAGCGGAGGCTGTGCCGAAGGCGCTTTCCACCTCGCGTGGAAGGTAGAAGCTGTCGGCACTCACGGTCGCAGCGCTTCAAGACCGTTCCTTTTCACTCCGGATAGACTGCCGATTCGCTTGCTCATTCGGAAGGCTAGCGAAATAACGGTTCCAGTAGGTCCATTGCCAGGGTTGAGGAGGGGGGTAGTGAAATTAGTCCCAGTAAAGGTTCTTCGTTATAGACTCGGGTTCCTGCGTTGAAGTCTGAAGGGTCGCGGAATGTCGCTACGTGTGCTGTTTGTGATCCCATGTTTCCCTACAATATATGCTATAAAGGAAACAGGTGCTGCGGTCTTTCAGCTACCATGGGAATTATATTGGGATTACCTAGTCTTCGTGCTTCCTCTTTGGAACGCACGAGTGGCTTTGCTTATTTTTGTGTGTCGACTTTTGTTCTAGACGAAAGTATGGCTTGTTTCGAACCGCGTGAGCCGATTGTTTTTGTTTTTTTTTCATATCGCGTAAGCTTGCCCCACGGCATCAATACATATTACACAAAATTTTTAATCTGCCTATAAAAGGATCGAAGTACTAATCAGGGCCTGCCGAACTTTCGTCTCGCGAGAAATCGGCTGCATGACACACAGAACTGAGAAAACGAAACTGATGCAAATCCGTGTACTATACCTATACATAATTCCCGTGCAGGCTGAAGTGTCGTGCGTTGCATCTCGCATAAACGCTACAGTGCCGTATTTTCCTCTGTTAATAGCATGGTTTACATCTCCGGTGATCTGCGTGGTGATCTGCATAACTGCATGGTTTACACCTCCGGTGATCTGTTTAAAGTAGAGTAACGAAAGATTGCGTAATAGAAAACTGATAGAAACCGACATGCGCACGAAGGCTCGTTGCACCGTCTTGTGGCTATGTCGTGAACAATGACGTAATTGTTGGGGGTTTTCCGTCCCGCATGCATGCCCCGCCGCGGTGGTCTAGTGGATAAGGTACTCGGCTGCTGACCCGCTGGTCGCGGGATCGAATCCCGGCTGCGGCGGCTGCATTTCCGATGGAGGCGGAAATGTCGTAGGCCCGTGTGCTCAGATTTGGGTGCACGTTAAAGAACCGCAGGTGGTCGAAATTTCCGGAGCCCTCCGCTACGGCGTCTCTCATAGTCATATGGTGGTTTTGGGACGTTAAACCCCACATATCAATCAATCGTCCCACAAGCATGACATATAATTTCAGCCACCCGTAGTGATGGGCTCAAACAAGTTCGACCATTTGAGGGTGTGCCTCAATTTGAATGCACGGGCCTAGCATTTTCGTCTCCATCGCCGATGCGACCACCTCGGCAGGGATCGAACCCGTGGCCTTCCGCTCAGCAGCCGAGCATCGTAAGAGCTGCACAAGCTGTTTTTGCCTCCGGCAATGTGGCATTGCGTAGTAGGCGGTAACAGTATAAAGAGCGCTAGCACTGACGTGCGTATCAAGGTTCCTGGTGCCATCCTGCGCCTACGGCGTGCACCAAGAAAAAACAAGACGTTTGTCTGTCTGTGGCGATTTTCTTATTTGGATGCGAAAACCATCTGCCTATGGCGCAATAGCGCTAGCTGTTAGTTAGACGGCAAGTTGGGCCAGTTGGTTGAGATCCATCGTGAACTTACAGCGCAACACCAGAAAAAATACAGGACAGGAAAGGAGCAAAAGAGAAAGAAAAGACGGCGCTGACTCACAACTGTTGTTTTGTGGAAAAAAAAACGTGGTGAAAGGCATATATATAGGTACTGGCAGCCTACATCACAACATGCGCAGAATACTAGGTGCACCGAGGTAGCGTTGTCACACTCATGGCAATAAACAAGATTGGCCTAAGTAACTTAATTCTTTTTCATGCAGTGTGACGGATGGTTCACTAATGCACTTGCTACCCCTAATGTTTATATGATATGCCTGAGCGATTTCTCTTGTTAGTTGGTTAGGATGCTTGAGATGATGGTGGTTCTCTCAAAAATGGGATGGCAACCGCATGACCTGCAATGTTTTGGCAGATGAAGTCGTGCGATCCCTTGAAGAGATAACTTATGCTCCCTTAAACGAACATTCGCACATCGTTTCGTCTGTTACATGCATTAGCCATCATAGATTTGTCATTACCTGGATTACGGTCGATAGCTGCGGCGTCAGTTTTGTGCGCTCTGTCATTAATTACACTTTGCGCCGCGTATAGATAGACGAAGCTATGCTCGGTGCGTGAAAAGCCGCCCCAATTGTCGACGCGAATCCGCGCATCTACGTGACGCGTTCCACGTAGCTTCGCTGCGAAAGGGGGGGGGGGGGGGGCGTCGTTAACGCTCATCCCCGGATTTTTTGCCGTTGTTTGACACGCCGCTCTGAAAAAGTCGTTTCGATACTTTTCAGTTGGCATCTACCGTAGGTTACTTAAAAAAAAAAAGTCGAAAATATGTGCGTATGTAAGCTGAAAACGAAAAGAGAAGAGTGGTTTAGGGGTTTGCAAGCAGCGAAGGGCACCCACAGCATTAAGCCAGAGGAGGCGATCGTTGATGGCCGTCGGCGGTGTTATCGCGAGCGTCTGCCGCCCCCCGCGGCATTGGACGGCGTCCTCCCCTCTCCCCTTTTCGCTTCGTGTTCTATTCAGCTTCGGGCGGTGCTGCCCTCCTGCTCCGCTTTCGCGTCGAAGGACGTTTCGGCAGATGGGATTTTTGCTCTCCTTTCACTTTCTCGGGTTGTATTTTTTTCCCCATCACTCGCTGTCGACTCCGTATATACAGCGCGCGGTCCTTTACGCGCTTTTGTGCTCCTCTGTGCAGAATATAGAATTGCGTCCCGCCACCGCATATAGTTGGTTTTTTTGTGACGCGGGCTCTCCTTTTGTGGTTTTATGGTTGGCGCCTTCTCTGGGCGTTGTAGCCATTTAGCGGGATACCCGTGGTGGCGCAAGCTGCAAGATAAGGGCGGGAGAAAGAAAAAAAAAAGATGCACCATGAATGCGCTGCGTGGTTGAACGCTAAACGGCGCTAAAGGATGGCGCGCTAGAAAGCCGCTACGTTCGACTATAGTGCGTTACTAGGAATTTCAAATAGGTTGATTGTTGATAGTCAATGGTGGTTTTTTGATATTGCGTGGTTTTTTTTTATTCTCTACACATCTGTCGCTTTTTTTCTTTCCTGCCCTCACATACGTACATTTTACATCTTACTAACAGTTTGTGCAACGGCTTATTTGTTTATTTATTTGTGACACCCGCTGGGTGTGGTTCGTACATCATAGAGGAAAAGGGTGAGAGTACAACGCAAGAGTAAAAAAAAATTCTAGGAATTTACAGCATGAGGAGCAACACTACACAGTAATGAACAAAAAATTTGTAGGGTTCCTTAGACATGGGTCTAAGAAACACGAAGGCGCAAGCTCCTTTTTTTTTTTTCCTCAGTCGAGATATTGACCCTGTTTAATGCGCGTTACAATTGGGAATAGGCCCATTTTGATTCCAGCTGTTTTAGATGTTATACGCTCAGATGGGCTGTACGCTCCCGTGTAATTCAGCCTAGTTTTGGTATCTGCGTTTGGCTTTTTCTAAAAAACACACCGCGAATAGTTAATTATACCACATGTCTATAATCCTAGGGTACTGTTACCTTTAGATAATGGGTTTAATGTGATTTTATAATGAATGCCAAGGTAGTGATATGCTGTGACAGTTTTGCTCATAATAATAATAATAATAATAATCACCAGTACAAAGTTGATGAAACGGTTGAGAATAAAAGTGGCTATCCGCTTGACTTAGTTCTCACCCCCCCCCCCCCTATATAGATAAGGCGATGGTGGTGAGACAGCGTTACAACGTACGCAACATTAACAAAATTAGCAATTATACAGTTTTCAAATGCACTGTGGGTGGCGGCGTTTACACACACACACACACACACACACACACACACAAACACACAGTGTGATAAACTTACATAGAAGTATAAATAAAGTCTCAATATGTAAACCACCAATACACTAAACGTATGTTTTACGCGCAGCGCCGATTGCATTTTCATTCTATTGTGTTTTTGTCTATTCCATTTCCATAATTTTTGCCACAAAGTTCGAAGCGAAGCTTTTTGACTGTCAGTAGTTGAGAAAGGATCATATCTGCTAATGGAGTTATTTAATACGTATGTCGGGCATGCTGCGCTATAACGCGAAACTCGCATGCTCTATGGGCATGCTCGATGGCATGCGGTCACGCCGAACCTCCCGCTGGGCTTTCTTCGTCGCTTGTGCGACCGCCTACATACTTCACGAGCTGCGTTGTTTTCACAACACTGCGCGCGACAACCTGGGTGAGTGTCCCTGCTGTCGTGGACGTCTTTGACGTTGGCGACGGCGAAGAAGGGACGATGCACGCGAGTTTCACTCCTCTGTATAAAGAGCCGGCGTTGAGTGAGCGTCCTCGAGACAGCTCGACGTTCCAGAGCGAGAGTCTCGCGTGCGCAGCGCTCTCGTAACGTCGAGGACGTGGAGGCCGCAAATGCATCTTTTTTCCGGCCAACTGGCGTAAATAGAAGCAGCCTGCTTCTTTCGCTAAGAATATGTCCGGACCAGGGACGCGATCTTGTGGCGGGTACGTTTAGTGTGACACGAGGACGCGTGTGAGTCGTTATAGCTTCGTATAAGTGCTTATACCTTTATGCCTTTGTACCTTCGTAGACACTTACCCCCGTATTCTAGAACCTCCCTTCACTCAATGCTTCACCTTCACTGGATGGATGGATGGATGGATGCTATGAGCGTCCCCTTTATAACGGGGTGGTGACAAGTATGCCACCAGGCTCGACAAAAAAAAAAAAACCTTTTTTCTTTTTTGATGTTGGCCTAATGCCTCTACTTCGATAAATTCTATCTTAATGGAAAAAAAGGTAAATTTTCAGCTTAAGTTCTCTGCCATTTACGGCACACTGTCCATATTTTATTTTTCCAATATTTATTTTTGTCCTTTCTCTCTAATTTTCTGCCACCAATACTCTAACCGTCTCTTACTTATTTCAATCGCGGGTGTGTTCAGCTTTCCATTGTTGTCCCTAAAACCCAAGGCTTCCTGTAGGCTCGTGCCCAAACGTACACCTGGGTGGATATCTCCACATTCAATCAGAACATGCTCCGCCGTTTCCTTATCTTTCCCGCAGCATGTGCATTGTTCATCTTCTTTACTGAATCTTGCTTTATAACTACGCGTTCTAAGGCAACCCGATCTCGCTTCAAACAGTAAAGCGCTTCCCCTTGAATTATCGTAAAATGCCTCCCTCCTTATTTCATTTTTGCCCTTTCGGTAGTTACTCAAAGCCGGTTTTTTCTCCATAGCTGCCATCCAGTAAATCCTCTCCGCCTCCCTGACTTTTCCCTTAACGCTCTTTGTTGACATATGGCTTACAGTACCAGCCGTATATTTACTAGTGAGTCTTCTAGTTCTTTTTCTCCACTGTGTGTCCACGCTCTTCCTATACAAATAACGGAACATCTTCTCTGCCCATCTACTCTCCTTCATATTTCTTAGCCTTTCTTCGAACCTTATTTTGCTCTGCGCTTCCCTCGCCTCAAAACCTGCCCACCCCATATCGCCCTTTACAGCCTCGTTTGTCGTCTTCCCGTGAGCACCCAACGCGAGGCGTCCCACAGTCCTTTGATTTACATCCATTCCCGATTGCACCTCTGCCCTCATGCACACCACTGAGTTCCCAAAAGTAAGCCCTGGAACCATTACACCCTTCCACAGACCTCGAAGCACCTCATACCTATTGTATCCCCACAACGCTCTGTGCTTCATTATTGCCGCATTCCTCTTTCCTTTTGCTGCCGAGGCTTTTTCCTGTACCTCCATGTATCTATCACTCTCATTTACCCATACTCCAAGGTACTTGTATTCGCTTACCCTCGGTATTTCTTGGCCTTGTATGGACACCGTCTGATCACAGGGATCATTGAATACCATCAATCCACACTTCGTTACACTGAATCCTAGTCCAAGAGCTTCACCTTCCCTTCCGCATATATTCGCCAGCTGCTGTATATCATCTCGACTGTCCGCAAATAAGACGATATCGTCCGCATAAAATAAACCTGGAAGCTTCTGCTCAATCATCATGCCGCCCTGTTTGTGTGACAGATTAAAACCAATGTTGCTACCTTCTAGCGCTTTTTCCATACTCACCATGTACAGCATGAATAACAGCGGGGACAAAGGACATCCCTGTCTCAGACCCTTGCTAACCTCAACGTTCTCTTTGCTACGCATTCCTTCCCACTCTATGCAAACTGTATTTTCTCGGTATATCTCCCTCAAAAGCTGTATACAGTCGTCGCCCATGCCCATTTCTTTCAATATATCCCACAAAATTTCCTGATTAACGTTGTCGTATGCCCCAGTGATGTCTAGAAAAGCCACGTACAAGGGCCTATTCTCTATTTTAGATATTTCTATACACTGAGTGAGAACAAACAGGTTATCGTCTAACCGCCTGTCGACTCGAAATCCGTTCTGAAGTTCTCCCAAAATATCGTTATGTTCGGCCCATGTTTCTATTTTCATTTTTACTGCTTGCATCGCCATCCTGTATAGTACCGATGTAATGGTTAGTGGTCTATACGAGCGAATCTTGTCCTTTTCTCCCTTGCCTTTATAGATTAAGTTCATTCTACTTTGTCGCCAACTGTCCGGTATTTGTCCGTCCTTCAAGCTTTTTTCTACTTCATCGAGTAGAAAAAAGAGAGCGCGCCATCTCTAGGACTTGCCGTGCCTAGAGATGGCGCGCTCATCGGCTTTTTCTAAAAAGCCGATGAGCGCGCCATCTCTAGGCACGGCAAGTCACTGCACACAAGCGATAGTCTGCTGCGATTCTTGAGTAGCGCAGCGTCATTTTCAGCCGAGTGGTGGCGCAGTGCTCAACTCTGTCGAGTGAAGGGTGAAAGTCGAATCGAGGAGCGTTTGTGAATACGGGGGTAAGTCTTTGTCCTACTGTTGTCCGACATGTGTCCAGAAGAGGGCTTTCTTTCGTCGGACCGATATAGTGCAGTCGGTGCTGGAAGTGGCAGAATGAGGGCGCGGCCGTCGAGTAAATAAGAAAGGGATCATCAGAGCTGCGTGTTGTTACTTTCTATTATTAGGTGGACGTCTTGTTTGTGATCAGTCACGTGCTCTGAGAAGTATACGCACTCTCGCGATGCACTCGCACGTATATACTCGCTCCCTCTCACTGGCCCCCTCTCTCTCACCCACTCTGACACACTCGCTCTCTCGCACTCAACCACACACGCGCGCGCGCAAATAATTCTAGGCAACCCGTCACGTGTCCCGCACTGTCGAACCTTTACCCACGGGAAAAAGGTATTGCACCTCCGCCTCGCTTGATTACGTTCGTTCCGGTACTCGTTTTCGGGGATTGAGAGCACGACCGTTTAGCCAATGGGGCAGTGATTGGATTGCGCACAGACATTCTTAAATTTAGTTGGTGCGGTTCTGTTTCGCACTCGCTAATTAGGTCGAGTTGAATTAAGTACTGCGTTGTGAGTGCAACTTCGTGAAGTGATGATTAGTGTGTGCGAATGCGTGTTGCCTCGTTGCATTTGTAGAAAATTACGCGATTAGGTTGAATATTCGAGTTGGAAAGGGGGAGGGGACGAGCCCCTGCTGAAGAAATGGAAGGGGTTCTGCCCTCCCCTTTAGCCCCCCTCCCAGACATTAAGCCCTGGAACTTCTGGTGGCTGCGAATGCAATCGCAGCGTTGTAATTCTATTTGTAGCTTTTTGCTGGCAACCTTGTAGCCTTCGTTGTGGCCCGCTGTCTCTGGGGGCAAACTGACGCTTCCTGCTACGCAACGAGCGAGTTCAATTGTGAATGGGCATGTGGACATCTACTATGCCGTTTGCATGTCGCTGATGATGATACACGTCTGAGAACACGCTCAGGCGTTTTTTCGAAAGTACGATGCGTGCGGCTCCCAACGAGTGTGAAGTTACCTGTTTCTTTTTTCCCCTCAACTGCGTCCTTAATTAACGTCCGGTTATTTTCTTGCGCCATTTGAATTGCGCCATCGGAGCTGCGCAATTGCGTCGTAGTGACCTTGCAACGGCTGCGAAGAGTGGGTTGAATAGATACGCGACCTTGTGGAGTTATTTCTGCGAATGTTCGCGCTTATTGCGTATTGTCCAATCTGCCGACACTCCATCATGAGCCTCCCCCTGACGGCTCCCTCCGGACGGCAGATCCTGCTATAGAGTTCGTTCGAAGGAAAATGGTCAACAATGACGCATTAAGTGCACTCTCAGCGTCAACGTCCGACTAAGCGTTTTCTGCGCCCCTGTTCTGGTCGGAGCGGAAAACTTGACGGAAAATTATAGCCGAATTTGTGTTCTGCTAGTGTAATCACTCTTCAGAGGACTGTATTTTAGACCGATTTGAGGGCCCCTAGTTATGAGTCGGTGTCGCGTAATCTAATCGCGGCTCTGGTGCTTCAGAAACCCCACAATTGCTATAGTTAATTTGGGGTTTCCCGGTTAATTGGAGGCATATGTCGTTATTCTACGTGTGTTACTTATAGCTGGTTGGTGCAGCGATCGCCATACATTTCTCGCACTTCCTGCAGCGTTAGCTAAATACTACTGATAAAACGTGTGCACAAGTTTTATGAGCACTTACTTGATTAGGCACACCTGTACATTTCCGTGATCTTTAGCGCTACAGTCCTGCCTCGATATTCGCGTTGTGTCAATATGACCCCCCCTCCCCCCCAAAAAAAATCCCACCTCTTTCTGTATACCTAGAAATTTCGTGCTGAAGAACGTATCGATTCGCTATTAGGCAGATTGTATGTTCCAATGCATAGCGGCACCTATAGGCTGTATAAAAAACAGAGCATAAGCTTGCTTGATAATACTCGTTAAACTAACCTCTTTTATGTGATTCCAGGAATGGACGTCGATCTTCGCTATCTCGTAAGCAAAAGCTTTCATTTTTTTCACCACGAATCGAGCGGTGTATATGCTCAGAACCGGCTCAATCGCTTTGGCGAAAATCTCGTATCGGAGCGGCAGCAGTGAATTGGTCATCTCTTGTTTTCGTTTTAACATATGCTCTAAACCGGCAGACGCAGTAGTGGTATTGCACTGTGCAAGTGATATAAAACAGTACGTCAGGCACAATCATGCCTGTAGCTTCGTTTGAGAGCGTTTTGTCGATTAAAGAAAGTTTTTTTTTTTTTTACGCTCTTGCAGGCGTTCTTATCGATTACCAATGTGCCCAAACTCGCTTCAGGTGTTAACCTAACTGCTTCGCGTCCACGGTGACGGAACTTGTGGAAACGGACTTATATTGATTATCCTAAGTACCATAGCTGCAGCTCATAACTCACTCATATTGATTTCCCGTAGTACTAGCTGGCGCATAACTCGACGATATCCCAATACTGTTGATGACCTATAATATATGAAACTGCGAGATCTCCCCGCAGGCTACAGCCAGAAAAAGAAAAAAAAAACTAAACTCTGATAAAAAAGCTTGCATTGTCTGCGTCTTTCGTTTTTTCTTTTCGTTTTTTTTATTTCTTTTAACGTGGCGTTGAGTGAAACGGAGGTTTCTCGGAAGTATTACCTGCGCGTGATGGATTTCGCCGCGTGCCATTCGCTCTCGTTCCTTTAGTTAAACGCGCAGGTGTCGTTATACTAACGTGCGTAGTTAGGCTAGCGTAATGTGCGCAATGCACGCATATACCAACGCAGAGTAGTTAGTCTTGACTTGTGTTAAATAGCGAAGGCACAATTTCATGACCCCGTAAACACCGCGACACGGCGGTTGGTTTGCGAGAAAACGCGCGAAAATAAAATGCGGTGGAGGGGGGTAAGTCACGCCAACTTGAGACTCCCGCACCAAACACCGTAGCGTCATAGACTTTGAAGGCGTCTGCTGGGTCGGTCCTACGTAGCTTCTAATCGAAGAACATGAGTTACATTGTCATCTGTGGGTGCCGTAGACCCAGCATACGAAGTTTCAGAAAATTTCATTTAGCCAATGTCGCGAAAACACCAAAAATACATTTCGAAGTTTCTGACGTCATGCGCGGCCGGTCGCGGGTTCAAATCCCGGCTGCGGCGGCTGCATTTCTCATGAAGGCGGAAATGTTGTAGCCCCGTGTGCTCAGATTTGGGTGCATGTTAAAGAACCCCAGGTGGTCGAAATTTCCGGAGTCCTCCACAACAGCGTCTCTCATAATCATATGGTGGTTTTGGGACGTTAAACCCCACATATCAATCAATCAATCAATCAATCAATCAATCAATCAATCAACGTCATGCGTGGCCATTTGGGCGCGAAGTTTAAGTATGCTACTTCAACATTGATTTTCTCTACTGATAATGAACTTGTGATAGTTCAACATATTACAGTTCCTGAAGTGTAGTTGTAAATCTTCATTAAGTAATTGTTTGTATTTAGTGTCCCTTTAAAGGATGCAATAAAACTGCGCTCTGTACTGTTGTGAATCAAGCTTTGTGTTCAAGCTGGAGTAGACGCCCATTGAAAACCGCCTTTCTTTTTATTTGCCTGTGCGGCCCTCTCCCGTTTTGGTAGGGTTTCCGTAAGGGCCGGGACAGCCGGTATATCGCCATGCGCAAATCCTCCGAGATGATGAGACACGTTTCGCGATTTTTCCGCTTGTTGTAATGATCAGCGTTTTTTATATAATTTGTATGTATAATCTTGAATTTTCTATGTGCTGTTTTGCTGTACTTGCCGGAGGTGCCTCGCGAAGAGTAGGCCTAGTCAGGAGACGCTCTCTCCTTTTGCCCCCTTCGTGGGAATTTTTGTAAATAATGCCCAAATAAAATAAATTAATTAATAAATAATAAAGTAAGCGCATGCTCCGGGGCATCATGAATATGGTGGAGTGGTCACCATATGCACGCCCCCCTCCCCTCCCCCTGTGTTGTTCGTCGCTGGTGTTTCGCAATTGCGCATAGCCATTTTTTTCGATCTCAATTCTTCTTTGTTCTGTAACGCCGACAACGTGCATTTTCTCTTCTTGGCGCATTAGTCTATACTTCTTATGGAATCGAGGCCTATTCATTCTTCAGTCGAGTCACTTCCCGACTATAGGCCGGCATACTCAGTCATCAGTTGACTCACCATACTTGGCTCGAAGCGTGAGTCCGAGTCTTTGCAAGTCGGAGCGAGTAATGTTCTGATGAATTTGAGTTCCGAGTGAGTCTGGCCGAGGAAAACTTTTGTGATATGGAGCCCGACCGAGTCGGCCCCCCCGAACGCAAAATATATTTGTCGGGCGAGTCTGAGAGAGCTCTCTCTCTCTGTGTTTTTTTTTTTTTGTTCGCTGACCGATGTTTTTCGCCATTCAAGTGATTACGGTAACTATTTATCACAGTGATTGTGCCAAACAGTCTTATAAAAAACGGAAAAGGCACAAAAAAAAAAAGCTCTTCGAAGACGCAGTCTGGAAATGGTTAGAGAGAAGTGGTTAGAGATTCGAGAGCGAGTTGGATGACCGACGACGCTTCTTTTGGCACGCTGCCCGTTATCAGCCGGAACGCGGCTACGAGATGGGGCAACCCCTCATAAAACGTGAATAGTTACGAGAGTCGGCTCTCGCTTGTGTTACGTTACACTCTACTAGTCGAGTTAGGGACGATAACTATCTGTGTACATGGCGATTGTTAATGTATATACGGAACCCCGTAACAGCGCTCTTCCTTCTTCTCTGCTTGGCTCGAGTCCAGAACTTCGAAGAAGCCGTAACGGTGCGAAGCGAATGACCGCAGTGAAGGCCAAGTGCTCGGAAACGAATTCGCAGTAGCTCATGCAGGGCCCCGTTGCCAATAGCGTTTCGCTGCTGAGCGCGTGGTAGCGGGTTCGACTCTCGACATGCATCAGTGGCCGCGTTGCCTTTTGGGCGCTGTTCTTGAGAGGCCTTGGCGCGTTTTTCACCCGGACGGATGAACACCCTGGGCGTGCTTGCTTGAGTTTTGTTAGCGGGTCATTAAGTGTTCCTCTTTCCTACTCATTTTGTGGGATTTAGTTAAAGCGCACGCTGCTTTGTACGCGGGACTGATTAATCGTAATTTGTCGCCGTACAGCTTGTTCGTGTGTTGTGTGCGAATGAGCCTGTCATTCACCGCACTAAGCCGAACAGTCCCATTTAGAGACGTGAAAATTCTCTATTTCGGATATTTTTCTCTGCAAACGTTGACGAAATTTCCGGCATTTTTCCTTGCGCTACAGTTCTGATTTCCGCCTTCTCCTACACGCGCGCACACATACGTTAATTACTCGTGTCTCACGTACTGGCGAGTTTTGAAACCATACATAGACTTGAAGACCACAATGTGCTGTGTACTAACAGTATAACACCAATACGAACTAGAAATCGCTCCGCGTAATTATTAAACAAATGTCAAATTATATGCTTGCGTGGTGCATGCGCCAGAACTGATTACAGCAGATGAAGACTCACTGTGACTGCTAATTATAGGCCGTCATATAATTTAACCATTCCTGAAACTCCCTGCTGTATCACGAAGATTCACTTTTTCCTTTTGGCGCAGAATGGCAGGCGAAAATTGCCCGAAAAAGGGAAAATTTCCTGCATGGAATATCACTGCCTGTAGCGCGAAGGTACATAACCCTGTAACAAGTTGCAAACAATAACAATGATGATAATAATAGATTAATGTCTGCATTTAGCCACTAGTGTTCGTCGCGCGAGACTGGGCCACAACTGAGCTGGTGGGCATTGTGGCCCAGAAAAAGGTGAGAGGGTAAAGCCTAGCTAAGCTCGTTCTGACTTAGCGAGGCCTTCACCCTCTCATCTGTCTCTTCGCTACTCCTTGCTATGCTATAATATGCTATGCTATACTCAACTAGAAATCGGCAAGAGAACATGTGGACTGCATGCTAAAATCGAGGAGGGGCCTCACGTTGAGGATTCTCTTCTTAACCATCTTTACCCGAGTGCTGCTTAGGCAGTGATCGTGCTCGCCGGGTTGTGGGGACGATGATTTTCTGTCGAGGGCAAACAGCAAACCTTGACCATTACAGGTCTTTTGTAAATAATAAAAAATAAAGTGGTGATTATAATCTGTGCGCTGCTGAAAGTATATATCAATCGATACAAAAAACAAAGGCAAGACATGCAGAAGCCGCTTTGCATTTAACTTATTTTTTTTTCTTTTTTAGCGATAGAAAAAGCATTCATTGAACGATAAAAAAAACACACAGCATTGGACATGTACTGCCGCGCACAAGCTGCACTGCGTCAGGTAATCCGGGCGTGGCGATTTCTTGAGCGCACCTGGCGTGCGACGTTGTGAGAGAGTTTCGAACGTAACGGCGCGCGCGAATGCTGCTTCGTCCTCGGGAGGGAACGTTGACCAGCGGCGAGCCGCATGAATGACCATCGCCGTTGCCTGTTTGCGAAGGAAGCTTTGAGAAAGTCGGGGAGCGGACGGACGCTATGAATGCAGGTGCACACGTCGTCGACAGAGAAGTCGTTTATATATATATATATATATATATATATATATATATATATATATATATATATATATATATATATATATATATGAGATCTAACAGACAGTAATGCCAAGAAATGTACAGGGAAAGTTATTAGAACCAATGGAATGTTTATAACAAGAAAGAAAAGTGGGTGAAAAAATAACCAGCCGTGAGCAGGAATCGAACCTACGACCTTTGAAGCATCGAACGCGTTATTCGAAGGTCGTAGGTTCGATTCCTGCTCACGGCTGGTTATTTTTTCACCCACTTTTCTTTCTGCTTATTTACATTCCATTTGTTCTAATAACTTCCTTTATACATTCCTTGGCATTACTGTCTGTTAGATCTCATTATATATATATATATATATATATATATATATATATATATTTTGCTTATTCATTTAACGTCGCGTTTGTTCGATCGCCATAGAGCACCTTCCTCGGGCCGGCTTTAACGGGCTCGCCTGTAATGCGTGTTTTGCGTTGAAACGACGTTCTTCGCCGCCTGGGCTGCCGGTCTTTCTGTTGATTTGCGTGTGCATGCATGTGTGCGTGCGCGCGTTGACACTGTCGTCGCCCTTGTCGGCGTGGCCGGCTTTACAAAAGACGCTCATGCGAGGGATATGGCGCGCCTCGTTCGCAAATTGTGTGCAGTGTACGCAAAGCTATACGGTTATACTCGGCCAGGGGCGTAGCCAGGCGGTGGAACGCTGGGCCCGTGCCGCCCTTCCCTCCCGAATGTTTTTCACCACAGCACAGAGAGCTGAAATGACTATTTCAAGAAGAAAGGTGTCCCCCCCCCCCCCAACCGCACCCTCCAAAATCAAGGGGGGCTACCGTTTAAAACATTACGCAAGAACTTGAGTCGACTGAATTTTCTGTGAACAGCTAGTGAGAGGATATTATAAGCTTTCATGAGTTGAGTTGAGGAATCTTTCCTTGTGTATTTATGAAATATAAATCTGATCGCTTTCTTTTGTAGTGCTTCTGTGTGTATCCTTTTTTTGTGTGTGTATGGATCCCACACCACAGACGCATACTCCTATTTAGGTTTGATAATAGCATATACACTTGAAGTTTAACATCCACAGTAGCGCCCCGCCGCGGTGGTCTAGTGGCTAAGGTACTCGGCTGCTGACCCGCAGGTCGCGGGTTCGATTCCCGGCTGCGGCGGCTGCATTTCCGATAGAGGCGGCAATGTTGTAGGCCCGTGTACTCAGATTTGGGTGCACGTTAAAGAACCCCAGGTGGTCAAAATTTCCGGAGCCCTCCACTACGGCGTCTCTCATAATCATATGGTGGTTTTGGGACGTTAAACCCCACAAATCAATCAACATCTACAGTAGCCTTGGCGAGCTTCCTTTTTAAGAAAGTTTTCGAAATGCGGAAGCGCAGAAATGTGTGCCCGCCACGTAATGTCACTCGAAACGGTGACCTTCAACGGGAGAACCATGTATAATGTAGGTAAACACACTGGCGTTTGTTTTCCGCGTTATATTCAAGAGCACCGTTTTTATCTACGTTTAATTCCATGTCCCACGTTATGCACCAACATTCGATATTGCGAAGAGTTTGCTGTAGCGTCTTATGTTGTCGGCTCCAGCGGTGGCCAGCCGTAACTGATTGAAGGGGGAAAAAAATCTCACGAAATAAGCTATAGTTATCAAAAATGACTCCCGGTTCTCTAGAGCAAAAACTTGTTCGAACAGTCTGTCAAAGTTACAGTGCCGCACTACAAACCGAGTGGCTTTCCACAGTGTTTAACAGTCTCGTGTGTGTTTCTAAGGGCGGTGTTCAATTGCCCTTTGAAATCGCACGCTTGTAGTAGCGTGATACTGCAATTTTACCCAAACGCACCTGTGGGTCTCTGCTACATAAAACCTGGAGTCGTTTTTAAATTTTTTTTTTTCAAGCGATAATTTTTCTCACCTATTTTCCATTCAGTTACGTCAGGCTGCCGTTCCTGCCGCCCAGGGATGGCGCCACGTCATGATGTACCCGATTCGTGGGAATTACTTGACTCGTGTGGTGTGCATGGAATAAATAGTTCTGATACGTTATTGTGGAGTCCCCGTTTGAAGCAGACGTTCCGCGAGTGTCCACGGGGAAAGGTGGTGGTGGTAGTGGTTAGAAGATGAGAAAAGGCACCTAATTTCTGCAACCCGGTCGGGAGCACGGCCCAGTGCCTGAGGGGGAAGGTTCAGAGCTAGCCTTCTTGAAAGTCGCGCGTATGACTTCGTGAAACGTGCGCGGACAGTGGCCCACGCCAATGGCATCCCCGCCTTAAGGATCCCACTCACCGATCTACTCGCGCAGAAAACCTAGTAAACGTTTTATTCTCTGTCTCCCGGGAATGACGTGACGTCGTGACGTGTCGAGTTCTGTTGCATCGGCAGCATTGTATCGGCAGCATTGGCAGCAGCAAGCACAAGACCGGGTTAACTGGCAGAACATGGGAGAGGCCTCGGTCCTGCAGTGGACGTAGTCGAGCTGCTGCTGCTGCTGCTGCTGCTGATGATGATGATGATGATGATGATGATGATGATGCCTTGGCGCGAATGATTCTCCGCTGCACGGAACCCTTCTGTGAAATTTGATTGAGGGTATAGTTTTGTTTGCTTCGCTGATCCGGCCGGAATGGTGCTGTCCAACCGATCTTGAGCGCGGTTCGATTATCGGCGCACAACGTACGAACAGAAAGCATCGAAGGTACGCTGGTACGAGACTGCCCTGCACTTTGGGCTCCTCGTTCTTCGTTTATTAGGACAAGATGCCTTATGTGCATTATTAAACGCGAAAGTCGACCGTCGGCGACGTCCGGCGTCGTCGACGTGATTGATGCCAGAAACCCTGACGTCACAAAACAGTGGCGTCATGTTGCCTGGTCGAAGACCGGCGCTTACAACAGGGGATTTAAAGTCTAAAAACTGTCTAAATCTATTACGGTCTACAGACATTTTAAATTTATTCAATTTGTACACATTTTAAAACTGTTTTACTTTTAGACTGCAACAATAGAACTAGACAGCATATATTGTTGGAATCTATTTTTAGACAACGTGCAGACTTTATATATATTCGATATATGGACCTTCTTAGTCTATTTTTAAGCAGTGTAGACTTCTTACGTTTATTTTTAGGCAATCTACAGACTAAAAACAGATTTAGACAGTCTATAGAGTATTTTATTTTTACGCAGTTTATAGATAATTAAAATCTACTTGTGTATGGGACAGATGCAGTTCAAGACCACGTCAAGTGCAAAAGGCTTTCGGCGGGGTTGAGGAAGGGGGGTTGTAAGATCAATACATCGACTGAAATGAATGCGACTTTTGCCCTCTCGTCGTCTTAGTCGTATACGCATATGGCGCCCTGCAAGTTTTTTTTAAAGGACCCGTGGTTCTTTCTGCCAGCTGCGCGGAATTGCTGAGCGTCGTCGTCTCGGCGCCTTTGCTTGTGTGTGTGCGAGGCAGGGGCGGTAACTTCGGCTAAGAGCGACGCTGACCTTGGTCGGGGCCGCTGGCTTCTTGAGCGAGTCCTTTTCGCCGTTTTCCGCCGCGAGGATGATCTTGGGAAGGGCGGGTTTCCATTCACGGCCGTCGCCTCTCCTTTACGTGCACGGTGCGCGAAACGGTGCAGGCGCGGCAAGTGTACGCAGAAAAAAAAAAAAGCGGTATTTTCAGACAGTCGTCGAGGCCTGAGAACGTCATTGAGTGTGTGTGTGTGCTGCCTGCATCCCTGAATCGGCGACAGCCAAGGTGGCGGAAAAGTGTGAAGCCGCCGTGATTAATGTTTCGTCGGCGCGTCTTTGGTGGTGGGAGAAAAAAAGAAGGCTGTGGTCTAGTCTTCCCGAAATGTGGCTGCTCAATCGGGTACAATTTGAAGAGCTGCGCTATACCGTGATATAGTCTTCTGCGGCATTGCTGCTACAGAATGAGAACGTGGAAGTCATTCTTTTGTATTCAGTGTCCGTGGTTAGATGCAGTAAATTGTAAAGTGCCACTGAAGAATTTGTCCCGGGAAACGTTGAGAGAGAGAACAATGACGAACTAGCGCGAAAAAAAAAGCATTGTTTGTTGTAAAACACGAGAAACCTTAGTCTATGTTCGCTAATAGTTTTCAATCAGAATACTAAGTTCCGAGTGCATTAGGCAGAATAAAAAAATTGAGCTTTCTGGCTCGCATGCCTTCTTCACAGGTCCTGTTATCAGAGGGGACGCCGAGAACGTCCATAATCTAGATGTATTTATCAGCGTCAAATGAAACCGCAATAGCGGCAAGCCTTCACGATGGTATAGTGCACACCGTCCAGTTATCGCCATTGGCAGGCGCGCGCATCCCGTTCGGCAGCTCTGCGCAGATACGCGTGCATGTCTATGGTGATAAGTGGACTGTGCGCACTATATTATCGTGAAGGCTTGCCGCTATTGCGGTTTCATTTGACGCTGATAGTACACCAGATGGTTCAGGTGAAATCCATAAGTGTAAAAAGAAGTTAGTGGTGCAGGTCAACGTTGCAGGTGAGCGGTGTAAGTTAACCGCGTAAGTCTTCGGTGCAACGAGTTTAAGATGCGGTAATCCTTAAACGGGCAGAAAGTTATTCTTTCTTTCTTTATTCTTTATTCGAAGTATATCTGCAGCGCCCGAAGGCGTTATAGCAGGGGGGGGGGGGGGGGTTACAGATTCGAAAAAAACAAATTTTCTTTCACAGCAGACACTTGTACACTTGTGAGCCCATTCCACTCATGTATTGTTCTGACAGAAAAAGAATTTGCAAAAATTCCAGTCCTGGGACGGTATTCCCTCAGTTTAAAAGGATGATCAATTCGATTTGACAAATAATACGGCGTGTCGGTTAGTGGTATGGCTTAGTGGTGTGGGTTGCCGGTGTGGTTTGTTGTGCTAAGTTCGCTGTGTAGGTTTGTAATGTAAACTGACGCAAGATGTTCACGAAACTGCCCGTTCTTGTGCCTCTTGTCTCGTTCGTCATCCTATAGCTCGCATTCGCCACGGTGTTCAACGGGGGGTTCTTTCAACGTGTGTTTCAGGTGAACCGCTTCCATGGAGCTGTCGTCGACGACGTCCAACCAGACCGTCGTGGAGCTCGAGGCGAACAAGACCGACGAGGCGCTGCTCCGGAACGGGGGCGCCGGGGAGAGTGCGCTCAGCGATGGCGACGTCTCCTCGCTGCCCGGCAGCCAGGGCGCCAAGAAGTCCCGCCGCTCGGTCGCCTCTCTCCTGGTGGTCTTCCTCGACGCCCTGGTGCCGGCCAGGACCCTGGTCGAGCTCGCCACCGAGGTCCTGCTGGCCGCGCTCGCCGTCTACGTCGTCCTCTCCATTTCCGGGGCTTTCCAGGTGAGGGAATGTTCCCGTCACACCGTTCGTCACGCTATTCTCTTGAAGGACGTTAAAGGACAAAAAATTGTTGATTGATTTGTGGGATTTAACGTCCCAAAACCACCATTTGATTGTGAGAGACGCCGTAGTGGTGGGCTCCGGAAATTTCGACAACCCGGGGTTCTTTAACGTGCACCCAAATGTGAGCACACGGGCCTACAACATTTCCGCCTCCATCGGAAATGCAGCCGAGTACCTTAGCCACTAGACCACCGTGGCGGGGCACAACAATTGTTTCACTTTTATTAGCAAAGTCACGTTCCACAATTTAAAAAAGCACCATTCTTAACAGTTTAGAAGTCTGGTAAGCTCTGAAACACGCACCTGGGGTTCTTTAACGTGCACCCAAATCTGAGTACACGGGCCTGCAACATTTCCGCCTCCATCGGAAATGCAGCCGCCGCAGCCGGGATTCGATCCCGCGACCTGCGGGTCAGCAGCCGAGTACCTTAGCCACTAGACCACCGTGACGGGGCACAGAAATTGTTTCACTTTTATTAGCAAAGTCACGTTCCTTAATGCAAAAAGCACCATTCTTGACAGTTTAGAAGTCTGGTAAGCTCGGAAACACGCAAAAACGAAGCTGAATTGGGAAGGCTGACTGGGCGATTAGGTTTAAATGCATCGTTCAGACAGAATCGCACTTGTCTAGAGCAGTGGAGCGGGTGGCTGTCGACGCTGTTGTCGGCAGCTGCTACTTCACGTTAGCTGTGGGCTTCCATTCATGCTTGAATTATAGCACGGGGACCTAATCGCAGTATAAACTGTTACATGTCAGTACGGCGTCAGTCTTCGCGTATTTGTGCTGAAAACGACAGCTGAAGTGAACGGTTGGGCACTCTCATTCTCTCTGTGCTCCAAAGAAAAAAAAGCGTAAAAATGACCGTAGAACGGCGTATGTGCCTACTCTTTCTTGGTTCCTTCTTTTGCGCTGTTTTTTTTTTTCCTGCAGTACTGACGGATTGAAACGGTAATTTTGGGCCAAGTGACGCCCTTTCGTTGTGCCCGTGCTCACTCAGGGTCAAATCGGCACAATTCCGACTCGAACGCGTAGATCAGTGCCAACATTATCTTCAGAGACCAGTTTCGTCGTGACATGACTTGGTTATCTCGAGCAGCTGCCAGTCGTATATCCGGAAAGAAAAATCAGAAGGTGTCGCCGTCCCTAAAGTTCTCTCACTGACCTGCCGCGACGTCATAATTTTGAGAGATGGCTGCTACGGTCTTCTATGGGAGAACATTAATTACGTTTTATTCGGTACTAGTCATAAGCTTAACATGGCAAGTTTATCGACCCATTGAAGCAAAATAAGAGACTGAAGTATGTTACGTCATCGTTAGATTCAGGTTCGAGGTTTCGCGGAGAAATAAAATAAAACATCACCGTTTCCTTCTTTTCCTACTCAGCCTATGAGTGTTGAACACGCAGAGCTCGCAAGGAATAATTTATCAGCCGCTAATTTTTTCTAAAATGCTGCATCACGCCCCCATTACGACTTTCCGTGCGTTAGTAAAATTTTGGGGGAAGCTGCAGTGTTCTAATGGGGTCTGGGACGGCACTCATCAACGTCGGTCACACAGGCATGCGTGCATTCGGTGTAGAAACTTGTAGCCCGTCTACTAACGACTACACCCGTCGCGTTGTTCTAATGGCTATGATGCTCGATGGCTGACGCGAAGGTAGCGGTATCGCATCCCGGCTGCGGCAGCCGAATTTCGATGGAGGCAGAAGGCTGGTGGCCCGTGGATATAAATTTAAAGAACCGTAAGTGGCTGAAATTTTCAGAGGCCTCCGCTGCAGTTTTTTTATTTATTGATTTATTTATTTCGTTTATTTATTTATTTACAGATACTGCTGTCTCATGTTAGAGACATTGTAGGAGTGGTTACAAGGAACGAACAAAAAAATAAAACATGAAATTATCAAATTGCACCACTGTTTGTCGTGATTGTACGTAGTTGTGGAACATAAAGCCCGAGCAATTGTTGTTGTTGTTGTTGTTAACGGCCTCATTTAATTGGCTTTTAACTGTACAGGTGGGCTCCAGTCCCGGTATGTGGCGGCCCGCCTTCCGCTGCGACGATCCGAACCTGCAGTCTCCTTTCCTGGCCGAGAGCGTTCGCACCCGCGACCTGGCCATCTTCGTGGCCACCTTGCCGCCGGCCATGCTGCTCGTGTTGGAGTTCCGCCGCAGCGGCGCCCCGCTGCGCGACCGCTTCTTCTGGAGCGGCCGCATGCTGCGTCGCTACCTGGTGGGGCTCCTCCTGGTAACCACGGCAACGCAGCTGCTCAAAGACGCCGTCGCCGAGAAGCGACCCTACTTCTTGGATGCCTGCAAGCCCGTCTTCCGGAACCAGCGCAACACCACCCTCCTGTGCCAAGGTGTGTGTGTGTGTGTGTGTGTGTGTGCGTGCGTGTGCGTGTGCGTGTGTGCGTGCGTGCGTGTGAGAGAGAGAGTGAGTGTGTGTGAGAGAGAGTGAGTGTGTGTGTGAGAGAGAGAGAGTGAGTGTGTGCGTGTGGGAGAGAGAGAGAGTGAGTGAGTGTGTGCGTGTGTGTGGGTCGGAGTTGCCAGCGGTGGTGTCGTATTTAAAGGATACTATAACGAGGTGCAAGCAGAAATTTGGAGAGGAGGGAAGGAGGGGGATAAGAGATTAAAAAGCTTGCAGAGATCAAACATTGTTAAAGCAAATGCAGGACCGGATGGACAAAACGTAGAGAAACCTTTGAAGCAATACTTTTTTGCAGACTAGTTGGTTCATACTTGAAAAATTGAATTGCTGCACAAACTTGAAGAAAAAACAAGAGAGACAGGAAAGAGTGCAAAAACTGCACTCTTTCCTGTCTCTCTTGTTTTTTCTTCAAGTTTGTGCAGCAATTCAATTTTTCAAGAAACCTTTGCCCTGCTGTAGGCGTTTAGTCAGGCTGATGATGGTGATGACGGTGATATTAACGAATGAGAAGACTCCAACTCACTTAATGCCGCAGTCGGAGAACTCTTTCACACTCGACCACATATAATGTTGGTCAGAGAACCATTTTGAAGAGCGAGTTGTACTGCAAAAATGGTTCTCTGACCAACTTTGTATGTGGTAGAGTGTGAAAGAGTTCTCCGACTGCAGCATTAAGTGATTTGGAGCCTTCTCATTCGTTAATATTATCATCAGCAGCAGCCTGACTACATGCCTACAAGCGAGCTTGAAAAGCGAGTTGTACTGAGCCCCGCCACGGTGGTCTAGTGGCTAAGGTACTCGGTTCCATTTCCGGTGGAGGCGGAAATGTTGTAGGCCCGTGTGCTCAGATTTGGGTGCACGTTTGGGTGCTCAGATTTGGGAGCCCTCCACTACGGCGTCTCCCATATGGTGGTTTTGGGACGTTAAACCCCACAAATCAATCAACCAATCAATCAATAGAGTTGTACTGAGCCATGTTACATAGAAATTTGGTAAATTTCGGTACAAAGGATAAACAATTTCACTAATCTGAGAACTTTTAGCTAGGCAGCTATTTTGCGAGTGTAAGTATTTAGTTCATGGGGCTCACCTTATTTTATACTGCTAAAACATGCTTTCAATACCACATCCTAATTTGGCAGCAAGAGAATAATTTTGAACTGGTAGTAATAATGTAAACCGCCCTTTTAATACATTCTCTTTTTTCTTTTTCTCAATGCACAAATTGGACCACCATTCCCTTTTCATGGATCTGCAGCCTCTATGGGGGCCGTTCTTCCAACTGTGACAACAGCTCCACCGCTCATTACGGACTATGTCTGCAGCGGCCCCCCGAGAGACGTGTTACGTGCCTTTGACTCTTTCCCATCGGGCCATTCCAGTGTCAGTTGTTTCGTCGGGTTCTTCCTCGTTGGATATCTCGTGTGGAGGGGAGACGCCGTGGCGCCAGCAGCGGCCCGCATACTTCTCGTGGCGTTGCTGATCGCTTCTGCTGTAGCGGTGTCTCTGTCGAGGATTGTGGAGCGAATGCATTTCTGGTGGGATGTCGGTGTCGGCGGGGCGCTGGGTCTCACCATGGCCGTAGTGTTCGTCCTGTGGCCCTTTTCCTGATGCTTATTTGAGCACGACCCGAAGAAAGGGTCGTCCAGTGATTCGTCGAGTTTCAACCCATGAGCGTCGTCATTGGCGATGGGTTCCCACATTATGCAAGTAGCAGCCAAAACTAAAACATTGCTGCCTACATGGCCACTGTTATAATCATCCGAAGCTCATCTCCTCCGCTCAGCTGTTGGAACTACACATCATGTTTATATCTGTAAAATCTGTTCGGCATTGTGCATAGCACCAAGCCGATTTTTTGGTTCACTTATGCTTCTGTAAAACCGCCAAGTGAACAGATGCTTGGTACTCATGGGTTACTGTCTCATGAACTAATATTTCACATGTTTAATGTGTGAGTATTGCTTGATGACTCTAAAATGCACTGCCCCACACAATATGACAAGTTGTGTTGGGATTGTGCTTATATACTGAATATCATGCTGTTTAGAAGTGAATTTGCTTGCTCTCTCATTTCTTTTATGATCATGCTTCCTGTATGACAGATGTCCAGAAAGACTGTCCTTTACAGACTAGTCTTTCTTTGAGCTACAATCAACTTGCCATTTGTAAGTTTCGAATCTGTTTCCAGAGAAAAAACTTTTCGATGTATATGCAGTCTTTTACGAAAATAATTTTTTGACTATACAATTTACAAGGTTTCAAATCCTTATAAATTATAAATGAATAGCTTTGGCTCTAAATAAATGTCTGTTTACAGAATTTAGATTTATAAGTATAAAGAGACAACCACTTCACTAGAAGTTTTTTCGATGCCTAATAGTGAATGGTGGTTGTGATGTTTTTTTTTATGCACTTGCGTTTTCATGCGCTAAATGTTGGCAGTTGTGTGACTTGAATGAGGCCACAATTTTGAAAGTTCACTATGTGCAATATTTTATGCAGATTATGCCTTATATTCATACACCTGTTGGAATTGATAGGGGCCAAACCACGTGGTAGCCTCATTGAATGGCTGCACGTCCGGAGATTATTACGAGTGTTGCAAGCTTGAATTACTGCCTTCTCTTAAATTCTACACTCCTGTTTCACTTCCTAAGCTCCTTCATTAAGTCGTTAATGGTCTCAAGTGTTCAACACTTGACCAGACCAACTGTGCCGAGTCATTAACGGTTCTTTCCTATGCCGAACTTGGCTGTGATGCGTTTTTTTTTTTTTTAACAACTTCTGAGCATTCCTGTACTCCAAAGTTGAATGTGTTCGGTCAATCTGCTTGCAAGCTTTGGTGTTGTGGCATTCACAAAAACAGGTGTGTTTGAAGTGCCAATATATGTAGTTGATATTTATAGAGCATTTATTTTACAAGTACTAGTCTTACTCGTGCAAGCATGGTTGAAGTATACTTGCTATCGAGTTTATAGATTCTGATATTTCTTGGAGCACTGTACATAGCAGCTACCCTTTTAGATATATATTTACCATTTCAATTGCAGCTGTCTTGAAGCTTTACACTCGTGCAGTTGCGGTGTAGTTATACGTCAATGCAAATGCTCATGTGCAGCAGCTATTTCATGATCATTGAAGGACAATTTTTTGTACTCGGCGAGGCATCGAATTATGTAAGCGGACCAAAGCCTTTCCTTGCTCAATGTAACCTACTTTTTCTTGTATTTTTTAATGCGATCGACAGTTTAAACCAAGAAGTGGTTCTTTGGGTTGTTTCATAACCCTGCAAGGAAGTATTTTTCAAGCTTTATAAAACCAGAGCATACATATTTCGGAAATTGTTTCTCAATCGCACAGTTCGATAAAGCGAAAATAATCTTGTACATGAACACATTCATGTGGCGACAATCAATTGTGAGCTTAAGCCTTTTGATTGTACTTTACTTCATTTTCAACATTTTTTGACATGGCAACTTTATTAAATGTATAATGCAGAAGTTGAAGTAGCTGACGTGCCTGAAGAAAAAAAAAAGGATGTGCAAGTGATGTTTGTTGCTATACCTGTTGCTAATATATACATGTCTGCAATAAGTTGTTCGTCTGCAGATTTTTCAGTGCTTATTCAACAGCACCTAGAGGTCATGTTATCGTAGTCAGTGTTTTTCGGGGATACTGTGAGCACTTCAGATACAGAGTGTTAGCTCAAATATCACCTTTGATCCTTCATTGATTTCGCTCATAATTTAAAAGGTCAGTTTAAATGAAATGAATTGATGATGCAGAGATAAAATTAGCACCACGGCTTTCTGACATGTAGCCTGCAAAAGGCATATTCTGTACCTTTTTCTTTTTGATAGTCGCCATCGCAGCCAACAAAGTATTACTAGATTCCAGGGTCGATTTCTGTCGCAATGTACAATTGAAAATGTTCCCATTGTTTGATTGTTCCTGTCCTTTTGTATGGCAGGTGTGTTGAGCAAACTAGCTGCTAATGTAACACTGTTTCCTATATTACTGCCTAGTCAATAAACAAGTTTTGGTGTTACCAAGTGTGTTCCAGCTCATTGATACAGTATTGTCAATAATATGTTGTGCATTCTATCTTAACCAAGTGAACACTTTCTGAAGCTTCTCGATTTCTATGTTGACTGTTCATTCCTAGGGATTGATGTTAAGAAAAAGTAAGGGATTCATGGATCTTTGTAATTGAGCCATTGTAGAACATTTCTATACATGTAGACTTGTGGTGGTATTAACTGTCATGTTACGATCTGCCAGAATTTTTATTTGTAGTTTAAATTCCTTGTACATTTAACGAGAACAAATATAATATTCCTGAGAGCATCATTTTATATGGAACAGACTATTTTGTGGAGGGGGATCAGTACAATGAATTATGTACTAAACACTCTTGCAAAGTAAGCAATTGCATTCACTGATGGTTGTCGGGGTTAGCCTCTTATTTAAACACTACCAACCTGTGTGCACGAACCCATGATTGTCACATCTGAAATTTAAAAGCTTTTACTAACATTTGCTACATTAACCACTTTCTAGTAATACAGTATTTCAACTTAAGGTGGTTTCTCAAGCATGAATATGCCACAGTCAGCTAGATACATGCGACTCCTCGTTACCTAGACGTCACTTTTCGTTTCACTGATGGGTGAGATAATGGAAAGCTTTCTTGAGCTTGTCCTTAAGTGTACTAAAAAAAAGTTCCTTGACTGAGTTCAGGCACTCGTGCATACCTCTTGGCCATGTGAGGTGGTTCTGCTGTAGCAGAGTTCTGTGATTGCATCTATGATGTAATGCCATTCTCTAATTTTTCTGATTTGCTTCGTTGAAATAGTGCTCTGACCAAAAGTAGTGGAGATCCAGTAAATTCGCATACTATACCCTTCTTTCAGTGCTGGCTGACTCAACGTTTGTGTAACTGCCGCAGACTTTAACGCTGGCAATCCCACTGCTAATTATTGACAAGTGAGCATTGTCGATACGTGTGCCATCTGGCATTCCGTGTTCATTTGCGTCATGTGCAATGGCCTGCAAGATCTCTGCTGACTTTAGTCCCTCGACTCAGATGCGATGCTCATTGTTCCAGTCGAGTACGGAGACGTGAAAGAAGTCGGTAAAAAGGAAGAACAAAACTATTTCAGGTGATTGGATAAAGACACTGAGGGGGAAACAGTGCAAAAACGAGACGAAAAATTACCATACATTACAAGCGCTGTGATGTGTGGTTGTTCTTTATCTCGTTTTTCATGCTATTTCACCCTCAGTATCGTGTACCAACCGACTCTTCAAGACGCGCTTTTCCAGCATAAAGACAATTCCTTTATTCGGGCGATTTGGTACATTTCGGACAACTGCAACGCGATAGACGGCGCTCGTCTATCGCTGTCCTACGTCTTCGTCCAGGTCGTGCTGCATTTGTCCGAGAAACGGGTAAGTTTTGGCCAACTGGGTGGGTACCGAGGCCCGGGGCTTCAGTGGGCTTCGCCGCCCTCCGTACGGGAGCCAGGAGTGCGAGTTGCATCCCCGCATCCCAGATAGCAAGATGTGCCTCCCAGCGCTCCTTTTCGACGTATGTGCTATTGTGTAGAATTGATTCAATTCTACTGGTCTTTGTCCACACCTCATCCCTATGAGATGCAGAAAGACATTCAAGGAGCACTTCGTGTCATCATCGGGTCAAGCTCACATTTTCATGGCTGGGAAATCCTTGCAGCACGCAGTGTCGCTGGAGCCAACATTTAGGCGACCGGTCCTGTCTGTTCCAGACAGTAAGAAGACAAGATTACGCGTCATAGGCGTGAGCACGGTTCCCCATCAGGGGGTAAGGGGATGACCCCCCCCTCTTATTAAGCAGAAGTATAAGGTAGATTCTAACCCCCTCCTTCTTAGCTCACACCTTCCGCGCGCATGCTTGTGCTACTTGTCGAAACGGCGACACCCGGAATTATTTTTTTTAAGCTGGAGATGCCGCCGTGGTGCAAGGACTTCGAGCGGTCAACTGAGGCACCGCCATCATAAGCAACGGACAGTGGGAAGAGACAGGGGTCAATCCCCTCTTCCCCCACCTCGCCAGGTAAAACAGCCGGACTTTAAAGTCTATTCATTCATGCGGTGCATGTAGTGGTCGCACGATGTCGCACTTCGGCGGTGGTGCCGTCCATACCCCAACTGCGCATGCTCCTGTCTTCTGCCGCATGCTCGCGTCTCGTGCCGGCCCAGGAAGACGGCCGCAGAACTGTCGCTCCCCTCCCCATCTCTCGCCTTGCAAGGCCGACGCAAGCAGTGTCCTGCTAGTTAAAGAAAAAAAATCGCCGCGTATCCATGGAGTGAATGATGATGAGGGGGGCGAAGCGTCCGTCAGTCCATCCGTTCGTTGCTTCTGTCCGTCAATGCGTCTGTCGGTCCGTCCGTCCATTTAGTGAACACTCCAAGTGCCGCCATCCCGCATCTTTTCGTCATATATTCATATACAAGTACCGCCACCCAGCGGACATTCCAAGGACTAAGAGAAAGGTGGCTATCTATTACTACTACTAGCAGTAATAGTAGTAGTACTACTAGTAATACTACTGCTAGTAGTAGTAGTAGTAGTAGTACTACTGCATACATCAGGGATGCACGACCCACGGCTTAAAGGGGCCCTGCAACGCATTGAGCATGGTCAGAAAACGCTGCCGATCGGTAGTAGAGGCTCCCGATAACACGCAAGCCAAATATTATAGCGCAGCACGCGGCCTGGAATTCATGACAAATGATCAGTCAGCTAAAAATTGTTCTGTCTTCTCTCGACAAGTCATGAAACATACCCAAAAATCACGCGTAGCAAGCCCATCCATCAGCCATTGGCTGATTTGAACATGGTGTGCTCGCTCGTTACAGAGATCGCCGCGGGAGGCCGCTACTTGCCCACGCGTGCGATCACACTGAAAAAGCCGCGCATTCGAAGAGAAAAAAAGATGAAAAGTACTCAAGGTCACGGGGCTCGCGGGACGTTTCTCTGTGGCCCTGCCATACCTCTTTGCTTAGATTCCAGCGCTTTCGTCGGGACGAGAGAAGAGAGAATGCGATTGCAGCATGTGACTAATCTTTGTAACTCCGCTCGTACTGGACGGATTCTTAAAATTTTGTCGGCGTTGAATTCGTGATGCAATAAGCTCGTCCAGTGAATTCCTACCATGGTTACTCTAAAAAGTGTTTCAGGGCCCCTTTGAAAAACGAAGCGACTGCTCGCGTTGCACCGCCGTTCACTGGCCACCCCGTTTATGTAGGCACTGGTTCGCGCGCTCGGAAATCAGTCAAGGGCGTCTTGGCTTTCCCTTCACGTTAAATGCAACGCTTGTCCTCCATTCAATAGATAAGAATAATAAAGAAATAATAATTAAGCATTCCCAAACCATAACCAATCACGCAACATTCGCGTGATACCCCCACCACTGTGCGACGCGTTTACTGAAGTCCCCCCCCCCCCCCCGCGGGAAAATGCGGGCGGCATTTTTTTTTTCATCTTTTCAAGCTTCCATCTTCCCCTAAACTCCTCTCTTTTTTGGACTCACATTTTCATAACTGCAAATTGCGAGTGCTAGCCTGGAGCGCACCGCGAGTCTGGCAACAACGATTTGGCCCGTGCTCGTGGTGGCATTCATTGCGCGAGCGACCACGAGCGCACGCAAAGTGGCTTCACGGTTCTGCTGCCCTGTCCTGGCGTCCGTTTGTGCCACGCACCGACCAAGAGCATCGCACGTCTTCGCGCAGGTCTTTCAAGCACGTCGATTTCATCCGGTAAGGAAGAGGGGGAGAGGTTGAGGAGTGGGAAAGACGCAGCTTCTGCAGCTATTGTTAGGAGCGTGGCTCAGTGCCTCTTGGGGAATGGGGAAAGGGAAATGAAGATGTGAAGACTATCAGAAAGGAGATGGGTGTCCATTATCGAGGGTGCTGCGGGTGGCTTCTATTGCCGCTGTCCTGTCCAGTACAATGTCTCCAACGAATCGAAAGACCGCCTTTAAAACCTGGGTGTGGTTCCGTGCAGGGCAAATGACTGTGTAGTTGCCCTATGACCCAGCCGGTAATCACACACACCTTCTGTGCACTCATACCCTTTCACCTTTCGTATTTTTTCGGAGGGCGAGCATTGCGCTGGCAGCATGACTTCATTTTCCTCTAGCGTCAGCACAGTCTATATAGTCGTTATCTGCGAAAGTGTATTTAGCGCAACCCCTCGCCTGAACCTAACGGTGCTTAGCCAGCCATTTCTATTGAAGGTAGGAGTGATTGGGTTGGGGGGGCAGCATCTTCTCCCTATTTTTATGGTCTTGTGTGAGTCCATGTCCAATTGCTACTCTTTGCTGTACACATAGTTCCAATTATATGCACGGAATGAGGGGCTAATGCTTATCACGTTTGACAGTTGCTTTGAGGGAACTTATCGCCAACTATTATTCATCTTTTGTCCAGGTGCGGGTCTCCTAGACGCAGGAGATGCCTACAGACGCTCATGGAACCAAGCGTAGTATCGTTAATGCCGAATTGGGGCACAGAGCACCCCAGCGAGGGTCTACCGTTGCGGACGCGGTTTCTGCCGCTCATGGAACCAGCCGTAGTGTCGTTCCTTATGAGACGGGGCACAGAGCACTCCACCGAGAGTCTACCGCAGTAGACGCTGTTTCTGCCGCTCATGGAACCAGCCGTAGCGTTGTCCCTTATGAGACGGGGCACAGAGCGCCCCACCCTGGGTCTACCGCAGCGGACGCTCTTTCTGCCGCTCATGGAATCAGCCGGAGTGTCGCCCCTTATGAGTCGGGGCACAAAGCGCCCCACCCAGGGTCTACCGCAGCGGACGCAGTTTCTGCCGCTCATGGAACTTACCGTAGTGTCGTCCCTTATGACCCTGGGCACAGAGTTCCCAACCGAGGGTCTGCCGTAGCGGACGCAGTTTCTGCCGCCCATGGGACCAGCCGTAGTGTCGTCCCTTATGATACGGGGCACAGAGCACCCCACCAAGGGTCCACTGTAGCAGACGCAGCTTCTGCCGCTCATGGAACACGACGTAGTGTCGTCGCTGGTGAGTCGGGGCACAGAGTGCCCCATCGAGGGCCTACCGTAGCGGACGCAGTTTCTGCCGCTCATGGAACCAGCCATAATGTAGTCACTACTGAGCCGGGGCACAGGGTACCCCACCGAGGGTCTACCGTAGCGGACGCAGTTTCTGCCGCTCATAGAACCGGCCGTAATGTCGTCAATGTCGAGCCGGGACACGGGGCACTCCACCAAGGGTCTACCGTAGCGGACGCAGTTTCTGCCGCTCACGGAACCGGCCGTAATGTCGTCACTGGCGAGCCGGGGCACAGAGTTACCCACCGAGGGCCTACAGGAGTGGACGCTGTTTCCACCGCTCATGGAACCAGTCGTAATGTAGTTCGTGCTGAGTCGGGGCACAGAGCACCTCACCGAGGGTCTACCGGAGTGGACGCAGTTTTTGCCGCTCATGGAACCAGTCATAATGTAGTCAGTGTTGAGCCGGGGCACAGAGCGCCTCACAGAGAATCTACCGGAGTGGACGCAGTTTCTGCCGCTCATGGAACCAGCCGTAATGTCGTAAGTGCTGAGCCGGGGCACAGGGCACCTCACCGAGGGTCTTCCGGCGTGGACGCAGTTTCCGCCGCTCATGGAACCAGCCACAATGTAGTCGGTACTGAGCCGGGGCACAGGGCACCCCACCGAGGGTCTACCGTAGCGGACGCAGTTTCTGCCGCTCACGGAACCGGCCGTAATGTCAATTATGAGCCGGGGCACAGAGTGATCCACCGAGGGCCTACCGGAGTGGACGCAGTTTCTGCCGCTTATGGAACCAGCCACAATGTCGTCAGTGCTGAGCCGGGGCACAGAGCGCCTCACCGAGGGTCTACCGGCGTGGACGCAGTTTCTGCTGCTCATGGAAGCAGCCGTAGTACCGCCAGTTCTGAGTCGAGGTCTAGATCGTCCCACCTAAGGTCTACTGCAATGGACGACAGTTTCTTTGCGCTGGTCCGACTCTTTTTGTCAACCTTGCTACCCGACAACTCCATTAGAGGCTTCATGCGCGGCGCGGTTGTCGGAATTGCCATCGGCTTCGCCTTGGTCGTTGTCTCCGGTAAGAGGTATATGTTGCGAGCCGCCTGTTTGAACCACACTTGCAGCTTAATGAATATGGTTAACGTACTGAATTCAGAAGAAATACGGTAGTTATGGAGATAACCTGTGACAATGGGTATGCGGGATCGTCGTTATGTCCCTCGCCTTCGTGCTATGTTACAATACAACTGTTTGCTTCCACTGGCACCATGATTGGCACTCCTTGTACGAGCGAGTAGCGACCACGTTCTCCCGCTGCACATTTAAATCCGTGAGTATTGCAAGTGCGGAAGCAAGGTGCTATGTCACCGCGCGATATCTTCTACCGACCATTTAGTTAAGGGAAACAGGAATGCTTGAAGTGATAACTTGTCAAATAAGGTATGTAGCTCGAGTGTACCGAGTCGAGAAGGGGACCATTCTTCGTCTGCAGGACAGCAGCTGCTTTCTTCTGCATTTCTTCAGTGGGAAAAAATTCTCCCCCCCTTCCCAATATCATTTAACGGATGCACCAAGTCACGTCCGTATTGTTACTTGGTCAGTCCCTTCTGGCCATTCTTTAACGTTGATGGTTGTGGCCATGGCGGTTTTAGGCCATATTGACGGCCCAGAAACACTCATGGTTGCACTGCAACACCTGTTTTTTTACCGTATTTATATCTGGAAAACCGTGTAAAAGGGAGATCAAGGGGGAAGCATGTCATTGCTTCATGTTTATTTTTGCACCCATTGCGAAGCTTCTTTTTTTGTTTTTTTTATGACTAGACCAACAGTGTGGGTGCCGTGGTCAACCTTACACTGCCTGCCATGTCCCGGTTAATCTCGAACCCTGCGCACACCTTCGCTTTCGCAGAAGTCATCCGGAGTCCGCCCTCGTCCCCGTTCCGCTGTGACGACCCGTCCCTGCAGGCCCCCCAGGAGCGGGACATCTTGCCCACGGCTCCCTATTTGTTGGTAGTATGCGCCTCTTCGCACGCCGTGGTGTTAGTGAATGAGATGTGGCGCCCCGGCGTCAGTTGGACGGATGCAACCTACTGGGCGGCCAGGCATATTCGCAGATTATTCGTCGGCCTCGTCATCTCAGGTGGGTCTCGAGGGGACGATAACCTGTGGCGAGAGGCGCCTAAAATTGTTGCTTTACGCGTCCACCAACACGCTCCGCAAGAACCTGTAGACCTAATCCATGTTCCTAAACAGCGGTAGGCGCCGTTGAGATACAGAGGCGCTTGTAGCGACGTCGTGGTGCGTAGCCTCCACCAAACCTCCAGGATCACGTGACAAGAGCAGCTGCAAAGCTGCCTCTGAGCAGAGCGCGTCGGGGAACCTCCCGCGTGTCGGAAGCAGCTTTGTAGCTGCACAGCCGGAATCGATTCTCTCCTCCGCTCCTAGGAGAGAGTAGAGTCCGGCCGTTGCAGCTGCAGTGCTGTCACGTGATCATAGAAGGTGGTTGCCAGCTCTGGGCTGGGTGGATGCTCCGCGAGACAACGTCGCTACAAGCGCCTCAGTATGTCGACGGCGTCTACCGCTGTTTCTAAGCGTGGAATAGGTCTAAACGCGGCAGAGGTCTATACGGCTTCGGTTTGAGAAGTTGGGTGTTCTAACTGTGCACACTCTCAGGAGTTCTCTGCGTCGATAATCGCTCAGGATCACTATGACAGCACCAACAGCGCGTCGTCGCCTTGTTCCTCTTAGGTGACATTACCAGCATCATCAAGATGGCCTTTAATGCTAAGAGACCATTTTTCATCGACGCCTGCCAACCTGCCGTGCGCTTGCCCAACGGAACGGAGGTGCTCGTGTGTTCGGGAAGGCCGGTGGCTCCAGGACCGCGCTCAGGTGAGCGCTCTATCGTGCAACAAAGCACGAAACAAGAAGTCTGAACCGTGCCACAGAATACACAATACTGTACCATCTTGGTAATCCGTAATATGCCTTTTCGCAATTCGTTGCTACCCCCCTGTCCATGGACATCTCCGGCGATGCGAAGTGTTGAGTCATGAAGCAAACGAGGTAATATCCCGTATTCTGTGGTGCGGTAAACGCCTGCATATTTTAAAGGTGACAAACATATTCTTACCATATATATATATATATATATATATATATATATATATATATATATATATATATATATATATATTGCAAGGGGGTTTATTAGCGACGCCAGATAATAGGCAGACAGCCGGTACAGAAACAAATGCTCGGGCAGTCCAGTATCTACAGCTCGTGCTTCGCACTCAGCGGTGGTCCCACTATCATTGCCTTGCGAATTCCCCACTACAATATATATATATATATATATATATATATATATATATATATATATATATATATATGAGATTTTATATGCAGTGTGTATACTTCCCCAAAGAATTAATTACCCTTAAAACATACGTAGTTATTACAGTAACATCCGGCATGCTTCTTTAGAGAATATTGACAACTGCCCCACATTTACCAGCAATAGTGGTAAATGCGAGTAAACATGGCAGCCAAATAGTTTTAAATTATTGATGTCATGCAACTTGTTAAGAAAATGTGTATAGTAGTTGCTAGAGTATTTTGCCCCAAAACCACAAGATGATTATTAAAAAATGCGGTATTTTAGGGCTCCGGAAATTTCGACCTCCTGGAGTTCTTTAACGGGCCTCGAAATCGAGGCCGCCGCGACCAGGAATCGATTCCGTGACCTTCCCGTTAAGCACCGTAAACACTAGGCTACCGCCTTGGGTGGAGAGGTATTGGTCACTGGTTGTGGGACACGAATTGCTGTAACTGGGTTTGATAGCTCTATTTTATGTCAATGGTTAAAGAAACATACATCTTCATTAAAAACATGGCGGTGACTCGCACGTTACCTTAAACACAGGCGTCCCTTCAGTCTTTGGCGGCGGCGAACACTCCGAATATCGTCGCGTTAGCTCTCGGACACCGGTCACTGGTGACGTCACGGACTATCGTTGCACGGGACCCAAGGGCCCCAAGTCGGGGGACTCGTTTCCTTCGGGCCACGCTGCCGTTGCGGGCTTCGCGGCTGTCTTCATGTTTGGCTACAGTATTCGGAGGTGAGCTCACTTGGTAGATTGGACAGAGTATTCACATTTCCGGGGCCCCCCACTACGGCGTCTCTCATAATCATATGGTAGTTTTGGGACGTTAAATCCCACATATCAATCAATCAGAGTATTCACATTCTCGATCACTGGCGCGGCGCTCGCAGCTATTCAAGGACTTCAAATATTGGCGGGGGCAATCGTACAGTGCAAGTGTAACTATCGCATTTATTCGCTTGTTGTAAGCACCGACTGTCGGCTGGTTATCAACTAAACCAAACTTAGTAAAAAATGGTAACTGTGACAAACGGTAATTCGTCATTCAAGACTTCAAACTGAGCCATTAAATTATGAAAGCATTTTTGTACTGCATGAATCATTTCCTCCACGAAATTTTGAAAACGTAACGTTTATATCTCTGCCTACCCGCGCTTTTTGCTGTGATGGATCAATGACATTATACTTATTTTTTTCAGTCCGATTGAACTTCGCTTCGCAATGAATGTAATATTTGGGATACAACGTCCCAAAACCACCATATGGTTACGAGAGAAGACGTAGTGGAAGGCTCCGGAAATTTAGACCATTAGGTCTTTCTAGATGCGAAGCATCTTATGTGCGAGCTCAATCCGGTGTGTTGCGTGACCACCCTTGCCGCGCATGCACACCCATTCTTTCTTCTCCTCTCCTACGCTCCCCCTCCCTCGCCTCGCAACCTTGACGCAGGCAGTGTCTGCTAGCGAGTTTCTCGATTGAAGAGACTGACTGCTCGCGCTGCAAAACTTCACTGGCCACCCCGAATATATGTGCATTCACTGGACCTAGACCTTCAAGCTAGTGCCGGTGGGAAGTTTCTTCTGTGAGTTGTTGAACAAAAAAAAATCGCAGCGTGCTCGTTAACTAAAAGCGGAATGAGAGTCTCTGTGTCCAATCGGAGTCTTCCGTGTCTCATTGCCCATTAGCAGCCATAGGCATGCTCCAGTAAGAAACTCCAGTCCATCACTACGTATGTAGCGCCTCCCCAGGTTCCTCTCGTGAGCAACGCCGCGATGAGCGCCAGCGTCAACGCCGCCGCCAGTGAAAGCGTTTGCACCCGCTGCTTCGTGTCTACACATGGTTTTCATTTAATTTCATTTCGCTTTATTTTCAATTCCAACATGATAGCACAAAAAACTGTTTGGACCCGTAGCCAAAGGCTAGAATAGGGTCCAATGATTCGATACAAAATGGCACAGTATCCAAACGATAGCACAGGGCAACAATAGCACACGTAGCAAAACAACAGCTCAAGGCATTGAACCAGTATACAAGATGCTAAACATTGCGGATATAGTAAAGAAGGTTAGGCATTGTATAGACATACGTATTCAGATACTCGAACTTGGGTAAGATAACAGAAACATGTAATTTTTATACACAAACAAAAGAAAGGCAATGAGTAATAACAACTACGCAGTAAACTTTCACCGGATGTAGTGATACTTATCTACAAGAATTGAACGATTTTGTTACTATTAAGGGGGTTACGGAGACACATTAAGGATTGCAAGGAAGTGTTTTTTTTATTATTTTCAGAGGAAAGTTAACAGCCTCTTCTTAGCGGGAGATGGTCTCATTTTTTTAACGTGTTCCTAGATCTAAGCACAGGGTACTCGTGCATTTTCATCTCCATCGCGAGATCGGCCGCCAAGACCGTGATTCGATCCCGCGACCGGCGGGTCAGCAGTCGACCACCGTGTAACCACCATGGCTGCCATACTCTGCTTGGCAGTGTGCTGGTACCAGCGCTGCTACCGTACATCTAGCCGGCTTAGTGTAGAAGCTTGGGCGCGTTGAGGAAACGTTGGTCGGAACCTGTACATCGCAAAATGAGACGCGGACAATGACGCGTGACTCACATGCGGCGCTGACTTACAACACTTTAATCGTAGGACGGGGAAGATAAAATTGTGTACATTGAACTGACAATTACCTGAAGTACCGCCAAGAGAGCGCCACAACAACAAGCACAACACAGTCTAAGACCACTTGGGCATTCATTGCCGCATTGCGCTTGTGTGCCCCTTACACGTCGAATTGTTGAGGCAGACTTTGTCACATGCGTCAGTAGTACTACTTCGATATCATTTTTATCTCGTGAAATACCTTATGTAAATAGGTCTGGCTGGAAAGAAGTATACATTTAAGGGCTGGTTTTTCTTGTTAGACGCAGTATTAGTAGAACAGATAATGATGAATTGATTGATTGATTGATATGTGGGGTTTAACGTCCCAAAATCCCCATATGATTATGAGAGACGCCGTAGTGGAGGGCTCCGGAAATTTAGACCACCTAGGGTTCTTTAACGTGCGCCCAAATCTGAGCACATGGGCCTACAACATTTCCGCCTCCATCGGAAATGCAGCCGCCGCAGCGGGGATTCGAACCCGCGCCCTGCGGGTCAGCAGCCGAGTACCTTAGCCACTAGACCACCGCGGCGGGGGAGATAATGATGAATGGCCACACCTTTGTGCACAGTGGTGTTTGTACGAGATTGTGCGTACTTTTTTTCCTACAGTTGTGGCACATGTCAGTGGCATTGTGTGTACATTCTTTTCGTTTTAAGAATGTTGTGTTGTAAGTCGGTGCTATCGGTGTCACCTTTACTTGTCATCGTAAGGGTGACACATTCAGTCAATGTATGGGGCAGACTGCATCCGCCACCCCCGCTGGGCACGCCTATGCTTCCATTGTCATTTACAGGTGAATCACAATTGCATCAGCCAACCTTCGGTAGCACTGTCACAAGCAGAAGTGTCATATCTCAGAGTTGATTTGGCTCATGTTCATGCCTAATCAAACACTTGGGTATTTTTGTTACTTCAATGTATTTCACTTTTGCTGCTGCTGCGTAAAAACATTTATTTACAGATGTTATTTACAGGGAGGGTGGGAACGGTACTTAAAGGGCCGCCCCGTACAAACAGTGATGGGCTCCCTCTTACGGGAGCTCATTGGCGTTGGCCGCGGCCCGGGCATGCTCGACCAAGGTCCGTTGGGCCGTCAGGTCAGAGCAGCCGAGCAGGGCTGCCTCCCAGTCCTCCCGCGAAGGGTTGGGCAGTTGGGTAAGGTTTGGGGTTTTTCGGCATGCCCACACCATGTGGAAAATGTCAGAGGAATTTTCCTCACTATGCGGGCAATTCCCCGTGCATGGTCGACGGTCGCACGGTCAAGCGCTGCCTGTTCTAAATTGCCGCTTTTCGGTGGCTATGGGTGTACAATCGCAACTTTCTCCTGTAGGTTCACTTTTGCACGGTATTTAACTTTTCACTTTTGTTACTTTCGCGATGTATTTCACCACGGTGTAATGAACACTGCGTGCTGCGCAGGTGCGTGGGCTTCGACCAGCCATGTCGAGCTGCTTTCCTGGCTGTTTATCTCGGCGCGCTCGTCTTGGTGGTCTGTTTGCAGAGGGTTCTGCAGCACAAGCACTTCCCGGAGGACGTCGTGTGTGGTTCCGTGTTAGGAGCAGTCATGGCTCTCGTATTCGTGCTATGGCCCTACGGTGACGCCAAGGCAACCGCATAGAGACTACGAGCTCTGCCCTTGCGGACACCAAGCCACAACAAGCCTGTGCTGAAGCCGTGTGCAGGGACATCGCCTTCGAGTTTAGACGAGACCACTCGTGGTCCTTGTTCCTTGTTAGTTATTTTTTGTGTGTTATCGCTTCGTACCTCAACGTTTATTCGTATTATTGAAAAGTCCAAATGGCCATATTTTATGCGTGAATTTTTCCCTTACGCTATAGGCGACACGGTTGTGATGCGACGTAATTGGTGTGTCTCCTACGAACATCCTCCTTGGAGGCATACAGTTATGAATATGTAGTGTGTCGCTCTCAATCCGCACGTTGTGTGTGTGTGTGTGTGTGTGTGTGTGTGTGTGTGTGTGTGTGTGTGTGTGTGTGTGTGTGTGTGTGTGTTGGGGCGTGCGCGGAAGGGGGGTGTAGGAGAGGTTATAGCTGTGAAAGAAGTACCCGAACGGTTCAAAGTACGAGATCGGTAAACCAAATAGGAATGGTATTCCTTCTCGTGCTGCTGCATACTGCTACTACAACTATTCCTTAACTACTACCACTGCTAATAAATCGGAACTTGGCGGGTAGTCGGGGAGACTGTTATAGTATAGCGAAATTCGACGATATCCACAATAGCGACCAAGTACCGTTGCTGCTACCGCAATCTTGTTGCTGCCAATATTAGAGCTGGTAGTGGGAAGTAGCGAGCTCTTGTAGTATACTAGAGGAAGAAAATGGTAGAAGCAGTACGAGTAGTAGTACTCGGTTACGCACGAATTTCCGATAAGAAAAGGTGGGGGTGGGAGAGGGGAGTAGGGGGAAAGCGTTAGTAACCTACGACCCTTTACCGAACTGACCCGTAGTATACCACTGCGTCAACGTGTTCCGTTCAGAGCTCGCTGGGTCAAATCTGCTAGTCGTTTGGGAATATCTATTTGGTTCCGCTCGTTGCCTCCTACATTGCGTGGCGGCGGCCGGCGCTCGGTACCCTCAGTAACCACGAAACTTCCGACATTTTGTATTTTCTTCGCTCCGGGTCACCGATGATGAAGGCGGCTGGTAAGTGGAGTTCAACGCACTATTTCTCATATTTTCTCCTTAGGAGCCTCCCCATAGGGTAATTCTCACCGGGTTATCTGTTTTGCTGTACAAAGATCCTTAATCGAATCAAGGTGGTTTCGATTCAAAATTTCTTCATTAGAAAAATTTGTTTTCTATAAGGTGTTGTTGTTATAGTTGTTGACTTCACATTGCTGATTGTTTGCCACTGCTGTCGTGCTAAAAGGTATCTGTGGGCCTTTGTCAAGCTGCCTCTTTTGGAGAGCAGCTTTTACCTGCAGCAGTCCTTCATCAAACTATTGATGAAAAATAATCATTATTATTATTATTATTATTATTATTGTTGTTGTTGTTGTTGTTGTTGTTGTTTCTTGGTCAATCCCCCGAAGTGGATGTGAGCCATTCGTTTAGGCAATCATCATCATCAACAATAACAACAACGCTCCTCTAGCACTCTCCTTCTTTCTAAAGGCCCCCCCGCTTTGCGTCGTGATATTTTGCTTCGCGGAAATCGACGCCCCTGCTCGCGTTAGCTCCCGCCGAGGATTAATCGCTCCGAACTCCCCGACGTTCGCGTGGGCGTCCGTGCATTGCTCCGGTGCATACACGGGCGCGTGGTTGCCCCCGTCTACCTGTCCCGCCCAGCGGCAGGTGTAAGGAACCGCGCAAGCTACACCCTGCGAGCACATCGCCGGTGCACGTGGGGCTGCCGCTGTGATGGTGCGCCTCGAGATAGCAGCCGGCCGCCTGTTATGATACCTGCCGACAAGGAAAAGAAAAATGCGATACCGTGCCCGCGCGCCTGGCCTCGCCTTAGGATAGGCACGTGTAAGAAACGCCCTGAAACATCGCCCGTGAACTTGCCCGGGTGCATGCACCGTGCAGCCCTGAATTTCGTCATTAATGATCGTTTAGAAGGCGATTTGCGGTATCGCGCTTATATGTCTGGCTGGGTTAACGTAGTCATACAGGACTCTTGGGGGTGATTGGCAGGTACGCATCTTCGTTTGGTTCATTGTCATCGTTGCTATTTTTGTGGTTAACATGTCACACTAAATATCCCAACATTCAGTGCTTCTGAAATGGATATGTCTAGACTTTTGTTTGAAAATAGTGATTAGTTTGGCATGTTGGTTCAGCGTTTTTGGAGCAAGAGTGAAGTTGTTCAAGAGAAAGCACACAGTACATGGAAAACGTCCACAGGCAACTAATTTAATTATTAAAAACTGACAACCACGAAAGCTTATGCGCAAGTGTATTCACGAGAAAATCTCCTCTCTGTATAGCGCATAAGTATTCTCATATTGCAGGAATGACTGATATCCTACTAGCAGGAAGTTACCTTAAAGGGCGCATTTATTCAATTAACTCAGTCATTTAACTAGTAGCCCCGCCGCGGTGGTCTAGTGGCTAAGGTACTCGGCTGCTGACCCGCAGCTCGCGGGTTCGAATCCCGGCTGCATTTTCGATGGAGGCGGAAATGTTGTAGGCCCGTGTGCTCAGATTTGGGTGCACGTTAAAGAACTCCAGGTGGTCGAAATTTGCGGAGCCCTCCACTACGGCGTCTCTCATAATCATATGGTGGTTTTGGGACGTTAAACCCCACATATCGATCATTCAACTACTACAAGATAACTTTTTTTCCTTCAAAACTAAATGTACAACGGTTCCTGATCGACGTCATCAATTAACGTAACATGAATTTGTTGTTTCGAACGTGCCTTGTACCATTTTTGTTTTCCTTCAGTTTATCCTCTCAAAAAATGCTTCTCTATCTAGTCATGAGACCGGATATTATTAATTTATCTTATCCCGTAATCGCTACGACTCGTCATCAAGTACAATGCGCACATATACAAAAGACGAAGCATGCTTTGGAACAGATCCGGAACGAACCAACATTTTATTTTTATCTTGGGAAAAGATTCAACAATCTTTTGTGTGTGTTCGTGTGCCTGTTTTTAAATGTGCGTGTGTGTAATTGCATGTTAATGAAAAAATTCCAAGTATGGCGAATGATTTCAACCCCCCGCCAGCAAAGCAGCTACGTCAGCGGAAGAGATTTATACCACACTATTTGCGGCTAACACGATGCCGTCCGTGTCAACGTTCTGTAGATATCGCATCGTGTTCTGTGGACTACCGGAAATCGTGCCTTTTACGCTATCTGAAGTGACCCGCGTACGCAGACATCCGTACCAGGCAGATGGCCCCGAAGACACGGGCCACTCTTTCCGTATCTTCAACTTCTTTGTCTCAGCCGCTTCCTGTCTTGTCTTCAACTGACGGATCCCTCGGGCTTGTCGGACTTCGACTCAAAGGCGGCGCAAGCATTTGGCAACCATGTCAGTCGACCAGAGAGGCCACTCTTGAAGGTCGTTGTTGCGTACAAGCGGCTACATTCAAAACACGTTTATTTTCGGACATGTTGGGATGGTCGGCATATGCCGAGGTGCATGGCATCGCGTTTTACGTGGTTGCTGCCCTCGCATTTATTATTGGCTGTTTATTGTTTTCCTGTACGCTCAAGAGGCGCGCTAAACTTACCATAAACTTCCCGTGTTAACGTAATAAAGAAACCCTAAAGGTAAGTCTTGGCACTTGAATTCAATGTAATCGCTCATTAAAAAAATGGACACTTCGTAAACTCCGAAGTGTGTTCAGCGAAAGCCTGTGGCCATTGGACAGACAATGCCATGTCTTTTTTTAACGCTGTCGCAGCATTCACGTGATTTATGAGAGAGTGTAAGGGGGAGAGGCCTCAACTCGCACAGCTCCAGAGCACGGATAGAGGGACGGAAGAACGCGACTGTGAGACATTAACGGCTTTCGCCTTAATAGCTGGAACATACAAACGGCTCACTTGGTCTGCAGTTCAGTTTTAGTGCCAAAGTCTTGCGCCCCTCCCCCTTGTCTTTTCCTGGTCTTATCACTGAGTGTTGGTCCTATAGGGGGCCTTATTGGATGGCGAAGAGGCGGAAGTTCTCTCATAAAACTTTGCCCACTTTGACCCCCCCCCCCTCTGCCCCCGTGGAGAACCCTGCGACGCATGCCATTAATTGATATCAGTTTCTTATCGCTACAACCATTCCCTCTTACTAAGACAGTTTGCACACAATCTATAGCGATTCACATCCTGTGCTCAATAGCTACTGCTTATGATTTTTTTGCATCACGTTTACAAGCGTGATGGATTAGACACGTCTTTCTTCGTGGGTGTTGTCCTCGAAGAAAAATAACGCCTGTTGAAGATAAGGTGGCTACGTATGCCTTACCGCTCTATAAAGTACAGTATAAAGACAACTGCGCCGATAGTCGTGCGATCATTTATTGCTAGATCTGATCAGTAACACATTTTGACCCATACTCGCCTAACCTAGACCCTCCCGGTCTTTTGTCTTCGCGACCTTCCTGTCTCATGTGTTGCTGTCGTTCTTGCAGCGTCGTTTTGTGTACCTGCATGGGCGTTCTCATTTCTGGTTCCCGTTTTTCTAGTAGCTTCTCTTAAGTTTTCTTTCTTTTAATCTCCTCCGCCAAAAAAACACACACCCCGGAAGGTCAAAAAGGTAAGCCCCTCGTTCTACGGCACTTCGCCGGTTACTTCTTGCTGTCTTTCCCGGGTCGAGTCCAGCTAGTTTCGTATACTGACCCGACCTTGTGCGTACTGCAGCGCAGTTGTTGCTGCTGTGTCAGCGGCGTGGCCACTTCGCGCAACGAGGCTTGTTGCCCGGGCCGTGTACCTTGTTTCGCTACGCCCGTTGATGCATGGATCGCCGCGTTGCGCGCGGCCTTGGACCGGATACATCCGTGGCGGTCGCTTCTTCTTCGGCCAACGCCCCGCCACGACTTCACGGTCAACCCTCCCGCCAGTACACTGCTGCGGTGCGGTCTTTGTTGTTGAATTCTTTTTTTTTAATTCTGTGCATCAGGCCGGAATGCATTTCGCGACCTGTTACGGCAAGTCCCGGTTAGGATGCATCGACAGTCTCCACAGTGGAGGACGATAAGGGGATGTAGTGGTTCTCTGATATTCTGGACTGTCTACCCTATAGGTCCGTAACAAGGAGGCGTAGGGACTAGGCAGAATGTTTGTCGGGGAAGGGGGGGGGAAGCACCTTTTATATTTGCAGTGGGTGCCGGGCGGGCAAACGGTCACATTGTGCTCTGTATGCCATGACAAAAAAAATTTTTCGAATGGTTGGGGGGGGGGGATTTTTCGGCGTGCTACTTCTGACTAAACTACTGAAGGCGCACGCAGGGACTTCCACTTATCCACAATATCTGAACCGAATTGATTTATTCTGTAACGCTTCTAGACCAGTTGTTCGAAAGCCTGTCCAGGTCGAGCCTTCCGAGTGCGCAATAGAGGATATACGAAGGTATGAAAACGGGTGTATTGATCAGGCCCGTTTAACCATGGGTTAGGGGGCCAACTAGCGACCGCAGCACGAGGCCTGCTTTTGTGTGACGCTCTGCGAACTGGCGACACGTATACAGCTGGGTCGGTTGTGGTCTTGCTGCACTGAATATACCGTTCTTTGTACGCCTTATCGGTTTCACTGAGCGCTCGAGCCAGTCAGTGATATTACTTACCTGAAAAAGTACCAACCTGTCATAATTTAGGAAGTTACTTTGAACACAAGACCATAACGGGTGTATATTTACGATATATTGCGGTTATCGGGCGTGACACATCTCGACGCAAAAAAAGAAGAAAAAAAAACGTGCGAGTGATTGCGAGACTGAATGAGTCTGCTGGGTTTTTAATGCGCACGGCTATGCGGCGAAACTATAACCGTAATCGCCTGTACAACACCACTTTCGACTATCGTGCGTTGTCACGAAATACCGTGACTATTGATTGATATTTATGAGTGAAGGTAATCGGGGCTAATGAAAGGTGACGCTAACGTATACGTGTCTCCCCGTATATCGCAGGTAATTTATCGCGTCATTTATCTACATAGACACCGCCTAGTGGTAGTTTACCATATTACGATCTGAACAAGTCTCGACAGTTTTCGTTTTTTTTTTCCTTTCCTTCATACCGTGTTTGCGCTTTTAATCGCCTGTTTTAACCATTTTACGATTTGCCATAAAATTCGTGGCGCACATTTTCCCGGCGCTACATTGCGGTCGCGTTCTCAGTTTAATTAAATAAGGCAACGCCTTCTCGCGGAAGGACGTTGTTCTTCATAGTCCTTATTCGAAAGAGGGCAAGCGGTAGGACAGAATTTCATGGGGTGGTCTTGTAGGCTGGGATATTTTACCTGGGAAGGAATGTCATAAGACCTGTGAGAATTCAGTCATGGCGACTGCGCGGTACTTTACGACGCGCCTAAGGCGATACCGCTACTGTGCGACTCGAGATACCGGTAAGAGGCCGGAAGACTCAAGTAAACGCAAGGCATAAAGCCGTTTGAAGTTATAACATGCCAAGCCCGAAGCCAGGGAAGGGTATTACGCGCGTCCTCGCGTTTTCATTCATCGCAGGAAACGGAAGCCCTAAATGTATATACGGGCGCGGCCTTTCAGAGAACGAAGTCCTTGTTTGTTCGTTTGATTTCGTTCGCCTTGCGTCTTTGGGGCCGGCTGGCGGGCCCCTTTTCGCGAAGTATGTGAAATTCCCCGAGGCTAGTTCTCGTCGCCGTTCTGTCCTCTTTCTTTCTTTTTCGTAAAGGTCCGTATAGTTGCCGGTTCCTGCGTGGACTTGCTTTTTTTAATGCGACCAGTTGTTTTTATTTTGTTTTGCCGTATTTACATTACGTAGACTTCTCGCGGCGCGTCGACGCTATCGGGTCGCGTTTTACTGTGCGAACGTGCTTTCTGCCATACCAAATCTGTGCATTGCAGCGCTGGGCTACAAATTACATCCGGTAGCGAAAAAAAAGCCGTCGCGTCAGGGGAAGTGTATTCTGATGACCGCGACTTACAACGTCGTCTGCTGTTGGGAGCAATGCAACCAGACGACACGGGAATGGGTTATTAGCTTAGTTGATTAGTGACTTTAGACACAGCTAATTAACGCAAAAAAAGAACGACGGATGAGGTCCTGTTCATTTGAATTGCCTCGTCCTGCGATACTTTCTTGCACTAATTAGCTACGTTACTGTCTCGAGTTGGATACACTGGCGCAACGCTTGTCCGATTGACAATGATGTTTTACTGAGAGTGTATGCAAAGAATGGAATGAGGAAGATCACAAGTACGTTAATATGTCGACACCAGAACAGCTTCAAATGTGTTCAAATTGAAATACATGTTGTAGCACAAGCGCACAACCGCATACAATGCAGGCGCGTGACAACAAACACACACACAAAGCATGACTTCACTTCGTATACACAGCACCAGCCCTACGCGACACGGGTGTTTCTGTGTATTAAGGATTACAAATTGTCGTCGGTATAGTTAAGAGCATAAGCTCACTATTCGATATCGCATCTACTTATGTCGTTAGTGCGTGCCGTGCCTTCCACAACGCTGCACGCTTTTATTTTGCCTTGGTATACGAAGGCTTGCGTGTTTCCGCGTTGTTCTCATCCGTTTTCTTTTTTATTTTTTTGTTCACCTCTTATCACCGTTGCGGAGTTTCATGAAAGAATGGAGTTGCCGCTTCTCGTCAAAATAAAGCTGCCGGATATTCGGCAAGAAGAAAATTACTAAAGAAAGAAAAAAAAGTAGATGACATAAAATCGCCTTCCAGACGAGATCTTCCGCGTTGTTGTTTCGTTTTGCGGTCGACTTTGTCGCAACGCTTATCCGAGGTGACAGGCGCGATAAGATGAGATAACGGTGGTTCTCACGGGGTGTTTCTCTCGGGAAAAGCGAGGTATCCCAAACTCGCGCTCCTCCGAGCACCTGTGAGATGCTTATGCCCTTGTAAGTGCTTCTCATAACTTCATTAGCTATAAAAAAAGTTAAATAACAGGAATATCTCTCCCGGCTGCGGCGGCTGCATTTCCGATGGAGGCGGAAATGTTGTAGGCCCGTGTGCTCAGATTTGGGTGCACATTAAAGAACCCCAGGTGGTCGAAATTTCCGGAGCCCTCCACTAGGACGTCTCTCATAATCATAGCGTGGTTTTGGGACGTTAAACCCCACAAATCAATCAATCAATCAACAGGAATATCTCACAGGGTCGCTCATGCATTCGCGTGCCATGACTCGTAAGCAAAACAAAAAGAAAACATGCTGTGTTGCTATTTTACCGGGTGCTGTATATATATACGTGCAACGTCCACTAATTAGTGTTCGCTAACATTGCTTCATTTCACCTGTGGACAAGGCTCCCGTATGGAAGCCGAAACGATTTTTTGTGTGTATATGACATTTTTATGTTGGTTGGCGCGGTTCCTCGGCTTTTCTACCCCCACCAGTAATCTACCCTACCTAATTTCTTCTAACTAACCTAGCTGAACAGCTTTAATTATTCCAGCGCTCATTTCTTATATTATAATTACTTTCGCTAACTAACCAATCATTCATTTGAAGTGCTTCGCTTATATATGCGGCGGCTGCATTTCCGATGGAGGCGGAAATGTTGTAGGCCCGTGTACTCAGATTTGGGTGCACGTTAAAAAACCCCAGGTGGTCAAAATTTCTGGAGCCCTCCACTACGGCGTCTCTCATAATCAAATGTTGGTTTTGGGACGTTAAACCCCACAAATCAATCAATCGCTTATAAATGTGGCGTCATGCTATTCATTTTGGTATCGCTGTGGCTATACGCAGCAGACATCACGTGATCGTTTTGCTTCACATCTGTCGCGCCAGTTTCTGAAGGACACGTTCTCGTATGACTTTCTGTTCAATAAACTTTTTGTGTCCACCTTAAATCATGCAATACTTCATTTGCTAGCGTAGGTTTCGAAGGGCAGACGCTGGCGAAAAATGTGAGCCGCGAAGAGATAAAAGTAGTCGGAAGGCAGACTTACCCCCGAATGCAGAGATGTTACTTGGCTCGCGACTTCAACTTAACTTGAGCAAGTCGGCGCGAAGCAAGCAGCGGACTTCAAAACGTTCAAGTCAGCCTTCGCGTTTCATAGATGCTCAGGCTGTCTTGCTTGGTCAAGTCAAGAACGAGCTTCAAAGCAGAAACACGCTGCTCGCCTGCTAGCGAGGATAATAATGAAGTGGTTCGCGTAAGGCATGCATTACACCAAAAAAAGACCCTACGTTTTAAAATAACTATAAAAACGAAGGGCCACAAGCATATTCTTGCCATTTTACGGCTAACGAGCGGCACGTGGTGCCTGCCACCACAGCGATGCGCAGTGTTGCTTCTGTAAAGCGTTCGTTGCCCGCTGGTTTTAGTGGCCACCCAAATGCGGTGCGTTTCTCCACGGTTGCTTGTTTGGAGGCGAAACAAGCATCGCGTTGGGTTCTTTCGTCGTTTTTTTTCCTCAATCGAACGCCATGGCATGTATTAGATGCGGAGCATCTTATACTCGCGCCTTGTAGTGCGCCGTCCGCGCCGTCCACACCGCTTCTCGAACATTCGACAGCTGACGCGCGCGCATGCGCCGTCGCGCCGTCGCCCACTCTTCCACCATCTGTGCATCCCTTCCTCCTCTACACACCGCGCGCGCTTCACTCCTCCACCATCTGTGCACCCTTCCTCCTCTACACACCGCGTTCGACATCTACAATTCTCCTGATTCTCCAGTGGACGCGCATGTGGCGTCGCGCTTCGAGAACATTCAACAGCTGACAGTGCATGCGCCGTCGTGCTGTATATATACTCAAGGTCGGCGCTCGCTCGCTCAGTTGCCGCTCGTCGGTTGGTTTGTACGGCGCGTCGACGTCCAAGGTCGCGGTGAAATGAATTCCAACGAATCCACAAACACAATGATCGACGTCCCTTCGACCAGCGCCGCCCTTTCGCATACGTGTGTACGTGTTCACTCATTTAACACGCCCTCCTACAACCACGTTAACCAATTTAGCCATCGACCCAAGTAAGTCGCAATTTAACACCCCATTTCACAACCACGTTAACCAATTTAGCCATCGACCCAAGTAAGTCGCACTTTAACACCCCGTTAACCAATTATATGCTCCGCATCCTCCTCAGTGTTCCCCCGAGGGAAGCTGCGGGCAATTTTTTGTGCTGACCTGGCTCACAAGGTGACGCGATTTTCACAGTATTTGCCTCTGTTCGCCTGTGTGCATGCCTGTAATGGGCTAGGTTGCAGTTGTTATGAAAAAAAAAAACAAGTTCTGGGAACAAATGTGATTCGTATCCTTTTGTAAAGCTTGGTAAACAAGAGAAATAGCGGTGGTCAGGGCATTGCCCTCAGCAGAATTCTGTCTCGCGGGGTGCAGCAATGTATCGCTGCATGATGGTGACGCGGATAAAAAAACCCGTGATAGGGGCACCTCTTTTTTGTGTGTGTGTAATTTTACGTAGCGTTGTGCTACAAGCGATGCCTTTCTGAGCGAGAAACAGCGCCCTAGACGGGACGAAAGGATAGACGAGGCACACGGACACAGCACCGAGTCAATTTTTTTTTTTACCGAAAGAGACGGAAAGTGTCGTCGTTTGATAGAAAAACAGAAATAGCCTTTCCGGTTACGGAACACTTCGGCGTTGTCGACACCGGGGCTATTAATACGCACGTGTGCGTAGTCGACACAACCTGTAACGCAAGGGAACTCAGCCACTTCATAACAGTCCGCCGGCTGCGGAAAGCGCACCAGCATCGCGTACAGGTGCTTTGCGATGAGTAGCGTAGCTTTTCCGACTGCACGGCACACTGTCGACTACAGAATGCGGACGAAATTTCCGGTGACTGGTTGGAATGTGCCAGCGCTGTAAAACCTGAGAGCCATCAGTAGCTGTAACACTGGATGCACGGGCTGTCTTCGGTTGTCCCCACTTTCACGGAGCGGCAACATAACGAGCAGCTGCCCCACGGCGTTCTTCATGAACCTGTACCTAGCGTGGAATTGTTGCTCGTCGTACAACTCCATCGGATTTCCTTGGTCACGTAAAGTGGTTCCAAGAATCTTCGGCAGGCAGTGCGCCTCAAAAAATGCTACGCTTATGGCGAGGCAAGCAAACTCAAAAGCGGCCACCTTTCACGCGACGTCCATTCGAGAGGTGGCCATGTTGGAATAACGCGTGAAGTCGCTTTCAAGCAAGCCCCGCAGCTGACTTGAAACTTGTCCTGACTTCGACCGAGCCAAGTCACCTTCAAGTCATCCGCAAGTTCGAGAACGATTTATGGCGACCGGCAAGACTGTCTTGAGTCAAGAACGAGTCAAGTACGAGTCAAGTAACATCTCTGCATTCGGGGGTTATGCTTAATGAACCGCGAACTCTTGATACATATGACATTCGGAAGCAAAAAACCGCCAAGTGTTCCACGGACTGGACATGCAAAAAATTATAGGGGACCCTTGAGCTTTGCCTTTAATACCCGCATTCACAAACGCTGCTCGACTCGAGTTTCACCCTTCACTTGACAGAGTTGAGCACTGCGCCGTTGCTCGGCTGAAAATGGCGCTGCTCTACTCAAGAATAGCAGCAAATTATCGCTGATATGCAGTGACTTGCCCTACCTAGAGATGGCGCTCCCATCGGCTTTCCCAAGTGAAGGTGGAGCGTTAAGTGAAGGGGCGTTCTAGAATACGGGAGTTAGTGTTGAATGCGATAGTGATGTCTTGTTCTTAGTGCGTAGTTCCGACACTTGGTGCATATATTTTCGAACTTGCTATGCACCCACTACGGGCCTTAAGGGAATAGGTGCCGTAATGTGTGTGCCTTTTGTAGTGATTTACCGGCTCCAAACTATGAAGTCATTACGATAATCACATATTCTGACGCTCGATGGCAATGCTTCTACCACGCATTATTGTACTGCAATGTATAGTGAAGCATGTATGCAGGACGCGTGTTCATAGATCATTCGTGTTATTTTCACTGCATTTCTAAACAGAGGAAGTTTTTTTTCACGGCATTCACAAGCATGCGTGTGCGTGACTGTGTGGTAAAACACCAGCTTGCCGCGTGAACGACCACGACGTTTGGCCCCCACTCGAACTTTTGGGGGCGGAGCTCCCTAAGCCGTGTGTCGTGCGTCCCCGATACCAAGGTTGCTAGATGAAAGCGCACAGCTTTGATCCAGCGGCCGTGGTTGCAGTAGTAGGTGGCTATACCTTCACGGCCGGACTAGAGGAGCGGCACATGCACATCATTTTCAGTTGAGGAGGAAACCCGTGCACGTTAATCATAAATAAAAGAAATAGTCGTTTCTGATGAAATACCTTACAGAGACGAGTATTGGTGACTTGATCTCCAATGAAATTTGCCTTGAATTTGGTGCTTACTAAAAAATAGTAACAGAAGGACGCAGTTTGAGGAGCATATATTTGACCAGCAAAGGTTGCCTCGTGAAACTCGTGTACTCTCCTTCTTTTTTACAAGGTCTGTAAAGAATTCTGTAGCGAGGTAGCACAGTGTTTAGTACCTAGTACCATAGTAGAGTAACTACATAGTACTCTAAATCGTTACCCACTTTTTCTAAACACGCAGGCTTAACGAGGGTTGGGCCGCAGTGCCATGAATATAGTGAACTAGTATATAAACATAACCGCTGGATAAAAATCAAGGTTTTTATCCAGCGGCCGTAAGAAACAAGGCCGTAAGAAATTGCACGAGTGCCACCTCTCGTTTAGTCCTTGGAATGTCTGCTGAATGGCGGTACTTCTATGTGCTGAATAGATGATGCGAGATGGCAGTACTTCGAGTGTTCACTAGATGAACGGAAGGATGGATGCACGGATGGACAGGCAGATGGACGGATGCATGGACGGACGGACGGATGGATGGACGCTATGCCCCACTCGTCATCATGCACTCCGTGGACATGCTGTGATTTTTATTATTTATTTTATCTGCATCTTTATCAATTTTTTGGTCATACTCGGGATGATTTTTCGCTCACAACCAACGAGCCGACACTGACGCTGGAGTATCTGCGAAACGATCTCTTTAACGCTGCCGCTTTAAAACGCTATCGCATGCATAGAGTCAGGTGGTCAAATTAGTCCGTGCGCAGCCACTTACGGTGTGCCTCCTTGAAGATAATTTTTGTACACAAAGTTTTGCTTCAGCGTTTGTCGTCGCTGCAAATACACCATTGCCTATCCCCCTGGGTACTGATTACGGAAATAGCATCCCGTACCCGAGGAATGCTAACGCTAAGAATCGTATTCTGAAGCTGTCTATAAAGTTCGCGGTTTTTAACCGTAAAACCCAACAACCTAATTACCTCTAAACGTGCTTGGTGACGTACGCTCATGGGTCGCGAGTAATGACAGTGGCCGGAACAGCGGCCATAGGCTGCTTCGAACGCGAAAACGAAACTTACCATTGGCGTGCATTGCGCCGTTAAAACTAAAACGACGGTGACCTCGCTAACGCAGTGTTCGACAACGAACTTGGATTTCGAGAACTGTGCGCGTGTTTCTATATTTAGACATCGCCAGTCCCGCTGATCGCGGTGATAACGGCGTCGAGGCGGCCTGGTTGTGATAAGGACGAACGAAAAAAAAAAAAAAGAGGGGCGGGGGGTTGCGTGTGGCAAGCAGCTCGGCTATGCTCGGCTTCCCGGTCAAGGCGCTGTACATCCGGGGCTTAGGACCGCCATTTTGTACTTTCCGCGGCGGTTGTCGCGTTTGTTGAAAGGAATTATGAACTCCGCATAGTCTATACCCGGCGCTACGTGCTACTGCATACGCAATGAACAGAAGTTGTGTCTGACGACGTTACTGTACGGCTATTAGCCTAAAATGCACCCCCCTCCCCCACCATATCATCTAAAGGATGGGAGGGGGTGGGCGCGAATGGTAAGCCACACCTTCACTCAGGCGGACTCCCACGTCATTTTTTTTATTGCGCAGGGTTACGGCTACGCTTTTTTTTTCTTTTTTAGAGCTGAATCTCCTTTTAGTCTAACGTTGTCCGGCGTCAAGCGTAACCGAGACAGACAGACGGACGGATATACAGACAGACAGACAGACGGACGGACGGATATGGACAGACAGACGAATGCACGGACAGACGAATGCACGGACAGACGAATGCACGGACAGAAAGATGGACGGACAGACAGACGAGACAGGCAACATAAGGGGGGGGGGGGGCGCAAGTCAGGTTTATACATTCACATTTGGGAGACCGGCGCTGCCAACGTCACTGGTAATGATGAGCACTGCGACAAATCTTAGCCCCCTCCCCCCCACCCCCATTAAAGGAAATCCCGCACGTGTTTATGGTTGTCATTATCAGTCCGAAGCCACACGCTAAACTATGGTCAAGACAACGACGCCTTCATTCACCTGGTTGCTACAGTGGTTACAGGCTTCATCGGCTGCTGACTTGGAGGTTACGGGTGCGAACCCAGCTGCAGCGGACGCATTCGGTAGGACGACGGAATGTTCCAGGTCCGTTTACTTTGCGTTTTCAGTGCGCTTTAATCGAAGTTTTCTTGATGTGGTCCAACGGCGTGCCTCGTAATGATATCGTGATTTTGGCACGTTATACCTCGGATATTATTAATGCCATAACGCGTTCGTATGCGTAAAACCACTCTCACAATGTGCTCAATGAACGAGAGAATTGAACTCAAATGTTGGAAAAACTTCAACAGCGTGTTGAATTGCTCACAATAAGTTAATGAACTGGAAGAACCGAACACCGAAAGAAGCGTAACTGTGAATCCCGGCGGGTAGGCGGCACAGCCTTACGCTGATTGATTACGTAGAAAAAACGTAAGCGAGAGATCTTTGAAGCATATCCACACCTAAATGAAGAAGTAATTGTGCTAACGTGCCGTCCCTGTCGCTACGCCGAAATTAAATCTTGCCCTTAACGCACGATGAAACACCGTTTACTAGGATATCTCGTATTCCTATTTGCTCAAAGTAATTCTGAGCTTTTCCGTATGAAAACCAGAATGTGATTGTGAGGCGTGATGAACTGGGACACTACGGTTTAATACTGACCGCCTAAGGTACTTAGCGAGCACCCAAATCAACGTAAACGCGTGTTCTTTTATTCGCCCCCACCCCACCAATGAAATGCAGCCGCTGTTGCAGAGAGTAGAACCGGAATCTGAGAACTTAAACGGTCCCCATTTTTTGTTTTGTAATACCGGTTGTTCTCCAGTAACGCGAAAATGCAATAAAAAAATAATTGTTAGTCAGTGTCTTGTGTGTGCCCTACTGCTTTATCTCAGCTAATATACCGTTGTCCTTTTCTCAGAGTTCACTAGCATATTAAAATTTTCGCTCACAATATTGATCCAGGCGCAGCCATTTTCGTCGTGCCTCGTAATTGAATTGGGGCTAATAATTTATTTAACTCCGAACGGGCGACAATGCTCCTTGTAGTACCATCGCGAATCCGAAGGCATTCTTGCAGCGATACGTTCACCATTATATTATTTTTCTCCGTTACCATAAGTTCAGTTTTTGTGCGCAAGTACTGATAGTAAAGGCAACGTCTAGATTATGCTTTTAAAATAATACGTTAATACAACGCTCTGCGAACGTTCACGTTTTAAATCGCTAAAACGAAGGCGTCAGCGCCAACTACGCAGTTGCAGTCGAAGAACACGGGAAAAGCTTCCAGAAGATTCCATTTTCGACAGCAGCATGACCGACGCTACTTTTTTTTTCTTTATATTTTTTTTTCAACTTCGCCAGTCGCGCCGATGGCTCTGATAACAACGGCGCCGTGGCGGTGTGCGACAGTGACGTAAAGGCGAGATCGACCAATGCGCGATTAAGAAGAAATTTCCAGGCATGTCGCGGCATGAACCAGGCATCATGGGATCGCCATCCTCGTTATCGGAGAGCGTCTTTCCGTGGTCTCGGGTCGCCATTTTGCTTTGTTCTCTCGGCGATGGTGGTTGCATGTGTCTGTTGAGCCGTGCGTCGCACTGCTGTCGTATTCACGCGCCGACTGTGACTGGACCTTGACTACGGGGCGACCGTGTTACGTTGCGCCTTCTATGCGGACTCTGCAAGAACCGACTTCAACCTTCGGACATTGAAAATGCGTTGGATGTTCCGAGAAACTTGGTGCCTGGCAAGCCGTGACACCGCCGCAGACATTCTGTTCCCGTTGCAACCAGAGACTGCTAGCTTCTCGACATTTGCGAGAGTGGCTACCAACTTACCACGGACATTTATCTCGACTCAAGTTCTTCCCGCACGAGTACGGCCGCCTTCCACGCAAGTTTTCTGAAATACATGCGACGCTCGCCCAACACGTCAAACCTCGGCTCGTTCATAGGCCTAACGCAAAGGACGCTCCTTTGAAGCCGGAGGAACGAACCCGGAAGTTGCAAGTCATGCCTGCCATGGACTCAATTTTTGTTGCGCGCGCTCACGGACCGTCAGCGTCAACTGGACAGAGTGCTTCAATTCACGGTGGACAGTTCTCCGAGGACCAGTGTGGGCCACCCTTCTTCGCGGAGTGCTTGGTCATCGGTCAACAAGTAAGACAGGGATTCCCCGAGCTAGCGAGGGTGGTTACGCAGCCTAGACAATCTGTCAGTCGAGTTTCTCGAATTGGTATACGCTCGCCGGGCGTCTTGGTTACGCTCGCTAAAGGTTACGTGAGGTTAGATGCGTCGTAAAACTAAGCCCGAACCATTTTTGCTGGGCGTGCTGCGACCACGTAGTGGGTGTTTGCCGTGACGGAATTCGAGAGGACGGAGTGCGTCGCTGGTGTGGGTAGCTTGGTAGCCGTCCTCCTTCGATTTCGTCAGGGATATTTGCCCGTTCCGAATGGCGTTGCGACTTCGGCCACTATTTCGCAGTTCGCGCGCGGTACGAATTGTAGCTGTTTTTTTTATTAGGCGAAATGTGGTTCGAGGAAGTAAACGACATACGGAATAACCTCGTTAGCTCGATAGCTTTAACTGTTCGTCCTGTGGAACTTCGGGTTGCAGATCAGCGCTTCCGTCTGCAGCCAATGTGAGTGCTCATCATTCTTTTTTGCCCTTGATGTGCGTTTGTGGTACAATTTGTTTTGCCCGCCACTGTGCTATATGCGCCACCCTCACTCTGTCGGACGCGCCCGCCCGTTGTCGTCGAGTTCACAAAACACGGACCGCGCACGCTTGCGAACCTCGTCATGGTGAGTAAATCGGTTGCTCCGACTTTCGTGTTGCTAAAGAGCGCTTTTTTTTTTTAACGTTTCAGGTGTCTCGTCCCTGCGGGATGCCGCACATCGTCTGGGCCGCGGCAAGTCGTGCGAGCACCAACACGTGTAATGAAATTGCGTCGTGTATTGCAAGTGGAGTGACAATGTTCCAGGCAATGTTCCAGTTTTGGTGTCCCCCATCTTGGTGGCCGCCTGTTGCCGCCATATCGGGTCTTCTCCGTGACGGAATCGAAGAGGACGGGGTGTGGGTGGGGGGCGCGTCGCATATGTAGCCTCAGTCGTTGCGCGTTATGACAGGTGTCCTCTTTTCGATTTCGTCAGGGACAATGATCCCGTTCCGAATGTCTTTTGTGAAGCGACCACTATTTCGTGTCGAGTAGCCCGCGCGCGATAGTGCGCTCGAGCGAAATGTGCTTTCGCTGAAACAAATGACATTCGGAATCGCCCCGCCAGCTGCTGATTAACCGTGTGGGAGTGCGCCAGTTCTCCCCATGACTTGCAGTTGCTGCCAAATTTACTGGTTTTCTGTTCTCGTGGTGCTCTGTTTACTGTGCCGTTTTGAGGTTTACTTCTAGGCTTTCCGGGTCCTGTCCTGCCGCCACACCCTTTAGCACATGGGAGGAGCGTTGCACTCTACTATGAACATGGTGAGTTGATGGCTTTCATTCCCACTGTTTATAGCGAACTATTTTTGCACCTTTTCAGATACACCAAGGCCTGCAGTTGTCCAGTTTCTGAACGAGCAGTGCAACGCCGACAATCCAGCCTTGGTCCACGGGATATAGCGTTCAGCATCACCCGTCCTGTTGCCGTGTCTGCAGGAGTTCCACAATCTCTCACCGATACTCCAGCCAACATGGACTTGGAATTCTGTTGGTAGGTGTTACATTCAGAAGAAAGACCCTTACTGCGGCTGCATGCACCTGTGCTTAACTATTTCGCCTTTTTTTTCGTTGCAGCTTCCCCGCGGTTATATTCCACCACTGCCCGTGACAAGCACAAGTCGATTCCTGCACGTTGGTTTCAAGGCTATTCGTTCCTGAGATTACCTGGGGCATCAGTCGTCGTATGGCTGAACCTCTTGGCACCTTCGCGCTGCTTCGCTGATGGCCCGATTCTGGCAGGCGGCACATTGCTGTTACGCTTGGAATTCTGTTGGTAGGTGTTACATTATGAAGACCCTAACTGCGGCGGTGTGCACCTATGCTTAACTATTTCGCCTTTTTTTTCGTTGCAGCTTCCCCGTGGCTGTTTTCCACCGCTACCCGTGACAAGCACAAGTCGACTCCTTCACATTGGCTTCAAGGCTACTCGTTCCTGAGATCACCTTCGGCATCAGTCGTCGTATGGCTGAACCTCTTGGCAGCTTCGCGCTGCTTCGCTGATGGCGTGATCCTGGCAGGCGGCACATTGCTGTTACTCTTGGAATTCAGTTGGTAGGTGTTGCATTTAGAAGACCCTTACTGCGGCTGTGTGCACCTATGCTTAACTATTTCGCCTTTTTTTTCGTTGCAGCTTCCCCGTGGCTGTTTTCCACCGCTACCCGTGACAAGCACAAGTCGAGTCCTTCACATTGCCTTCAAGGCTATTCGTTCCTGAGATTACCTTGGGCGTCAGTCGTCGTATGGCTGAACCTCTTTGTAGCTTCGCGCTACTTCGCTGATGGAGTGATCCTGGCAGGCGGCACAGTGCTGCTACCCTTGGAATTCTGTTGGTAAGTGTTACATTAAGAAGACGCTTACTGCGGCTGTGTGCACCTATGCTTAACTATTTCGCCTTTTTTTTCGTTGCAGCTTCCCCGTGGCTGTTTTCCACCGCTACCCGTGACAAGCACAAGTCGACTCCTTCACATTGGCTTCAAGGCTACTCGTTCCTGAGATCACCTTCGGCATCAGTCGTCGTATGGCTGAACCTCTTTGCAGCTTCGCGCTACTTCGCTGATGGAGTGATCCTGGCAGGCGGCACATTGCTGCTACCCTTGGAATTCTGTTGGTAGGTATTACATTAAGAAGACCCTTACTGCGGCTGTGTGCACCTATGCTTAACTATTTCGCCCTTCTTTCGTTTCAGCTTCCCCGTGGCTGTTTTCCACCGCTACCCGTGACAAGCACAAGTTGGCTCCTGCACAGTGGTTTCAAGGCCATCCGTTCCTGAGCTACCCGTGACAAGCACAAGTTGCTTCCTGCACATTGGTTTCAAGGCTATTCGTTTCTGAAATTACCTTAGGCGTCAGTCGTCACATGTTTCGCATCTGAATAAGCTCTTTTGGCTTTGCCTCGAGGCTGGAACTCAGGCCTATAATTCATTGAGCTTATTCACTCCCAATTTTTCATGTCGCATCAGTAGAAGCTCTTTTAGCTTTGTCCCACGGTTATACCTCAGGTCTTTCGTTCATTAAGTTTATTCACACCAGATGTGTCATATCGCATTGGTAGGCCTTCTGGCATTGTCCCGAAGTTAGAACTCAGGCATTTTGTTCTTTCAGCTTATTCGCACCGGATTTGTCGTGCCGCATTAGTAGAAGCCCCTTTGGCTTTGTCCCGAGGTTAGAACTCGGGCCTTTCGTTCACTGAGCTTATTCGCACCGAATTTGTCGTATCGCATCGGTAGAAGCCCTTTTGGCTTTTCCCCGAGGTTGGAACTCGGGGTTTTAGTTCATCGATCTCATTCGCACCGAATTTGTCGTATCGCATCGGTAGAAGCCCTTTTGGCTTTTCCCCGAGGTTGGAACTCAGGGTTTTAGTTCATCGATCTCATTCGCACCGAATTTGTCGTATCGCATCGGTAGAAGCCCTTCTGGCTTTTCCCCGAGGTTGGAACTCAGGGTTTTAGTTCATCGATCTCATTCGCACCGAATTTGTCGTATCGAATCGGTAGAAGCCCTTTTGGCTTTTCCCCGAGGTTGGAACTCGGGCTTTTGGTTCATCGACCTCATTCGCACCGAATTTGTCTTATCGAATCGGTAGAAGCCCTTTTGGCTTTTCCCCGAGGTTGGAACTCAGGGTTTTGGTTCATTGACCTCATTCGCGCCGAATTTGTCGTATCGCATCGGTAGAAGCCCTTTTGGCTTTTCCCCGAGGTTGGAACTCAGGGTTTTGGTTCATTGACCTCATTCGCACCGAATTTGTCGTATCGCATCGTTAGAAGCCTTTCGGCTTTGTCCCGAGGTTGGAACTCAGGGTTTCGGTTCATTGACTTCATTCGCACCGAATTTGTCGTATCGCATCGGTAGAAGCCCTTTTGGCTTTTCCCCGAGGTTAAAACTCGGTAATTTCGTTCATTGAGCTTATTCGCACCGATTTTGTTGTATCTAACCAGTAGGAGCCCTTTGGCTTTTCGCCAAGGTTAGAACTCGGGCCTTTGATTCATTGAGCTTATTCGCACCTAATTTGTCGTGTCCCATCAGTAGAAACCCTTGTGGCTTTGTTTATTTATTTTATTTATTCCATGCTGCCGACCTGGATATCCAAGCCTTAAGCAGGACAGGAGGCGTTACATTTTCTGAGGTTAGAACTCGGGTGTTTGGTTCATTGAGCTGATTCGCACCATATTTGTCGTGCCGCATTGGTAGAAGCCCGTTTGGCTTTGTCCCAAGGTTGGCACTCTGGCTTTCGCTTCACTGAGCTCATTCGCACCGAATTTGTCGTGTTGCATCAGTAGAAGCGCTTTTGGCTTTGGCCCGAGGTTAGAACTTGGGCATTACATTCATTGCGCTTATTCGCTCCGGATTCGTGTCGCATCGGTAGAAGCGCTTTTGTCGTTGTGCCGAGGTTTGAACTCGGACATTTCGCTCTTTGAGCTTATATTCGCACCGAATTTGTTGTGTCGCATTCATTGAAGCCCTTTTGGCTTTTTCCCGAGGTTGGAACTCGGGATTTTGCTTCACTGAGGTCATTCGAACCGAATTTGTCGTGTTGCATCGGTAGAAGCGCTTTTGTCATTGTCTGAAGGTTAGAACTCGGGCCTTTAGTTCATTGAGCTTATTCGCACCGAATTTGTTGTCGCATCGGTAGGAGCCCTGTTGTCATTGCCCCGAGGTTGCAACTCGGGCCTTGGTTCATTGAGCTTATTCGCACCGAATTAGTCGTGTCACATCGGTAGGAGCCCTTTTGGCTTTGTCCCGAGGTTGTAACATATGCCTTTCGTGTACTGAACTCATTTGTAGAGTTGGCTTTGTGCCGATGTTTAACGCTATAGCCTTGGTCTTAATGGCACAACAAGCGTCTCGCACCGGTGGAAGCCTGTTTGGTTTTGTCCTATGGTTTGGTCTGAGGATGGTTGACACTGGGCTGGTCATTTCACCCACTGAAGGGATTTATGGTAAAGAAAACACGTTCAGTGGAAGTGTACGAAGCACGCATTTGTCTACCTCTAGAGTTTTGTACAGTGAGATTGTTTTGTCCGTTCACAGAAATTGTCCTAAAGCTATTCTTGAAGTAAAGGATAACGTAGGATTTCTTAGTTCTCACACACTCTACGATTGTGTCCGTGATTTTGTTGTTTTAAGAGGCAAATCGCGATGACACTCTTTGCGAGAAACTCATCACTTTGTGCGATCTGTCGCGGTAGAGTGGCGCCCAGAGTGATTGCTACTTTCAATCAATATCCGCCTTCGAATCGGTTACTTCATTTGTTCATTGGGCTTTCTCTGGCAGGCTGATATACGAGTGATTGCTTCATATACTACACGGACATGTTCCATTCTCTTGTGTAATCAGTCGAAGTACTCGTTTGGAGTTTCCTGGGTGGTTAATTTCAGATACGTTCATTTCGTGCGATATTTATCTTGTTGGTCGCGAGAATTTCCTGCATGGTCTAGGTTTTCTTTTTTTTATATCGCTTAGAGAAATTCAGATTTTCAACATGCCACTACGAAAGTGCGCATGTGTGAACAAGTGGGAAAGGTACTGCTCTATACCCTTGCCAACGTGTTTTCGAGCCAACGCAAATGCTACCAATTTTGGAAACTCGCAATAAAACTGGTTCGTAGTGCTAGCCCACCGTTCTTGTAATTTATCCAGTGTACACGAGTCCTTTCACTTTGATGGGTGTCACAAGCATCATTTCACTTGCCGCGATTCTTAATTTGTACACTTACTTCGTTATTAGTCAGAGGTAGTAAGATATGTGCGGTCATTGGACCGTGAAAGGCTTCCAGAATATGTTGCTATTTTACACGCCAACTGTCGGATATCGCGTCGGCATATTGTTTTCTCAAAATGTAGCCGTGCGAACGTTTGCTTTGTGTAACTGTTGTCAGCCCCATCGCCCCAAGAGCTTCATGGTCAAATTGGCTAATTGAATGACGTACAATTATAGTCGTTATTTTGCACCTCATCACAGCTGTATTGAGTCTTGTTATTGTAACCAGTGATCATCGCTAACACCACATACTCTTCGGCCACTACTCTTTGGCCACTCCTGGTTCCTGCGCCACAAATGTCTAATTGCATGAAACGTAATAGGCGATATGAAGTTTTCATGAACGTAAGTTCAAATTGTTTATACCTTGCGCGAGAAATCAATAAAAATGTGAACACTGTGCTCGGTGAATGGCTACATGGTTTGCACTTTTCTGCATGCGTCGACTGTTAATTGCGTCGACTACCTGACTTCAAGCAAAAAAAAAAGGGGGGGGGGGCGATGGTAAGCGTTTCCCTTGTTCTTACACCCTTGAACTAGCCACGGTAATATTTTGCTCTAAGCTCTAACACATTCTATTCGGTTCGGTACATAAATGGCAAAAAAATAGGCATGACCAGATAGGAATACACGTAAAGATCATTGAGGTGAACTTAGCAGAATGCGTACCGGCCTGCAGAATAAATTAGGGAACCTATCTTCTATAGAAGGAACTGCTGTCTTTCAGTATCTTTAATAATATTGTAGATGCAATGGCGGCTACGTAGGAAAGAACTATATACACAATCCGCCAGGTATCACGTGACGAACGTAACTGATGCCTCAAAAGCTTAATGAAGCATAATGTACGATTCTTCACCATATTTACTCACGCAGGCTGCGTTAGCGCGTAGTTTTTGCGTTGCTATATGAGGTGACATATCTTTTTTTTTTTTTGCTCTCGTATCGTGCTGTAAATTTCAATTCACGGATCGCATAGGTTGAGATCATCCGCCATCGGTGTAGAAAAAGCAGGTGGATGTGAGACGGTGTTTACTTTTAACACCTCCCCCCCCCCCCCGTACCACCACCGACAAAAAACTAATGTTTTGCATCCAAAATAGGAATGCTCCCAACGGGCACAGTACCAACTACGTAAGGCGAAGCCCAAACATGTCAAAGGCACATATGGCGCTGCGATCGGTGGCCTGCTGTATGTCGTCTTTTAAAGAAACCAACAACCGATTTTTCTCGCCCCAGTTTTTTTTTTTTTTCACAGCATAATAGGGAGCCCACCCTTCGTACTGTTGGTAGCTGTATAGCGGTTAATCCCGAAAGCACGTGGTTATTTTAATAATAGTGCTTCTTTTATCTGACAAGCCGCTCAACTGTACTAGCTGTACCTCATCTTGCAACTCTGTGAAGTGATAGTGATAGTCATGGCTACGCATTATGCTCAAGGTTTCACTTTCACAAGAATGGAGGAAATTGTAATTATTCACCTTCATGCTAATATTTATGACCATTTTAGGACATAAAAACAAGTAAAATAAGTTTTCAGAACGTTCGTTGTCACGTGAGATCGATTTGCCCACTCGCGACCTAGGCGCTCGTGGCGCCCGCGATCAGTTCCGGCAATGCGTCGCCGAAGGTAATCTCTGAGGCCGCAAGGCGCTCTTCGTTCTTTTTTAACACGCCGGCAGGTGCCGCTAGGCCCTCAGCTAACAACCTTCATCCCGCTCCCCTAAGCGTTCATGAGCGCTCGCTGCTCTAGTGCCCTATACCGTAATTACGCCCTACCCCTACACCGCTGGAATGCCGCCGCTTGAGTTTCCGTTTGGCGTGAATATAGTAAACTGGAACTTTTAGTTCACTATGGCCGTGAACAAGACCATCACTACACGTGTTGTACGCACGGGCTTATTAGTGTCGCAACATGCCGTCACCTCCGTTGATGCGGCCGCCCAGTCGTTGTCTGTCCGCGGTCATGTAAATAGTATCAACATGCACTGTAGTGTGGTGTCATAAGTAGTGTGTGTGTTAGGACGAGCCGTGTTAGTATGCCTCAAGAGTAACCACCCAGCAATACGTCGGGGCTATCGTTCGAAAACGAAGCGTAACAAGGAAGCCAAGTAAGTTAACCTGCGGCAGTTTCCAATCTCCATTTCTGCATCGTTATTGGTATGTAGTTGTCATCATGCCCCTTGTTTGTTTGTTTTTACTTTGTTCACTATATCTGTGCTGATGACAGTGGTCGGTTGCTGACCAGTATACGGCGCATGTTCGATTTTGACTGCAGTGGTCACATTCTCGATGGGGGCGACGTGTTGTATGCCCGTGCACTTTAAGAAATCCCAGATATCATACGCTGTGGGCGTAGTCCAGGGCTCCGGAAATTTCGACGCCCGGGGGTCCCCTAACGTGCTCTGAAATCTCATTGCATCGCTATAGCGCACCTAAGTTTGAGCTTTGAGCACGAGGAAAAGAGGCAACAACAAATAAGGAAAACGCAGGCAGCAGAATGAGTGCTAATGGAATGCACGCGATGAATTCCGTGAAATAGGACTTCAGGGTTTTCTAGCAGTTGAGAGCCACCGAAATGCGAATGCCGTGGACGAAATCGAACCCACGTAATTCGGATCACCAGCCTGCCTTATAATAATTACATTTGGTGCATGAAACTTTTATAAATTACTATTTAAAATCATTATTCTGCTTTATTTTTAGGCATTTTGCATATAATCCCTCTTTTTTATCACTTTAATGCCCGAATAATGAGAAGAAAAGCGATTGTTCGGGACAAACCAGCTGAATATATCAAGAGAATAGAGTACAAGCCAGTGTTGTAACCAGATATCTTTTTCGGGGTGGTAGGAATGGCGTGGAGGTTCGACCATTCGTCATGTATATATATATGCGTGCGATGCTCTCTGAGGTGCGATCGAAAGTAAAATCGAAAAATTACGGAAAAAGAGCTTCGACACCTCTTCCCTTAGGCTACAACGTTATAAGAAACGCAGACATTTAATCGAGTTAGTATGGTTTCACTTAGGTTATTTGGTAGCTCGCACTGTCCGTATGTACACAAATCCTTTCTTCGTCTGTGTAAGTGTAGCGCTACCAGGTCACAAAAAAGGATACAGTGTGACACACGTTCGTGCTGGTGGCGTTGTTGCCAAGGTGTTGCAACTCGTGCCGCAAAGCGCAACAAGCGTTGAGGTCGTGCCCGCGACAATCATCGCGACCTGGATTTAAAAGAAAACGGTGCCGGATACGCTGCGAGCGTATAGGAAAAGTTTGCTTCCTGCTTTCTTTTATTATCTTTTTCCTGCCCCAGCAGGGGCAGACGGGCATGCGATCAAGAGGTGTGCGTAGGGGCCTTTATTCGTACAGCTTGATGGAAGTGGGGCAACGGAGGGGGCACGGGGGGGGGGGTGGTGTTTCGGGGAAGTACACTGATGATGCGAGGGGGCAAGTCTATGGTCTAGAACTGGACGGGGCGTGCATTCAGGAACGGAGATGGCAGGGGCATAAGTAGGCCATTGTGATCTCGGCGCAAGCGCACCGGCCCGTATATAGGGGCGTGGAGCTAAGCCTAAGGGAGAATGACTGGCAAGGGAAGGGGGGCAAATATGAGAGGAGGGGAAAGACATCCGCTGGCAGAAGGATGTCTGGGCTGGGATGTACGCGCTGCGATATCGCTGGTGGTGTGGCAGCCGCATGGTTCTCGACTTTTGAGCGAAATATTCTCGCACGAAAATTGATTGATTGATGATGATGATGATGATGATGATCCTGCCCTTCACAATGGCTGCTCAGCACCGTCGGGATCGTCGGTATTTTCCGTACTTGCCGAACAGTACAGCACTGGTAAAAGAACCTGCTGCAGAATTCGTTATACTTCAAGCCGCATACTTTCTTATGCGCTAGGGATAACTATATGCGATGGCTAACGCTGCTGGCGACAGCTGATAATGCAGAACCCAACCAGAAATACACGAAGCTAATAGTACAGTGAGTTATACAGTACAGTACAGTGACATTGACGGTAAGATACCCATAACCTCATAACAATTGCATTATTTTGTTGGGAATAGAATGCTTGAGAAGAAAATTCGTGACAAGAACGCATGAAAGTTCCCGAGACCACGCTCCGGAAATAGGTTGTTCTATGGTTTCGTTGCTCGTTCACAGTACTTTTCTTTTTAAATAGCGAGGCGTTTCATTCGATGGCCACGTACAAGTTTCTCTCATTTTGTTCTGTACCCCTATGCGACTGTTAATGTTCGTTGTTAGAAAATATTTTTTGCGTCAGAGGAGCTTGCCAAACTTCATCAGAAACAGTGAGTCTGTATTGAAGCACCCACAGGCTCACAGGTTTACCACTTCATATGCGTACAAGCTTGTGAGGCTGGGAAGCATTCATCGACGCATACAGGCAATCGGCGTGATGCCACTCCAATGGACGTGCATACCTCTGCACCCAGGAACGCTGCAAACACGAACAGCACCCGCCGATGACGTGACTCAGCTTTGCGTAGCCCCGCTTTCAGCTCGTTTTTTTTATTATTTTCTGTGGCGGCCTATTTACGCTTATTTCATCCGTGAGCAAACAATTTCTTTTTAATGTTCTTTTTATTTTATTTTCTTTGCATGCCACATTTGACGCCACACTTCTCAGTTATCTACCCAGTGTCACGTCGCAGCTCACGTAACGTGTGGTGCGTATACGAGAGTCACGTGAGCACAAAAGAACGTTTTAAAAGGTTGCGCGTAAATTCCTTTCCAAACTATCAGCGGTGGTTCCTGAAAAGAAGCGGACCTGCGCTCTGAGACGCAGTTTTGCACACTTAGAAGAGAGTGTGTGTGTGTGACCCGCCGTCTTCTACACGGATTCGCCCCCGGCCCCTTATCCACTTCTATTTATTCTTTTCTTCTGGTTTAGCGATCGTTTGCATCGAATGTGTAGTAGAATAGGAGGCAAGGCGCACTCAGGTGACGCACCACGCAGGGTACCGGAAAGCGAAGAAAAATGAAACGGGGGCAAACGCAACAAAACTGTAACGCTGAAATCTTTTTTTTTAAGCACGCACTCGGTGAATAGTGGCGCGATAAAGCATGTCCTGGCAACCATTTTAGGTGTGTCACTCTTCTGTGCGAGCGAGTCTCGGAGGATGAATAAACGTACGCAAGAAGCCCCGAGAGTTTGGGTGCAAAGCGGCTACGTAAGGTGGCTTCTTTTCACCGTGACTCTGTCACCACGTTGCTGCGTGCGTGTGTGTGCGGATGTTTACGTGCGGTTGTGTGTTTGTGTATGCCTCCGCTTTGCGGCGTTTACGTGTGTTAGGCCGGCAGCCAAAATGAAATACCCTTTTTCGGGGGGGGGGGGGGGGGCAGATGTGTAGGTACCATTTATGCGTTTTGTGAATGTGTGTTTGTATGTGCACGTACACATACAAAACTAAATATTTTCTGGTGGGGGGGGGGGCGGGGATTGATTACGTTAGGAGCATGACATGCGTATGTCCCACGCACTATCAATAAAGTAGTACGCAACTCTTCTCAAAAGTAGTAAAAGGGCAAAGGCTGGTTGTCTGATACGCAGAGGCCGGCTGAATCTTCTATTTTACGACAGGGGTATGCATTTGTGTACATGGGCGCGCGCCATATTTTTTTTTTGTATACATTGTAAAGAAGCAAGGCCGGCTCTTGGGCACTGGCGCGAGCACGGGTAGTGGGGGGCAGAACAGATCGAAGCAGAATAGAACAGCCAGCCTCGGTTACAGGCGCTGTGTCTATTTCTCCGTCCAGTGCATTACAACATATACATCTTCTATATCTTTGTCAAGATGACGCATGGTTGCACATCATCTTTACGTGTGCGTGCATGTATGCGTATGTCTGTATTCTAACTTGTGTGTTCAGTGAGAATAAGAGTGCACGAACTTGTCAGCAGAGGGTCGATGATATCCATCAACTACTCTCCCCCTCTCCTCCCCCTTCCCTCCACTCCTTTTGAAGGAAAGCTCCGAAGTGGCTTTGGAAAGAAGGCAGGGCGTCTAAAGAAGTTGGGATTTCTTGCTTTTTCTGTGTTTTCTTTGTCGACAGGGTAGGTCGAGATCTCGCCACCCGCACTCCGTAGTCATTCACACGGCTTTGGTATCCATAAACGTGAACGAGCTGAGTTCAAGGTGGGGTCGTCTTTTCTTTGCCTTTAAAAAAAAAACTTGGTTTACGTAATTCTTACTTTTTCATTGTTGTTTATATGCGAAAGGAACGGATGAGCAAGTGCTACCGTCGGGTCTCGCTCACGCAAGGATCCATTCACACTTTTCCGATGGAGGCGGAAATGTTGTAGGCCCGTGTGCTCAGATTTGGGTGCACGTTAAAGAACCCCAAATGGTCTAAATTTCCGGAGCCCTCCACTACGGCGTCTCTCATAATCATATAGTGGTTTTGGGACGTTAAACCGCACATATAATAATATATCCATTCACACTCTCGACAAGCGTAAATATCGGCCGCAGGTGACTCGATCAGTTTCGGACAGCTTGGCGACTAAAGAATGGTGGTGTCTCAGGTGGCGAGGTCTGTGCGGGATTCGCGGTGCTTCGAGGGTCGACGCCCGGAGTTTCCGATGACGTGGCTTGCGGATAGTTCCTTCGCACGATTCTAAGTTTCTTTTTCGGGAGACTGTTGTCTGTGTATATATAAGTGGTGGCGGTGACAACACGCGCGCCATGTTTTTTTGGGGGGTCACCGAGTGGGGACATTTACAAATTGTCGCGAAAAATCTAAGCCCCCCCGAGATTGTCTACTGATGCAAGGAGGGCAACTTCGGAGGCCACTGAGTTTCCGTTTCGATTTCGGCGATCTCCACTGGAGGCGTTGTTCGATCATCAAAGATAGGGCACCTCGATGCGCACGCCTTAGGAAGAACAGGAATTGAAGCACTCTAATGAGTAAATAGAGTTACTGTATATGCTACCTTTAGGTAGCATATACAGTAACTCCATTTACAGTAACTTGTTTGCCTACTATAAGGTAACTGTATTCACCCTAGGTAGCATACGAAGTCACTCTATTGTATATGCTACCTTTAGGTAGCATATACAATAATTTTTTATACATAAAGAAGTCTTAATGCGACGACTAATGTGAGGGCGTGGTTACAGTGAGCACAGCATAGTAACATTATGTTTACCCAGCGATTGGCAGCCTAGCTTAAAACAAGCGTTTATTCGCGGTAATTCAACTGTCTCGTTACCTTTTCAGTTTGCAACGTTGGGTATGAGAAATCAATTAGCTGGACAACGGGCGAAGAACTAGTAATGTTGACGTGTACCCAATTGGCAGGTTGCGAGTTTTTTTTTTTTTCTCCTACTTTTACTGTATGGTGCGCCACGCTGACATCCCGCCATCAACCTCCCCACCCACCAGTCACCAAAGCCATTTAATCCGGCGTGTGGGACACCCAGGCGTCGCGCAGTAGGGAGCCTGGCCCTGTCCAGCTGTTCGTTTCGGGAGTCCACGTTACAGCTTTGCCCTTCACGAACACAGCGAACCATATCACTAAGGGCCGCACTATCGCACGCGTTTCGGACCCGCGGTTGGCTCCTCTAGGAGCGCGAGAAAAACGCCATGTCGCGCGACTTCGGTACAACACACCCGCGTCCATAAATACGGCGCTTCCCGCAGCACTGCTGTGTGGGACCGCAGGGAGGCTGCAGACGCGGAGAGGAGGCGACCCCCGGTGGCCCGCGCGATAAAAGCGTCGTGTTGTTCGGCATCGCTCGCTCCATCTCTTGCACAAACTCTCTTCCCCTCTTTCACGTACACGGCTTCTCCTTCTGTGGCGTGTGCAGTCTATATCTCCTTCTCTCTTTTCCTCCTCTCTCGATGAACTTTACACCGCTGGCGGCAGGCGCGAGCAGATGGTCGAGCGCGAAAGGGGGCGTGCCCGGACCCCCCGACGGTTCGTGCAGCAGGGGCAGCCGAAGGTCGGACCCGCAGCAACGACCTGCACGTGCATGTGTGTGCAGCAGACAGCCGTCCTCCGTAGGCACCACTGGGGGACGGCGTTGAGCGCATTTCGAAGATTTCTCGAGACCGTCGTGGGCTCGTGGTGGTTTCACGCGCGCACAAAGTTGCATTTCTTCGCGGAGTGTCTCTCGCAGCACAGCGACAGTGACTCAGTTTTGAATGCACTGTCTGTGCTGATTTGGGAGGATAATAGAGGGAATAAAAATTTTATAGGCAACTGAAATGCACATTTGATGCCGAATAAATCAGTTGGTAGTGGCGCTCAGTTTATAGGCTCCCTTTTACGGATATTAAATTTGCTCTTTTTGTTTTGTTTTTTTCAAGACTCTGCACCATGGCCCCGCCAAAAAGAAATCTTAAGATAACGGGTCATTGAGATTACATGGACACTTTTGGGTAAGCGTAGGATAGAGGAAATATACGCACATTAATCAACCTAAGCGTGCGTTATCGTCTTGTGTAGCCAACGTGAGTGTGGGTAGTGTACAAATAATTACTGTAACTATCACAAAGAAAGGTAAAGGCATACTAAAAACGAGGACAAAAAGAACACACACACACACACACACACACACACACACACACACACACACACACACACACACACACACACACACACACTCTTTGTGTCCTCCTTTTTAGTGTGTTTTTACCATTCTTAATCATGGAATACCAACGTGCAAAGATCTCCACCTTACTGTAACTAGCTAAGGAATGATGCCTCTGTTTCCTTAATTAAGTCAGATATCATTGATGACATTGCCGCGAACACATTCACGTGGCCTTTCCATAAGTGTGGGGAAAAATCCCACCAAGACAGGGGTCAGGTGATTGATTGATTGATTGGCAGTCAAAGTTTTGGAGCAGTTAACGTTACGTGTAATTTAGATGGCGACAACTTGCCAGATGGCCGTGGCTTAGATTTCGAAGGATGTGAAATGATCCCAGGTGGTCGAAGTTTCCGAAGGCTTTCACTTCGGCGCCCCTCGTCATATCCTGGTTTTGGGATGTAAAACACCGACACATATTGTAGTTGCCATGAATTCCTGGGACACCGCCATGACACAAACAAATAATAGTTAAATCAATGAGAAAGTTACAATCTATACACATCTTGTCATTTTCACGGGCAGCAGTAACGCTGGTTTGTGTGAACCAACTAAAAACAAAGAAAACCGAAAAGAGGATTCTTTTTTCCCTACTGCACAAAATTACTAAACCAAAGTAGTCACGGATGTTATATAGGGCACAACGGGTGAGAATTCGCGCATTCACTCCAAAAGGAAAAAAATAATAAACGCACCCGGCTGCTGTTATATACGAACATAAGCTCGCGGTACACCGCACATAGTTTGCAAAAAACTTTCGGGTGGGCCTAATAACCTTGGCCTAGCCAGCTGTGCGCTCGCATCAGGCTGCTCGGAACCACGCATTACCGCACCACGGGTGGTGGTTCCTGCGGGAGATGTGGTCGCTATACGGGCGCCCCGCTACGCGAAACAAGCCACCGCACTATAAGACCGTAATATAGACTAAGTCAAGGTCACACTGCGCGGTCGCAATGCTTAGACTAAGTAGTGCTCGCGAGTGCCACTGCCCTCTGTGACATCGCAGCGGCGAAGACAACGTGCCCAAAGTGGCCGAATGTTTGCCTCGGCTAAACACGTGGCGTCATGCTGAAGTGGAACAAGCTTAACGAAACGAGGGAAGTCTAGCGGCGTCAAGACGAGGCCAAGGTCATTGAGTGTTTACGATTTCGCTTGGGGGCTGGCTCGTGCAGAACAGTCGGCGAACAACACTGCCACGGTTAATGGAAAACTTTCCACTCTTGCTTTTCTCTCACTCTCTCCTAATTATATGAAGTGGTGAAACGCACGAAACGGTGCAACACTTTGGGGCGGGATGCCACCTGCGGTGGCCCAGAGTGCTAAATTAACAAGGACTGCATGAAAACAAGGATGCTGTGAAAGTGGTAACAAGATGAATTATCCGAACATATAAGAAAGTACAACGCACACGAAACTATCACTTCGAAAGAACATGGTTGAAAGTAACGCGTGGAATGACACAATACTGATGAGGATGACGACAAAAGCTTAGTGTTAATGTAAGGTAACTCTGTGTTGTCCTTATCGTTGCTGTAGGCCTCCGAACTGAACAGGATTGAGCTAAACAATAATAACTGATGACGCGTTATTAGGTCCCAGAAGCCCGATAAGGTTTTTGGAAATTTTTGACCACGTCGTGCTCTTTAACAGCCACCTAAGTTCAAGAAGATGAACCTCTCGCATTTTGCCTCGATCAAAAGGCTGCCACCTCGGTTCGGATTCGATCCGGCGACCTTCGGGGAGCTGAGACCAAGGCAAAACGGCTGCATTTCTTTCAGTGTTTGCTAAGGTGTGTTTAGGTTCGAGTAGCTTGGCCCGGCTGGGTCAGGATAAGGTGACTATATGCATTGTTCGCACTTTGTTTTAAGATCTTCCCTTATCCTTGTAATTGCGCGAAGTGACTTTTAGTATTTATTAGGCTATTTATTTCCCCACATTGAACGTAGACCACCCAGAAACAGGCTACTCTAATCTTCTGCATCTTGTTCATGATGTTCGTTTTACACTTACCAGAAAACTTAGCTGCTGCTTTGTTCCAGTGTGCGCCAGGCTAAGTCGTAAAACAGGTCAATGGAGTGTAGGGCTCAAAACTAAGTTCGGTTGAGATCCGCTCCTACATAAGTCTAGAAACATTTCGACAGGTCCGCCATTTCAGAATGACATCAACTGAACCTGGTGTCAGCACAGGGAATCAAACCGGCGCCTAAGCACAGGCTGAAGGCAGGCTGCGACAACGACAACGATTTTTGTGACCATGACCCTGCTCTGTTGCCGCAAATAGCCAATGTCATTGCAAATGGCAAGGCGATTTCGTGTATCCACCATTCTTCGGCAGAAGCGGTGTTCTTACATTGCCACCATAAAGAGCGAGAGAGAGAGAGAGAGAGAAAGGGAGTTTCAGTGACGCCTGGTTGTTTTCAAACGCACTCGAACCTTTTACCGCCCAGCTTTTATTTGCCTTTCTTTCTTACTTCTTTTTTTTAACCTCTATGTGTGTTTCGCGTCGTTAAAGTTCCATCTGAGCTCCATGTGGTGCTTTACGAAGCTGTGCCCGTGTAACGACTGAGGCGGCACAGGATGCCACGACAGACGCTAGGCTCCGGTCGCCATGTTCTTAGAAACGGAGGAGAAGACGACGACATCAGGCTCCTTCGTTTTTTTTTTTTCTGTTTTGCCCCGTTTCTGTCGGGTTTTCGCTTCTTCTTGCAGCGGCGTCGAGGGAAGATACGGGTCGCCTAGAAGGTGAAAGAGACGAACCAAAAGCTTCTCGTCTCTGGAGCTTCTCAACATGCGGCCGCCAAGCTGTTGTTGAAGTACCACTGCTGTACAAGGAAGCTCTGTGGGCGTCACAGAAGAAGCATGTCTTGGGGTCCTGTCGTCTGCTCGCGTTGCGGCCACCTTCTGTCGTCTGCCACCGCCAGGCGTCGCCTCTCCAATTTATGTGGCAGACGACGTAAGTGTGACGTCGCACCACCGTATAGCAGCCACGTGGTTTCGTTTGCTGACCCGAGCGTTTCCACTTCAAAGTAAAGCATCGCTGTACTGACGTCGCCCGTGAAGCAGGAACATTATTTACGGTGCTCAGAAACTGGGTTACGTCAGCCGACTGCCTTTTCCGGCCATTGGTTGCATTTTACTAGAGTACAATATTTTGGGAAATAAACGCCCCCTCCCTCTTTTTTATAGGCAGCCTGGAAACACCCTTGATGTTCATTCGGAGGATCTATTGAACATGCCAGCTAAACGTAATAAAAGGTACAAAATGGAGGTGGTACTGGCATACGTACCGATGCCTAGTCATGATGGCTTATACGAATACGTGTAATCCGCAATCAATAAGGTAAACACAGTATAACGTACAGCCGCGGCCATGGTAGAGCACGTGAGCAGCCGGTTTTTGCAGTGTGGGCCGAAATCTTGGGTCAGTTTCTGACCCTGAAGTGGCCTATGAGAAGCATGCGTGACCTAGTTGTCAGGCCGACCAAGTCAGAGCCCAATACTGTCTCCGGGTTTCACCCCAAAGAGCCAGAACCGGCTGCTCACGTGCTCTACACAGACGTGGCCATGGCTGTACATTGTCAGCATTAAGTGTAGAAGCTTCATGAAATGCCAAAATTTACCGTCAGCAACGGAGGATTCAACACTAATGATGCTGTAAATCACCATGTGATGACGCCACAAATCACCGAGAAGTGTGACGTCTATGACGTCATCGTATGAAATCATCTCCTTAAACATGTGTGTAACGATTGGGTTGTAGGATGTTTTATGGATGAGTGGTCTTACTTCCATGTTAACAAAACCGGACATTATAGATTAGATATACACGAGTCGGATGTCATGGAGTGGGGTGCCCACCACGTGATCCGAAGAGCGCGGTTGTTTTTCGACCGTCTGAGAGTGGGTACGCTCCGCCCATCTCGATGGATTAGGGAGTCACTCTCGCCTACTTTTCCTTTACGATTGCGGTTCGTCAATCCACTTTGGCGCAGCTTACCCCAGCGAGATCTTACGCTGTGTCTGAACCCTGAACTGCAGCTATTGCTTGGGTGCCTTCGAGTGCCGCGATTTATTTTCTATGCTTCTCAGTTCTTTCTTTTTTTTTCCTCCTCAGTTATTCATCTTTGTGCTTGCTATTCATTGCGCTTATTTTACTGCTTCTTTAAAATTACTTTTACACATCAGCCGTTGAGGCAGTCAGACTTTTTCTCAGTGACGCGGGGATCGGGGTCCGGTAATAGGAATGAGGTTTGTAAGCGTGGAGGAGGGAGGGGAGGAGGATGAGGAAGTCGAGGAGAGCGCGAGAATACGTGCGTTGCACGTTTTTCCTGTTTACGGAAAAGGGGGTGGAAGGAACCACACAGGAGGGTTGCGCACGGGGTCTGAACTGAGGTTGCCGAAAGGCAGGTTCTGCAAGGAGGGTAGTTTCTGGGAGGGTTCGGTGCTTTCGTCGGGGTAGCTGTCCTTTAAAGAGCGATCGAGGTCGGGGCACGACCCTTCAACCCATGGTGGGTACGTGTGTGAACCACTCCTTTCTTTCCTTCTTTCTTTCTTTCTTTCTTTCTTTCTTTCTTTCTTCTTTCTTTCTTTCTTTCTTTCTTTCTCTCTTTCTTTCTTTCTTTCTTTCTTTCTTTCTCGGTTTACGTTCTTCCGAACCCCGGTCGGTCGGTTCAAACACCCTCTTCCAACTCTGGGGCCCTCTCGGTGTAAAACCAGCACACGTCTGTGAATGACGGGCGGGCCGAATGTTCTCCTTCACGGAAGAGCCGAACGAAAGATGGCACGGTGGTGGCACAGAGTAAAATGGTAAAAATATAACAAAACCGTAAAACGTGATCTTCGTTGCGCAAAGTTACTTTTTTTTTCCCCGAAAGCCCTGTCGGTTCTCTCTTCAATATGTTTATCTGTATCTCACCATTCTCAATGTTTTTTTTTTTCAGAAACCTTTTATTATGTTCCTATATATTACGCGCACGTGAAATCTGCCGGCTTTAGAGAAGATTCTGCAGTCTCGAGTCCCTCCCTCCCTTTACGGCCTAACCACTAAGCAGCTGTTCCGACTGCGTGACTGGCATGTTTTCGTTCATTTTCTTCTTTTTTTTTGTAACTGATGGCATAAGGGGGGCGGGGTGATGGGGCCAACAGGTTTACTTTCGGGCGACTGAACCACCCTGTACAGTTGTCATTTTGTCTTTTTTTTTGTGGCCCCTCTCGGAGCGGGCACTATACATGTGCCGATGGTGGATGGTGTAAGCCACGTCGACCACTTCGCTTCGGAGCTCTTGTTTTCGAGCACGTTTCGTGCGTTTTTACAGCCAGCACTTCCCTACATAAATAGTTTTTTTTTCTCCAACGAGTTCCATCTGGAAGCTGGACTTCCTGTGAAATCTGGACGGCGCATGCAGTGAAGGCCTGAAACGCTGGCAGAAGCCACATGTTCCTCCCAGGCACCCTCACGTGAGAACGGTAACGCAGGCGAGATCACCTGTGACAAGCGATCAAGTGACGAGACATGTACTCTGCGCCCTCTCAGGCCTTTGTGATCTCTCAGTCCTCCTATCCTGTATTCTAGCTCCGCCCTTTTACGCTGACTGCATTATTATACTATCATTGCGTGACGCATGGGTCTTTATATATTGCATGGCTGCCGTAATGTCACTACGACCTTCTGTCAACTCCTGTTGTCCTTACAGGCTTTTATTTTTCATTTTCGTGATTTAATTACTGACGGCCATTTTGTGCGCATTTACTGCGCATGTATTTAGGCTTGTATACAGTCGACTTAGTCGGAAGGAAAACGATGGGCGTAAGCTTCGAGACTAGAAGAGAACGGAATGTTCGAGAGAACAAACGTGTGTTAAGGGTGTGCATTTTTCGCTCTCTATGCCATGGCAAAAAAAAAAAAAAACATTCGGGAGAGAGGGTTTGATGTACCACCTCCTGGCTACGCCACTGGGCTGGAAGCGTTGCGCGTAGGCAAGAAACGGCTGGCCAGGAAGGGTAACTGACTAGATTCCAAGAGAAGGCAAACGCTTGATGAGGAGACAGATAGTCAGGTGGGCAGATGAGATTGAGATGTTTGCGGTTAGCAGCACGAGACAGCAGCAAGAACAGGAGTGAGTTTTGATTGGCGGAACGTGGGAACGGCCTTTGCCCTGCAGTGGGTGAAGTCAGGCTGATCATGATGATGATGACAGTCGACTTAAATATACTCATTTTTCTCGATACAACCAGTGTATTTATATTGTATATTATACCTTGGCACTCCTCGGCCGAAGCTGGCCTTTGCGCTAATTAATCAAAAGTTATGTCAGTCAATTTAAAAAATAGAAAATCGGCCTATATAACAACTGGAATGGTGGTAGTGCCACTACATTTTCCTGCCATTGCTGGCTACGCGAACTCATGATATGGTAGTCATGAGCTTCCTTGACCGTACATAGGCTTTTGAACTCTGTGCAGCCGGCCACTGTACATACATACGTATACAATGCTACAAGCCGTGCATTGATGCCGCAGACTTCGCGTCATCAAGACCTGCTTTGCGAACTTGCGGAGCTGTGGGAATAAACATTTCTCCGCAATGCCAGCCGGCCGTTCCATTGCCGTCCAAGTCTTCGAGTCTGTTTTCATGAAACGCTCGCAAATTCGGGCGCACGCATGCACAGTCGTGAATCTGCGTGTGACCTCACCGCCTAACGACGCATTGTTTGCCGGTAGGAATTTCGAACGAAACTCGCGACAGGCAAAAAGCGGTGATTGCCGAGTGGTTGGAGCAAGGGCGTACGGGGGAAATGACAGGGACAGGAACATTCAACGCTGAAGCACGAGAAGGTGCATCGCGCATGTTTTGTTTGTCGGTGTTGTTTCAGGCTTTCCATGAAGCTCACGAAAGTGGTTGGGGGGATGGGTGAGCTACTATATAGACATACATATGCTTCCCCCCTATATGGATATCTTCGTATGCCAGTGGCAGAACGGAATGCTTTGACGTCGCCAACAGTGTCTTCAGGAATCGTTCTAAGAATGAGGTAGCTCGTCTGCGTGTTTTCTCTACTTGATGAGGTTGTTGATACGGGCTGTTAGCTGGTAGATATAGCACGAGTGGTGGTACCGTTTGTCACTTGCTCGGAAGGAAGTCTCAGTACAGGCAAACTTCCATTGGCCTGATCGAGGAGATGTGCAGGGCGAGACGGTTCTCATAGGCAGCTGTTGAACAAACCTAGGTGAAATCTGTTGCACGTGTATATGCTGGATAAATCGAAAGTTTACCTACTGCAGTGCTCGATTTCACAATGAAATAAAAAAAGACATGGACTTTGAAAAATAAATATGAAAAAGAGACGTTTAGGTTCCCCTGACTGGAACCTTGATCACGATCTTGGGAACAAGACTTCCGTCAGGGGAGCCGACGTATTTATTTTTCATAATCTGTGTACTTCTTTCCATTACGTTATGTTACTTCCCGACCAGACGGGCTTCCGCCAAAACCTCGACTTCATCAATTTCAGAATGTCTTTTTTTCTTATTTTTAAAGTAAATTGACAACAAGCCACAGCATCACAAAAGAATTGAGGCTCGCTAACTCTCGCTTGCGATGACTTAGCCAATACGAGGTCTTCCACAACAGTGCTCAGTGTTGAAGAGTTATAAGCGATGCAGTCAGTATTACGAATGATTACATAGCTCTATATATCAGGGACGAAGATAAACGAAATAACACAAAAATATGCATATTAATGGACTCGGTGCGCAAACTACGAATACGTTCAACGACATTCCAGTGTCTCTCCCCTCAACCGCGTGGTGGCGCCACCTGGAAACTTCTCTCTAATTAAGCGTTCCGCCCCCCCCCCTTTTTTTTTTGTCCGTGTCCGTCCCGGAACGGCTGCGTTCTAATGCGGATCTAATGAATTCGCCGCTGGAAGGGCACCGCCCTGATGCAGAAGAGAACATCCTTCTTTTATCCTCTTCCAGCCACAGGCGTCGCCTTACTTACTTATATCTTGTCATCTATTTTAATTCGCTTCCCTTCGTACCATCGTAACCCCCGGCATCTTCAAACACTCTAGTCGTGCGCAACTCCGTTCGTTATTTTTTTACTTATCTCGGGAACGTCTTTGCTTCTTCTTTAGAACCACCATTCACTGAAGGACCCCGTCGCGCCGATGCTGCTACAACCGTTTTACTTGGTTTTACGTGTAGGGGTTACGCCTGTACTTATTTATTTTATTTTATTTAATATTTTATATTAAATTGAAGAAGTCGTGTTCGTTGTTTTTTTTTTATCTTGTTGCACCTTCTTAATTCAATGCTCCATAACTGCCTAGGGCGTACATATTGTATTTATTTATTTCTTTAACGCGTCTCTCTAAGTCATACTTTTTTTATGCCGCACTTTTGGTGCGCCAGCAATAGCTATCCTGTTAAAGAAGCCATCTTAACAAAATCGAAGAAGCGAATGGACCTGACTATGACCTCGCGGGCCGGGTATAGGGGGGTGGCTGTGAGGAGTTGCTCCCAAGGTGTATTTTTCTCGTATTCTCTGATTCCTTCGTTCAAGCGTACCGCAGTTGCGTACACGAAAGTGAACTCTGTCGATACGGCCGTTGCGGCTTTATACAAGACAGATGGATAGAAATAATAATAAAAAAGGAGGCTGTTGTAAAAGCCAATAAAGTTGAAGGAGAGAGGAGATAAAAGAGTGAGAGAAATGGGGGGTCGTGTGATCGTGAGGGGGTGGTTGCTCGCGAGCCCCACGGCACAGGCGTAACTAATCCTCATTCATGAAATCCTGGTTCATGCCACGAGGTGGCGCGCCGGTCGCTGCGTATTTCACACGCACCGTGGTGCCACGTGCGACGCTCCCCTTTGAGCCGGCGTGCGCTGTGCTGCACTGCGCTTCTCTCGGGACCTGCGGTTGTTGCGTGCAGCGTTACCAAGCCCTTGTGGATTGTGCGAGAGAAATGCGTGAAAGACTTGAGGACGCACGAGCTGCGCCTTCTCAAATCCCAGCCTCGCTTCGGTTCTTGGTGCGCGCCTCGACTGTGCCGCATGGAAACGAATGACTGTGTGAACAACGTTGGTCGTTGCAAACTGTGCTATAGTCGGGTATACAACCTAAGAAAAAATACGCGATCCCACCTCAGTACCACAGCGTGCCTGGCGTTCACCGGTGTAAAAGAGCAACGATATGCAATTCTCGTTCCGACCATACTGTTTCGCTCATAATGCAAATACTACGCATACTATGAATTAATAGTTTGATCTCACTCATCAAATAATACTGCGTAGACTCATGGGGATGGACCTACGAAACTTACAAGCGAGCACATAAAATAATTGGCAATGCGACCTATAACCAACGCAGCCCTCTCTTGTTTCACAAGTGGGAAATTCTGTCTCTTGATTACATATGGCAACATAAGAACGCAGTGCACCGTTAGTAATGTCATTGTACATAGCACACCTTTGAATATGTCTACTTTTTAGCTCCATGTCACTTTAATAGACGCATGACATCGCTCAGTCTTCCACATACCGGCAACGTCTATGTGCATGGTGAACGCTTACTGCAGTTATATAGTAGGAGTTAAAGTGTGGAATAAAATACTACTTCAGATAAAAGATGCAAAGCCTTTCTTAGACGTTCTTAAAAAAATATTTGCTCGTCCCCGCTGGAAGGCGGCCCTCCAAAGCTCGGAGCTGAACGAGAGGCCCTGGGACGTCCGGCAGGAGGAGGACGCTGCGCCAGTCCAGAGACTCGGGGCCGCCGCCTGAAGCCGCCGAGACCAAACTGGTGGCCTACTCTGTTTATAAAGCCTTCTCTCTACGTAGAACAATAATAAATAAGCACGCACAAAGCATTACACATAGCTTTCATTGGACCACACTTGTTTGATTATGTATTGATGTACAAGTGAGAACAGTGATATAACAATTCGATTTTTGCTCGGGCTATTATGTATATGGTTATTCACTGTGTCATCTTAAGTCGTAATGGCATATTTTATATACTCTTGGTTCCTTTCCTTAACTCGAACTTTCTTTGATGTTGTGATTTCTTACACTGATTGTCAGTGTGCTTATTTACTTTCTTCCGTTAGATCATGTACTATGTCCAATGGCTATGGGCCTATTCTTGTTGGGAATTTACATTAGTTGTACTGAAACCAATATATATATATATATATATATATATATATATATATATATATATATATAGTGTGTGTGTGTGTGTGTGAGAGAGAGAGAGAGAGAGAAACACGCATAAACAGCCGCGTAGTCAGAACAACTGCTTATGTTAGGCACTGCGCCGTGCTCCCGACCGGGTTGCAGAAATTAGGTGCCTTTTCTCATCTTCTAACCACTACCACCAACTGCTCATGTTGCCCCGCTTGGCCCTCTTTGATATAAAGTTAAAATTGCTCCGTAGACATCCCCCTACGGCCACCAAAATCACCACCTGTGCTTTTCAAGAGGGTAAAGGAGTGCTACAGTTGACCTTCCAATAATGGGTTCCGAGCCCCACCTTAAAAAAAATGGCAGCATATCCACGGAGTGAATGATGGGGAGTGGGGCGAAGCATTCGTCCGTCCATTCGTTCTTGCTTCCGTCCGTTCCTGCGTACGTCTGTGTAACCGTCCATGCGTCCATCCACCCGTCCGTGCATGCGTCTGTTCGTGCGTCCGTCCCTGCGTTCGTCCATGCATCCGCGCCTGCGTCCGTTCATGCGTTCATCCATGCATCTGTCTGTGTGTCCGTTCGTCCATCTATTTAGCACTCCAAGATATATCACCATCTCGCATCTTTTCATCATATATTCTCCATACAGAAGCACCGCAATCCAGCGGACATTTCAAGGACTAAACGGGAGGTGGCACATGCACACTTTCTTACGGCTTGCGCTTCGGGTTTACTTCCCACCTTTAACCACCTCGAGTTCATGGTATATACTACTGTATTCATGGCTATGCGGCCCAACGCTCGCTAAACCTTTCTAAAACCAAGGAGGTTACACCCAGCGAGTATAACGCAGGAACCCTTTCTTGTCAGATCGTGTTCAATGTACATGCCATTAGCTGCTAATGGGGATCGCAGTGTGCGCGTTACCTAAAGGCCGAATGCTCCTGTCTCTCATTCCCCCTTAGCAGCCATTAACACGTGCATTGAGCACTATCTTTTATTGTTCAACAACGCACAGAAGAAATCTCTCACCGGAACCCCACCTTGGAGGTCAAAATCGTAAGGACCGCTATTTCGGGTATGTGCCACTGATGGTTACGTACTACGAGGGACGCACAAGTCACGCCATAAGGAGCTTCGCCCCTTAAAATGAAAGCGGGGCCGGGCCCCCCTGCCCCCTGACTTTAAGCCGTGAAGAGAAGACAGCTTTAGTGAAGGTTCGATAGTCGATAATCAGTGGATTGTTTTAATTTGACGGAAGTTCGTTTTTTAGGAGCCTTTGTGATGCAAATGACTTGTAACGCAGCCCTATCACTCGAGTTCAGTAGTAACTGACTCCAGAAGCATGGGAAATACGTAGCCAATGAGTATACCAAGAAATTGTTGTAAGAAGAAACATAAGTGTAGTCGGTTAGCATTCCTGCACCTGGCTTTTTTATTTCTATTTGGCACTTCCATTCAAACAGTACGAAGGATTCACTGACTCAAGTTTTTTTTTCTTCGAGTGTCTTTATCTCATTTCATTTATTATACACTTCACGGCCATAATGCATTACATAGGTGTAGTATTAAAAGCGTGATTTTGAGAAAAAAAATGCAGTATCGAAATTTAAATTTACAACCTCATAGAGTTTTTGCTGTGGTATTGCGAAACTGCTCGTAACCATTAAAACTGCCATACTAAGTTCTGCGAGAAGGTAATTTCAGACAGGCAGTGCATGTAGCGCGTCCTTTCATAAGTAGCCTTACAGCCATAAGTCAAGGTCGGTTCATGAATACGGCGCTAAGAGTAACAGAGTGGATTCGAAGACAAGGCAAACGCACGAGGGTACCTGCCACGGCAGTCTATGGTGATCGACTGGCAAACTACGCCCTTCCTCCTGTATATTTACTACAGGGCTCTAGAGTTCTAGCCTGTCTGGTTTAAGTACATAATAAAGTGTTGTAGTACTACTAATACTGACCCGCAGGTCGCGGGAACGAATCCTGGCCGCGGTGGCCTCATTTTCGATGGAGGCGGGAACGCTTGATGCCCGCGTGCTTAGATTTACGTGGGCGTTGAAGAATCCCAGCTGGTCGAATTTTTCGGAACCCTGCACTTCAGCATTTCTCATAAGGATATTGTGGTTTTGAACGTAAAACCCTAACAACGGCTAACTACCGGCTTCGCAGAAGAACACGCTCCTACTCCTTCACTTGAAACTGGCAGGTGTGTTTCCAGCAATATTGCACGCAATTATAAAAAAAAGAAGAAAAAGAAGCAATAGTGGGCGCATGGCTTACCGGGGGGAGGAATTAGCATAATAATAGGTATAATAGTCGTACCGTGTTCTGCCACAGCGGAGTGCCGTAAAAAGGTCCGAGATAAGGTAATGTGAATACGTACAGAGCCCCATGTGCTTTTATACATATATGCGTGGGAAAGAATCGTGAGTCTAAGCACTTTTATCATTTTGTTACACTGTTTATTATTTTTTTGTTACACCGTGGTCACCGTCGATTTGGTGCCTTGCGTGGAATTTGTGAGTTCGTGGGGCGGCTTAATCACCGCCGTGGCGACCAATATCCGGTCAGGTGCGCGCAGCGCCACGCTCGGCGTCTTTGGACGACGTGGTGAGCCGAAGTCACGATCTGTTGTTGTGACGCTTGTTACGTCTGCATCGGTAAGGTTATCTAAACCGGGACCAACGCCCTTGCCAGGAATGTTGTCTTTTTTTTTTTTTTGCCGTGCGCAGCTCTCTCTCTCTCTTTGGTCCTGATCGTTGTCACGTTCATGTCATCGTAATTGTCAAAGCCACGTCATCCTTGCCTTTGGCGCAGTTCTGGGATAATGAGCAACACCGCAGAGCTTTGGGAAAAGTGGCACTGGGCGTGGGGTAGGGGGATGGTGTGACAAATAATCATATGTGAGTAGTGATTACTGCCATTCTATATCGGGTCAGAATCATAATGCTGCGTGTTTAATTCGTGCTTGTTTCTCGTTGTAAACAGAAGCGGGAGGTGAAGTACTTGACGATTTGTGGGGTTTAACGTCCCAAAACCACTATTTGATTATGAGAGACGGCGTAGTGGAGGGCTCCGGAAATTTTGACCACCTGGGGTTCTTTAACGTGCACCCAAATCTGAGTACACGGGCGAGGTGAAGTACTTAAATACCAGGACCTACTGCTACTACTACTACAATTATTATTATTATTATTATTATTATTATTATTATTATTATTATTATTATTATTATTATTATTATTATTATTATTATTATTATTATTATTATTATTATTATTATTATTATTATTATTATACAATTTCGTTCAGTAACGTGGCGGTCGGTGGACCGGTTTCCATCATAGTGAAGGTGGTTATCCAGTACCTCCGGTTATCCTAGGTGAACAAGGCTCCCGTATAGGAGCCGAAAGGCCTTTTTCAGAACATATTGTAGTTTGATCAGCGCTGTATTTCTTCCGTCCATGTCTTTCCCTGGCCAGGCGGCCGGGTGTCAGCCAAACAAACTACTTCCTATCCTACTCCTTCCCTGTAATGGTTTACGAATGTGAGCGGACGTGAGCTTTGCTGAAAAAAAGGAGAAATACTTACAAAATTGATTGATTGATTGATTGATATGTGGGGTTTAAAGTCCCAAAACCACTATATGATTATGAGATACGCCGTAGTGGAGGGCTCCGGAAATTTAGACCACCTGGGGTTCTTTAACGTGCACCCAAATCTGAGCACACGGGCCTACAACATTTCCGCCTCCATCGGAAATGCAGCCGCCGCAGCCGGGATTCGAACCCGCGCCCTGCGGGTCAGCAGCCGAGTACCTTAGCCACTAGACCACCGCGGCGGGGGAAATACTTACAAAAAACTGCTTTGCATTTATCGGGTAATATTACGCAGCATACCAGGTGTGTATGCACCTTTTCACAGGAAGGAAAAAAAAAAAACACTGCCATGATGGGCTGTTCGCGGGAGTACAAAGGCTAAGGGCGCAGCGTTGTCAGTGCATTTTCGAGGGGACGCGCCAATTTGCACAGCCCAAGCAGGGCTATATGGCGGCGCCCAGGGAGGCGTTTATGAAAAAGTGAATATGTTTCTTACATTTTTTTGTTTGTTCTATAACTTCTCAGTCAGAAGTATATACGCTTCTCCAACACACCATACAGCCCCCTCCCCCTCGTCCCTCCTCAATTGGCGAGCCGCTAATCGGAGCCCCCAGATGGCGTATAAGCCGTCCTGGCTCACGGCGTGCGCATGGTGCGGTGGTTTCTATCGTGCATTAGCGACTGAGTCGGGGGCGTCTTTTCCGAAATGGATTTGGAGAGAGGGGGGGGGACTGTATCGCACGGTTCGGCGGCGAGGCACAAAGCGAGAGAGACCACGAGCAGAAAGCCGAGTTCAACCAGTGTACGGCGTTGTTAGATTTTACCTTTTTTTTTCTTTTCGTTAAAACGATGGATCTTGCTCGATGGCTAAGCCGACGTTTTTGTGTGACACTCAATAATGGCTTCACTCGGCTTCTTTTTAGGCTGACAGGCCTTCTGCGCGTTTTCCAGGGTAGCCATGGCCACTCCCCCCCCCCCCCCCCTCATCTCCCTGTCATTTCACCAACTGTCATGGGTGTCGGACAGTGTTCCCAGAATGTCCCATGGTTCTTTCTCTTTATGATATGTTCCTTTCTGCCGTGGTGGTGTAGTGCATAGAGTTTCTCAATATTAACTAGAGGGCACTCTGGCGCTGCGATCGTTCTGCGACCATGCATTGTCAACTGCAAGTTTTGCGAGTATTTGTGTGTTTCACTGCTGATCCCACATTTGTTATGGAACAAAAGGGCAGATAACCCCATAAAAAAACCGGCAACGGCCGTTATGGGAATGATGCGTAGTACACACATTCGCCTAGTCTTCGTACTTGCGGGCGGCGAATCGTTCTTGCGGCTTCGTTTATTGCTGTGTTTCGATTTTGTTTTGAAAGAAAGATTCAACCCTTTTGAACTTCCTGACCCAATTCGGAAAGGTAAGCCGAAAAAAAATAGGGTGGTGGAGCGAAATTGTTGAACATTTGCTGATTTTTGTTTCGTGAGAAAAAAGCTCCAAGCCACACGAACACACACGGAGCCAAGACCAGGCCAAAGTACGAACATTAGACCAATGTGTGTGCTACCCGTCATTCCCATGCTCGTTGAAGCGTCGTGCGTTGCAGCCATAACATAGAAACTAGCGCCAGAGTTCCCTCTAGTAGGTATCGTAGGAAACTCTATGGTGTAGTGGTCTCGGTGCTCGGCTGCTCTAGCGAAGGTCGTGGGTTCGTTACCAGAGCCACAAAGGTCGTATTTCTGTGGAGGCGGAATGGTAGAGGTCCATGTATTGCGCTATTTCAGTGTTGAAGAACGAGAGATGGTCGAAATCGCCTGAGCCTTCCACTGCGGCGTCCCTCTGAATCATAATTTTGTTTTGGGGCGTAACAACCGTGATTATTATTATTATTATTATTATTATTATTATTATTATTATTATTATTATTATTATTATTATTATTATTATTATTATTATTATTATTATTATTATACTGTTGTTGTTGTTGTTGCTGCTGCTGCTGCTTCTTGGTTATTTAATGCGAAAAATGCTATAAGAAGTATGAACTTAAGTTTCGGTAACAGTTTCCTTTCGTGTACTGCGCACTGTCAGCGCACGTTAAGGTAAACCAGGTGGTCGAAATTTCCGGAGCACACCGCCATGTCATGCCACGCTAATCGTATCGTGGCATTCAAGCCCCTAAAACTCCGGATATTATTATTACAGATTACCTTCTCGTTTGTTTTCCTAACGCCGTCTCTTTCTGCACCAGGATACGCCGTGCAATGACTTGCGCACAGCATCGAAAGCGAACGTGAGCGAATGATTCATTCTCGCGGCCATTTGCGATCGCGCACCTCTCATATAATCGCAATTACAAACACCTCCAATCGCGTCGTCCTATCGCCTCACTGCGGCCCGTTTGCTACAACGAGATTTCGTTGTACCTGGAAAGGGAAACTATACGCTCAAACGCACGTCTCAGAGGCACGCCTCAACAACCGGCCGTGGGGCGCGCGTATGTGCCCAGGCAGGCCATTAGAGGCAGGCACGCATAACAAAAAACAACACAGTGTGCCCTCTCAACGTCATCAGGACCGATCGCACAGCCGCCGTGCATTTTCACGTCTTCGCGCCGCACCGAACCCCGGAATTATCGCCATTGGCATGGCCACGGTGTGCGAACGCCCACCTCTTCGCCACTTGGCTTGCTCGCTCAAAACAGACCAGCTTGAAGACGATGATCGCCTTCCCGACGGTGGAAGCCTGATCGTGCGGCACGGATATTCCGGTCCAGTCGAAAGTGTGTGCCCGCTCGCGCTGGAAGGTGAGAGAGAGAGAGAGAGGGGGCTTCAAGAGTGTCGACTCACGCTGCCATGTGTACACGACTCAGTTGCTCGCTAATTGAACGCAGCTCGCGGTTCGCGTGTAAGGCAGAGAGAGGTGGCTGTTCTTTATTATACTGTCCAGCAGTGAGCCAACTGTGTATGCCCCCCCCCTCCCAATCTTCGCCACCAAACCTACGGAATGTAGACCGCATTCGACTTGAAAGCTTTCCCAGACCAGTGGGGCGCAGAGCGGCAGGGAGCGTCACATCAAGCTCCACCCCAGCCCTAATGGTCGTTACCGTATTCAGCCTCCTCCTCCTCCTCACCCACCTCGCCCAACCCTGATTCCATTACAATCGATCTTTGCGGAACGCTTAAGACGAGAGAGGTACGATTGGGTCGCATCGTGGTGGACGAACGGGTGAAAAAGAGTCCCCGTATTTTACTCTGTCATTCAGAGCCCTCTCTGTGTGATCAGAAATAGACAGCTATGCAGATACAAAATGACAAAATGATACGCTTAAGAGAGGCTACGCCTGGCTAGACTTGCACTTGACTTGCCTCTCTGGATGCCGGGTGAGAACTGTTGTAATACAGGGATCACAGAATAGTTACCAGTGCCGGGAACACGTGCAATCAGCTGGGATTTTCAAATAGAGAAACCGAAGCTGGGCTTTTTGCACGTGAAATATCAGAAGTATTTTGAGATATCATAAAAAAAGCAGGAAAGTCAAGTGCATCACCCCGCCGCGGTGGTCTAGTGGATAAGGTACTCGGCTGCTGACCCGCAGGTCGCGGGTTCGTATCCCGGCTGCGGCGGCTGCATTTCCGATGGAGGCGGAAATGTTGTAGGCCCGTGTGCTCAGATTTGGGTGCACGTTAAAGAACCCCAGGTGGTCGAAATTTCCGGAGCCCTCCACTACGTCGTCTTTCATAATCATATGGTGGTTTCGGGACGTTAAACCCCACATATCAATCAGTCAATCAATACATATACTTGTAGATGCTGGAGAAAAGCACGATTACTCAAACATTAAAAAAAAAAACACCCGGACAAGTCAATATCGTACGGCAGAAAATACGATAACGAGCAAGAACACACACACACATAGTTTCTTACCTGCAATGCGGCCGATGGCTTCGGCGCACTCGTCGGCCGTGCGGGGGATTTCCTAGCTCTGTCAATTAGGGCGAAACTAAAACAACATTATAATCGCACTCGAAAGCAGTCTTTGACGGCGTTCGTTGACCCTCGTAAGGCTGCCATTTCGACGAAGTTTCCGTCTGGAGCAGACGATCTGCGCACAGGAGCTGCGGCGGCTGCAGCGCGGTTGAAAGTGGAATCTTCAAGTAGACGTTACACGAGAAAGGACGCCACTTCGAGATCTCGAGGCCAATAACTAACAGACAGGGTTGCCAAGGAAAGTATAAGGGATGTTATTACAAATTATTGTTATGAAATTCTTAAAAAAGAAAGCAACTTGGACGATAAGATAACTTGCCGCCTGCAGGGAGCGAACCCGCGACCTTCGAATAACGCGTCCCATGCACCACCGCTGAGCTCCAACAGCAGTAATCTCTTCGTCCCGGACTTTATAGGCTATGCATGTGTACTTAAACGGTATCCGTTGTGGGAGTGTCAGTCAGAGTCGGCCCTTTTAAACACTGGCCCACTTTTACTCAATACACTCACTATATACCACTATATATACGAGTTAGTGGAGGAGCACAACTTAGATAACATGGAATATCTTGTCTTACCAGGCTCGAATTTCGTAAACTTATTCTGCTTTTTCACGTGTTACGCTAATCCTGCTGCCGTCGACAAATGCTGAATCATCGTCGTACTATATAGCCGAGTCAGCTGCTCAGCTCGAATAGCTGCGTCGTAGTTGTTTGCGCGTAATGGACACCGCTTGCTTGTTTTCGCACCGAAAACACCTGTTTACCGCCTAGTTATGCGCGAGCTATGCGGCGAAGTGCGTAAATTATGGCAGTGCTTTGGCTGCGTAAGATACAATGCCACTGCTACAGGTATGTTACACGAAGCCTTCATCTTTCTGCTATCTCTCCACGCAACTAATAACTGTGCGGAATAGTATGGTGGTACTACTTTAGTGCTTGTATAATGTAAACTCGCAATATCTCTTTCGCTCTATATAGGTGTGAGTTGAAACATATTAGGAAATTACCTTTGACCGTCTTAAGTGAAATGATGTTTCTTTCTAGATTACGAATATTATGCGATATTGTATGTTCTGTGTATAGATGTAAAAGTGTTTAACAGGGAATATAGATAGAAGATGGCTCGACAAGTTTACACGTCTTCGTTAAGGCGATAACGGCTTCCTGAAATCGCTAGTTTGACCGAAACAAGTACATTTCAAAATACTAAATATCCTGAGAGAACTGCGTAGTTCTCCCCTCTCACCTAAAATTTTACCAGAATGCTCCTTGAAGCTTTAGCCGATAGTCGATTTTGATAACTAGATTTTTTTTCGTCAGATATATCATTTTACTTTGCTTTGTTTTTTACTCATTTGCGCCTGGTTGCCGTTGTCGAGAAATGGCGCCACTTACATAGGTGTCCCCAAACCCTGCTCATACTAGAAGTGAAAACATTGCACAGAACCAAATCATTGAATCAAGAAAGAATGATGATAATGCCGTTATGACGGCGCAAAACCAACAGGAACTAGTAGTTGGCCAGCACTTACTCACACCAGCCATCATAGGCAGACATTGACGAGCACGAGGCAAAGCAAGCTAGTGTAGGTAATTCGCGAGTAATTACGGTAGTTGAGCCCGAAAAGGAATTAACATCGCCGTGACACCCCGCTGCCTCATGCTGAATGTTTACATGCGGAAGTAAGGGGTGCTCGTCAACTACCTCTGCCTTGAATTTTCGTCAATGGTGAGCGCGGAGTTTTGTTACTGGAGATGCTAAAGTGCTGAATATGTTCTAGTGACCAACATTCTTCATCAACTGAACATGACCTGTTGCTGAATATGATGCTGTAATACTGAATTTGCTATAGTTCTGCACAGGCTGTTGTGATGAATATGTTGTAGTGCTAAGTATGAAATAATGGCGAATACTCTTGTTGAGCGGAATATGGCCTATTGCCGAACATGCTGTATAAGTCTGCAGGCTATGCTATAGTATTGAATATGCTCGAGTATCTAATATGCTCAAGTGTTAAATGTGTGGCGTATAGTCTTGATGAGCGCAGTATACCGTAGTGATGAATATGCTTTAGTGCTAAATATATGCTTCACTGCCGAACAGACTGTAGTGCTGAATATGCTCAAGTGCTGAATATGCTATAACAGGGAGTATTTTTACGAGCAGAATATGTCCTAGTGCTCAATATGTGGCAGCACTGAATATGCTATACTGCCGAATATGCTCGAGTACTGCATATACTCAAGTGCTAAATATGCTCCAGAGGCGAATATTCTTGATAAGCCCTAGGCCCGTACTATGCTGAATATGTTGTAATACTAACTATGCTGTAGTGCTGCACATTCTCCAGTAATAAAAAAGGCTCGTGTACTGAATATGCTTAAGTGAGGAGTATGTTCAAAGAACAGGATACGCTCAAGTGCTCAATATGCTCAAGTCAGACGTTATTGTTATATCTATTTACTAAAGCTATAGTTTTTCAATACCTTCAGTCAAGTTTCAATCCCCGCCATTCCTCTTTGCTGTCTTATCACGTGACATGCCCATCAGGTGCAACGGGTTTGCTTACACAGGTAATCTGGTGTCGATGGAACTATATCAGCTCGCGTTCTCTCTTGAATCGCACGCGAAAACTGTCTCAGCCTCTGCAACGCCGTGCACCGAACTCCGGCGCACACCGTTCCCGTCTCCGATAGCGTTATTACGTGAACGCGTGGGCTAGCCGGGTTGAGAGGAGGCGGCCGGCCTCTTGTAACGACGCTCAGCCAGATAATCCCCTCGCCTTCACTTCGTCGAACTGGCGGTGTAATTGCTGCTTCGCTAACGATCACGGTGCGCTTGAGCGAGTCGCCGCGGGCGCGACATCTTACCTCCCTTTCTGCCGTCTCCGTCTCTCTCTCTCTATCTCTCTAGATGTATACCCACGTCTGGTGTAACGTGCAGTGTGTGTACGTTGGGCGCGAGATAGTACGAGACCTGGCTCGACGCCGGCTTTCCTGTGGTCTTCATATCGACTGCTACCCCCTTCCTGACCTCTATTCGGTTGTTGCTCAGCGTTTTACACCTTGTGCACTACTGCCGAAAAGGGCAGTGCCAGAGGGGGGAGCATGGAAGGGCTGTAGCCACCCCCCCCCCAATTTCCGCCTGTTCATGTGCCCCCTTCCCCTAAAAGCAATCATCGCGAGAACAAAACGCATAAGTTACCTATCTTTCGCAGGATTTCGAACAGGCCACTGAACAATTGACCACATTCATACTATCAATCAGGTTATAAATAAATGCTCAGAATATAGCCAACCACTATACATAGCCTCCATAGATTACTAGAAAGCGTTTGATTCAGTAGAAATATCAGCCGTCATGCAGGCACTGCGGAATCAGGGCGTCGATGAAGCACATATAATTATCCTGGTAGTAATTTACAGGGGATCAACTGCCACCATATATTGTTCCATAAATAAAGTGATCAGAATACCAATCAAGAATGGTGTAAGGCAGGGGGACACAATCTCCCCAATGCTATTTACCTCGTGCTTACAGGAGGTTTTCAGAGGCCTAGAATGGGAACGGTTAGGGATAAGAGTTAATGGAGACTACCTTAGTAACCTGCGCTTCGCCGATGACATTGCATTGCTGAGTAACTCAAAGGACGAATTGCAACTCATGATTACGGAGTTAGACACAGAGAGCAGAAAGGTGGGTCTTGAAATTAATCTGCAGAAAACAAAAGTAATGTACAACAACCTCGGGACAGAGCAGCGCTTCGAAATAGGTAATAGTCCACTTTAAGTTGTAAATGACTATATCTACTTAGGGCAGGTAATAACCATGGTGCCGAACCACGAGATTGAAGTAACTAGAAGAATAAGAATGGGGCGGAGCACATTTGGCAAGCACTCTCAAATCACGACAGGAAGATTGCCACTATCCCTTTAGAGAAAGCTATATAACAGCTGTATCTTGCCGGTACTTAGCTACGGAGCAGAAACCTGCAGACTTACAAAGAGGCTTCAGCTTAAGTTGAGGACGGCGCAGCGAGCAATGGAAAGAAAAATGGTAGATGTAACCTTAAGAGAGAAGAAGAGATCAGAGTGGATTAGGGAACAAACGGGGGTCAATGATATAATAGTTGAAATCAAGAGAAGGAAATGGACATGGACCGAGCATGTAGCGCGTAGACAGAATAACCGCTGGTCATTAAATGTAACTAACTGGATTCCCAGAGAAGGCAAGCGGGTTAGGGGAGACAGAAGGTTAGGTGGGCTGATAAAATTAAGAAGTTTGCGGGTATAAATTGGCAGCAGCAAGCACAGGACCGAGTTAACTGGCGGAACATGGGAGAGGCCTTTTTGCTGCAGTGGACGTAGTCAGGCTGATGATGATGATGATGATGATGATGATGATGATGGTGACGATGACCTATCTTTCTGCACCCACTCCTTTAACACCCGAAAGCACTCGCTTGTCGTGAGTGCCTCCCCCCTCCTCCCCCCCACACCCAGTAAGAGAAAGAAATCCTGGCGTCACCCTGGCACTGTCGAGATATCCTCCATAGAAAACACTCGGGGCACTACTCTCATTTGCGTTACCCATTAAAAAAAACACTGCAATGTGGACTATATGCCCTTAATCTCACTTACCTATACTCCGCTTCACCGATCACGTGCAACGCGGTTGAGGCCAGCGAGACTTCCTGGAATCAATGTGTTCACAGCGAGTATACATAGTTTAATGTCGTTCCTACTCAAAATACATTTTCTCTTTTGTTCTTTAGGCTCAATACTAAATAAACACGCCTCGTACCTTACAAGTAAACAAACCTCGTTGTACGGTTATTTCTACGTGGCTGCATCGATTAATGCGGTTATGCCTTCGTTCTTGTTTGTATTGTTTTGCATGTGGTCGCGACGCGTGTCATGCAGAGGCAGACGCTGGGCCCGCGCGAGCGTTTACAGCAAGAGACGATCGACCAAGATACACGCGGAGTGATACGCTTCTTTGACGGGATATTTGCATAACGTATAGGATATTTGCTACGTATAGACCCATTCCATGTTTGTAAACACAGGTAGGCTGATGTCGACACTATCGGTAAAGTTATAGCGACGTCCACACGTAACTTACGCCATAAGCGCTGAGGGCTGCGATGTGCGCAAAAAACAAAAAAAAAACTTAGTTGTGAGATGCGACTCGCAACCTACCGCGACGCAACTCATAGGTATACAGTTTTTTTTTCTCTCGTTGGTTGACTGAGAACACTACATGCACCAGTGAAAACTTAGCAGAAACTGCGGTAGGCAGAGCGTCTTTTGCCTACCAAGACAGCGCCACCGCATTTTCGTGACGTAAGTCCGGTGGAATTTGTCTATAGAGCGGTCGAGCGCATAGCTGTACACGCTTGCGCCCGTCCACAGATAGCTATACCTCGCGTTAGCTAAAAGCTTACCTTTATGCTCGATATATAACACAACAAGCTAGCATATGAAGCGGCTATGTTTGATACCACCATACTGCATCGGTCTATGCATATTTTTTTTTTCAAAATATGGCGGCTGTGGGAGTGGACTGGTTGATCTAGCCCTAATATCAACGACCGCCTTCGCTGCCCTTCTAACAATAAATCATCGTGCGGTGTTCGTTAAGGCGGGGTGAATCCGGTTATGGACTAGGTAGGAGGGTTAAGACACACACGCTCGTACTCCCGATTCCGGGAAGCTTGCAGCCGCGATGCTCCATCATGTCCGTGTGTGCTCGGTCATTCATACGGACGGCATGCGAGGAGGTGCAGAGACGGTCACATGGAATACCTATTTATAACACCCATAAATGGCAAAACATGGTAGAAACAATATCTTGAACATAGATTGGACACACCCTCGATAATGGTCATTCGGTTTGTTTATTCTAGGTTTTTGCGAACGGACTCCCCCACAGACCTAATGCTAGCTAATAATATTCCTTCCCTTCAGGATCGTAGAAAGAAGTCCCGCCTTGATTTTCTGTCTCTTTTATATAATCGCAAACTTTCCCTTGATCCAACCCCTTTTCTTTCTCCATTAAACACAAGACCGACAAGACATCGCCAACCAAATGCACTAACTCCGTACTTCGCGAGAACGGACACGTTCAAATTTTCTTTTTTTCCACGCACCATTTCAGACTGGAACCAGACAATCGAATATAGTACTTGCGATACTGAGTAACTGTGCACTGTTTTTTTTTTGTTTTGCGTGTATTGTATTTCTCTTTGCATTACACCGTGCCCTCCTGCTTGGACCGAAGTGTGGTCCGCAGTATGTATTAAATAAAAATTAGCACCTTTTGGGGTGCATCTTTGCCTCGCAATAATATACCGTTCGTCTACCGGCTTGCGTTTCCATTCTAGAAAAGTCTGCTTTCGCCAATGGCTCGCTTAAAAAAATCGCCGTGCCACACTGAAAGCTCGCGCGCATTTTGACCTGAAGGGACCGGGCGCTCGGCGTCAGAGTGGGGATAGGGACGCGCGACATATACGACAATAGCTGTAGTTGGAATGAAAGGGTGCTCTGGCGATGGTGACTGTTTTCAGAATGTAATCTGTAATCCATTCTTTCTTTGGAGCTTAAAAGGAAGAAGCTGTTGTTTTGACGCTTTTGATACTTTTATGCTGTGTTTGCGATCACTTAGTTACTTGACTCTCCCATCCTTGCACTCACCCTTCCTGCATTGATCTCGTGAGGTATTTACACAATGCCCAAACGAACAAACAAACAAACAAACGTAATAGTATAAAAAACTTTATTGATGTTTAGAATAAATACCTGGCTGCCACTTTGTGGGCCTGCTGGATGGCCCAATGCTGGGCCGGCGAGAAGTGAGCTTTTTAGAAAGCCCTCTCACCCATTTAATGAATAAATAAACAAATAAGTTAGTACTTATTTCATTGATTATTTATCATTAATTAATTAATGTAAGTATTGTGGTGATTGAGGGGCGCAGGCAGAAATATTTTTCTTGCGTAGTGGGGGGGGGGGGAGTCATATTTTTTATTTGAAGTGAGAGCTGGCCGGGCAGGCAGATGTGGTCAAGTGTCATCTTGTGCTCTGCAAACAACGGCAAAAATAAAAATTAATTAGAGGAAGAGGGAAGGGGAGGCACGGGTCTCGAGTGCCTCCCTCATCGCCATGCTACTGCGTTGATCTCAAGTAATTGCGTGTGAAATTTCTGTATTTCGTTCTCGTGGTAGAAGCTGAAAGTGTACGCAAGACGTGAGCATCGGGTTCGAATTCTTTCGAGTCAGTTTCTCTTAGTCGGATGAATGAAACACTCCAAAGTATAAAAAAATGGCCCCGTATCTGCATGTTACACTGCAAATGTCGTCGAAAGACGATAGTCTTGCGTCTAGAGAGAGTGAACAAAACGTTTATTTGATGTTCTGCGCAAGCAGTTCGGTGAATAGTATACTGGAGGCGCTGCGTTAGAGTACCTTGAGCGTGCAGCGGAGGCGAACGAGCGCATCAAGTGACGTCACACGTGACACATGAGAGCTGTCTGGCAGTTTTCTTGGAAAACGAAGCGCGCGCGCCCTGCGCGCCCGTCTCGGAGGTGATAAGGTGTAGAACGCAAGGCGACGGGCAGGTGCCGCCACCGTCTCGTCTTAGCAAACAGTTGGAAACACTTGCCTTTTCGTGCAAGCGTTGCCTGGTCAGCGCAACGTGATAAACGCTATGGTTTTTATAATTACATACATATGCCTTTTCTATTAAGAGACACACATGCAGAATGTTGACGTGCTGTTATGGTACCTCAGATATGCGCAATAATTGCTTTTTAATTGACAATTGCACAAGTGTGAACGCTGAATCTTGAGCAATATTGGTGGGCGCGGCGGATGGGATCGGCCGTTCGGAGTATCGTTTGGCCCCTTTGGTGCTGTTTAGGGCACCGTTAAGGGCGGACAAACATACAAATGTACAGACAGACAGACAGACAGACAGACAGACAGACAGACAGACCAAAATTTTTGCGTCGAAGGTCCCCGAGAAAGGCTATCGTCTTTAAAACACCGAGGGAGAAGTCTAGCAAGAATAATACATGCGGCTATGCGTCGACGACCGTCCCACCTACGGCGTTCGCGCAGCAGGTGATTCTCTTCCAGTGTCCTCCTATCCCGTGTCGCTTCTTTCAAAACACAAGCGGAGGCGTGTTTATCGCGCGGCCTCGGCTCCACGCACTCCACCTGCCGTTGACAGTGCTACCGCGGTCTATAATACCCTCGCTATTCTTGGGCTCGATTTCGCCGAGATGCCCAAGTTCTGTCATGCGTGAAAACCCACGCGCACTGCAGAAAACGGCCATAGACGTCCGTCCGCACGTGGGCACTATATTACGCGCATGTTCTCGTCGCCTGTCCTTCGTCACTCGCCGCACGACAAAAAAGAAAAAAAAAAACTTGGAAAGGTGTATCTGAGCTGCATATGCGTATTATAGGGTATAAAGCCGTGTTTCGCTACTACTCCGTGCCCCTTCCTTGACGGACAATCGACGCGTGACGTCACACGCAATGGGCTGTAGGGAGACGGGCCCTTTCATATATAGCGCTTCCAATACGATTTATTGCTTAACTTATCTAGCCTGTGCTGGTCATTCTCATTGAGGTTTCATTCTACCCCACGTGCGCTGCTTCCCGCGTGCGGTACAAATCGCGGCTCACGTTATAAATTGTGATAGCCCTATACAGTAAGCACCAATCGACCTATATATATATTGTCACGGTAATAAAATCAGTGCAAGTAACAGTGTAGCAAACAGCGGCACAGCTTCGATCAAGCGGCGCGAGCTTTTTTTTTGTTTTTTTTTTTGTCGTCATCTTTCTCCAGGCCAAATCCTTCGACCCGCACAAGTAATGATGACACCAGCCACGCAACAGCCAGAAACCCACTACATGCTCGTGTAAATATTATCCTGTGCCAGGCTGCAACTTACGTCGACTGCAAATAGAAGCTCACTGCTGTGTGCAATGAATCGTATGAATCGTAAGAGAAAACCGGTGTGGGTGAAATGGGCATCGAAAAAGAGAGAGAACGCAGGAATGAACTATCTAGAAAGAGAAAGGCATTCCGCGGGCCTTTGCCCCTCATTCTCTCTCTCTCTCTCATCAGACTCGCTCGTGCACTCAAGCAAGCAGCGGACGGCGCACGTAGGCGTGAAGCCGCCGCCAGCAAGGCGTGACCAGCGGGTGGTGGCCGAAGTGGGAAGGGGGGCCGTCACACTGGCCTGCAGTCCCGCGTGGAGCGAATTTCCGATGGACGCTGTGCGAGCGGCCGACACGTCACGAATTCGCCGTGGCCTCCCAGTCATCTTCTATACCTTCACTTCTTCAGCGCCATCCCGCGACGATTCCTGCAACGCAGGATGCGTTCGCCGCCTTTCCTCTACTCACTTCGACTGCTACCATCCTCACGCCGCGGGAGTTCGCCGTCGATGCAGCTTGGCCTCTTGGGAGAGATGCACGCAATTCGTGTTGTTTACTGCCTTCTCGGTCGTCGATTGATTTTGTTTTGTTTGCCGAACAGCGCCGACAACGAAACGGGACGATCACGTTGCTAGCGACGATGGCGCCCCGCCGCGGAGAGTACGAACGTGAACGGCATGCGTTAATAAATGCGGTCGCCCGTGGTAGTTCGCATGCGAGACGATTGGGAAGCATGTATCGACCGGTTTTTTTTTGCTTACTTTTCCTGTCGCTTTCTACGGGGGGGGGGGGGGGGGGCGTCACTTTCATGGTCTTTGGCTACCGCTTCTGTTGTGGGATGTTGCTGCTTGTTTTGTTAATTTCGTGTGTTGGGTGTCGTTGCTACCGCGACATCTATATTTGAAACCGACACCACCTCATCAACCATGTCAGCAGGGTCGATTCTCGCGCTTATAGATGTGAACCCTGATTGGAGGTCAACACATACAGCGCGTCCTGTGTGTAAAAAAATATATTACACCAACGTGACATCGATACGTAAGGTGGCAGTGATCACTGATTGAAAAAAAAAAAACTGAACAGGATGAATTATGCGATTCGGGTAACGGCTGGACAGATTGGGCGACTGCCACGTCACCAGGAGATCACCAGGTGCGTCGACTTGAATGGACTTGGGGCAACTGCTGCAGGCCTTATCTCTAGTGTACGATTGACCTGTAAAATATAGACGGTGGGGAGGAAGAGTTTACAAGACGCAGGTGACGTAGGTTTGCGGTGGCCCCTGACCTCCACAAGCTGTACGGCCAGATGTTGACCTTCCTGCATCTGAGGGGACGCGCTGACTTGTCGGAACACGCTTCACGCTTTATAAAAACCATGAAAATGGGCAGCAATGAGGTCGAGATTTCCAAAGTAAGCAATGAGATTTCTACCGCTTGATCATTGCTAAGCGCAGAACTTACATGACGGGACGGGACTGAAAGGAACGGACAAGGAAGGAACCACTAACTCTCAAGAATATTTAATTAGGGCGAAAGCCTAAGATGCCTGATCAAATGCGAAAGTTAACCGGCGTCGGATCCCGTGTCGGCGGCCTCAATATGAGGTATGCAAAAAAATCAACGTCTCGCGATGATGTCACAGATAGCCTGAACTTGAGGCTTCATCGTGACGTCATAATTTCGCGACTTTGACGTCATCACATGACGACACTGCTAATTCAAAGGTGGGACAATTCAAGAGGCGTCAAAAATGTATGCGTGTGTCTACACGCATGCGCGTATACGTTGAAACATCGAGGAATGACAGTTCGTTTCGAATATATACGATAATGATGGCGTGCTGACCCAGTCTTCGCCCATATTGTGTTTAGTGGCTGATTCAACATTTAGCCACGTAGTTTCTTCTGTGTGTTCAAAAGAGAACACTCGTGCAAACGAAGCGAACACCGGACATGTCACGATGTGCAAATAACAAGTCATCGCCACCCTACTTCTTAAAGGGCTACTGACACAAAAACTTTGGCCTGGCGTTTTTCTGCTCTAATGCGTTGATGGAAGCCTGTTTGTTAGTCATGGCGCATCGTTTGCTGCTGCACGCGACAGATAATTATTTACAGGCCCCTCATTATCAATAAGTTTCCGTTTTGGTTTGAGAAAGTTCCAAAAACTGGGTGCAACTGTCGCCACCTAGCGTGTGCAGCTCTTGAGCACGTCAACACGCAGAACTGTGACGAACTTCCGCATGGTCCGCATCAAGAATTACTTTCGAATAGGAAACGGGACAGCAATGTCGTCAAACACAAAACTTTCTAAGCGTGCGCCATGGCTACGCAATCGCAACCAGCCGCCGAGAAATATAGACTTCGGGAACTGACGCGGCAAAAGAAAAAGGGCGGCGATGACGTCATCATAACTTGTTTTATTGACCGCAGAGTGGTGACGTGAGGGAAGTGGGGGGTCCCCTCAGGGTCTCCTCCGAGGTTGTCCATGGCGCTATGGAGTCGGTCGCGCACGCAAACTTCAAAATTAATTTAAAATACCTTCCAAATACCTTCCAAGCTATATTCGCTGTTGATAACTTGCAGATGATACATGAATGTTCACGAGAATCGACCCGACAGGCTATCTCGGTCGTGAAATTTTCTGTCAGTACCCCTATAACTATAGTATGTGCCCTTGCAGCTGCGCTTGCTACGACACACAGCGATGCTAGCTACGGATGGTTTTGAATCGACTTCACCCCAGACCATTTTGTGTGCAGAAGATACTAGGACCTTGGGCATCTGCCTCAGTTGCGCAGAAAGCAACTAAAGCACTGCTACTTTACCTTCAGTCAACAAACCTGAGTGACCGCCTGTAAACTGTGTGTGCTCCCCGAGTGTGCTCGTGATTGTGTGTACCTTCTCATGTTTCTGCAACCTCTTTTCTCCCCTTTATCCCCTCCCCAGTGCAGGGTAGCAAACCGGATGTGCGTCTGGTTAACCTCCCTGCCTTTCCTTGCATCTTTATCTCTCTCCCTCCCTCTCTTCTCAGCTTCGCTCTCGTGAGTGTTGTAGTATACGTATAAGCACCATCAAGATGAAATCACGTGTGTCATCGTGTGGCCTAAATGTGTGTGCTCCTTCAATCCCGTGCCGTTATGTAAGTTCCGCAGCGCTCGACATTGAATATGTCGCATCAACAAGGTCAGGAAAGTGCTTACATATGTATGTACCCAGTGTTTCGTTATTGGATAAATGTGATACAGCAAATGTATCAAAGCATGACATCCTCATAAGCCTAGGCGTGAGCAGCCTTATGGAGACAGCGGATGAGTATTGCTGCTTACTGATCGTACTTTATGAAGTATCATGCAGGTTTACGTATTGAACGAATGAAGGGAAATTTTCTTCGGGGTACCCGTTCATTTGCTATGGGCACAACCGAATCTTTTCGACAACGTAATCAAAAGGTTGTGGGTTCTGGTGCCTCCGAAGTGCAGGATGATTATCCGTCCTCTTTAGTTTATCTCAGTTAACGTTATAATTACTTTACTGCAATTATTATAATCTCTTCTAAGATTCTTTGGCCTAACTTTTTGTTGATTTCATCTAGTTCTCGCTTTGTCACTTTGCACAATTCGAGAGAAGCGTTAATGATTCTGGCTGATGCTTTCTCTCCGTCTTTGTACTAATGTGCTTATTACAGCGATAGCTGTTATGAGATCACAACTCTGGTCACGTGCAGTTGTCCACCGCCACCGACGGTGTCCGTAACACATCGCGCGAAATTAAAAAAAAAAAATCTTGCACCAAAGACACAGTGGGGCTCGAACCCAGGATGGGTGCCAGCACAGTATACTAACATTGAGCTACACCTCTGCTTGTGACTTGTTGCCAAACTTGCCATAGGCTGGCTTGATGTCGGGATAACATTCACTTTAATACGACTTATAAAGCGTTTTAAAACATCGAAGGAACAACCAGTCGTCGCATAATGCGAATATCGTAACGAGAGAGCCGTCCAATGATATACCAATCACAAACGCTCGTTCTTGTTCCCCTATTGATGATGATGATGATGATTATGATCCTTGATACCCTGGCGCACACCCACAAAGGGGGATCGGCCAAGTTCCCCTATTAATTTTGGCGCATACCCACTTCAGCCATAATTCCTCATCGTCGTCAGCCACTGCATGAACAATTAGCGCAAAATTCCTTGAAAGTGTTTAGCGGATGCCACGCTTCTCAGAAGGATGACGAAAAATAGTATAACGAATGTCTGTCTACTACACAAATAAATTTATTAATAGTTACTTAGTGGGTATCAAGTAAAGTGTGCTTGCAGTAGTTACCCAATAAGTGTTTAGAAAAGGTTCTGAAAGGCCGCTCTTCTATATATAGCTTTCGCTGTGACTGTGCTGCGCCTTCCGCGCAGGCCTGGCGCTTTTCGGCCTTTTGGTACATCATCCCTCCCAACTTGTAAATGAGCAAACTCGACAGTAATTATCCTCCATACTTTTTTCACATGTGTGTATATGTCATGATTGCATATGCCATAGTCATCAAGTGACATCTGGAGTAGGAACTCAAGCGGCAAACCTTGCAGGCTGATGTCTAAGGGAATTTCACTAAACAATATTATCTCTTTGCCCTTCTTATCTCTTCTTCGAACAGAAGGGATAAACTGCATGAAAGCTGCATTTCACAACGTTAACCAAAAGTACGAACGAGAAAAGAAATATTAACCGCTGCGGTGATACTTCGGTATAAAGCTCGGATTGCGACTGGAAGCTCGCGGGTTCGGTCAGTGCAGCGACGGTCACATTTGTAGGGAGATTTCATGCTATTGGTTGGTGTACCAATATTTATGTGCACGTTAAAGGGTCACAGGTGGCCAAAATTTCTGGTGCCCTCCACTATGACATTCCTAATAATCATATTTGGTTTTTTGTTCGTAAAACTGCAGTAAGTATTCTTGTTAGTCCGGAAATACTAATTAAAAGCGGGCGCTCCCAGAGGGTCAATGTTTAGGCAAACTAGTTATCATTAGCATGAAGGCGCCTTGTGAAATCTTAGCTCTAAAATCTGGAAACGTTAAAGTCGTCTCTACTTGCAGGTAATTTATAATCAAAACCCAATATATGTCCGTATTGAAAAACGCACGTTGTCATTCTCCTTGAGAAACAGTTGGTACACACATAGAACTTATGCGCACGAGCTTCTTCAAGAATAACTGTTTCAACAATGTGATCAAGGGTACATTTCGATTCACATATAACTTCATTCGATTACCAGCTGTATGCTTTCGCAAGGGACGGTCGATTACGGACCCTTTGTAATTTGCACGATGCGCGCAAGTGGGCTATAAAAGGTCGGCTGTAGCAAAGCGCTGTCGCAATTCAGCTACTACGCGCGTAACCCGCGACAGTGGATACGGTGTTATAAAAACGAAGCGATCACTAACACCGACCTCCGTTTCGTAAGTTTTATTCCATTTACAAAACAGTGCCGGAGGCGTCTTGGATGTGACAAGCTCGAATTGCGAAAGTGTATAAGATGTGTCGTTGTGAAACTTGGTGCTGGGCGAAATAATTGTTTTTTCTTTCCTCTCACTAACACAAAGAAAGCTATAAAGAAGAACATATACAAGGGACGTTGTTAACAAATGACGCTTTCTACTTTTTTAGAAGCTTTTGGGAGGCCAACTGAAAATGTGCCACTCGTAAATGGAGAAAAGTGCAAGAAGAGCGGGGTGCATCTGTTCGACGATGTAGTAATAAGGAAGATGTTGCGCTGTAAATGAGTGAGTAGGCGAATCGCCTGCGGCGGGATTCATCGCGCGAGCACTGCTATAAAACAGCCCCGCCGCTATAGCGGCTACGGTATATACTGGGCTGCTGACACGCAGGTCGTGGGATCGAATCCCGGCTGCGGCGGCTGCATTTTCGATGGAGGCGGAAATGCTGTAGGCCCGTGGGCTCAGATTTGAGTGCACGTTACAGAACCCCAAGTGGTCTAAATTTCCGGAGCCGTCCAAAAGTTAGCGACAACAGAAAGAGGACGGAACGTGCGCCCTCTGTGGTCCTTGTCTGTTCAGCACCATGGCTCCAATGAACGTAACAAACTTACTAGCCAAAAAGCGTGTTTTCTATAGACTGGTCGCGAGGTTTTGTGTTGCTATTTTAGTAACCTTTTTCTCGCAACATCAAGCTGAGACTTATACGGCAGATGTATTGCATGCCCAGACAAGTGAGCGAAAACTTAACAGACAAACGAACAGAAAGTAAACTGACCACCAACATGTCCAATAATCCCGCGCGTAAAGTACAATTTCGTAATCTTCTACGCAATTAAAAAACGATTGTACACGCGTGCGCGATTATCATATGTACAGTTCAAGTCGAAGCTGGAGCAAGCACTTGTCTGAACGGGGCGGCCGGACGAAGTTTGTTCATGACGTCGTCTCCGAGGGAGCGACTGGACGAGCTGCGCACGCAGCGGAGCGCATCGTGAGGAGTAGATGAGACGCGTTTGCGGCGTTTTTAATGGGGTGCACCGTCCGACTAGGTCAGCCTTGGGAGGGTTCACTTTCGCCCACCGGCGCAGCTCTCGTTGATCACGCAAATGGTCGGGGGTACCGCGAAGTATGTATGTGTGTACGCGCGATGCATGCAAGGCTCTGACAAATCGTCCAGGCTCAGGCGAGCAGCAGCCGCCGCCGCCGCCGGGCAGGAAAAGTGCGGGGTTTATTCTGGCCATGTACTACATGTCCCTAAGTCACGCCAACCAATTCCCTGGATAAAAATATAAATTAAAATACGACTAGATTTGCTTCTGGATAAGTATGATGATATGCGCTTGAGTTCCCTGTAACCCGCCCTAGACAAGGCGTGCGCTGCAGTCTGTTCGTTCTCTGACGAGAACCAGGTCGTTTTAAATGACGAAAACAAATTATACTTGAAGCTTAAATTGTGGGCTTAACACCCTGACATAGGAAGACGGTTGAGAGAAGAGAGGGTGGGTGGTGGTGGGGAGGCTGAATGTTATGGCTAACTAGGATAGATACCATGCACAAGCCAGCTGCCTGTGAGGGTCAGGCGATCAGCAAGGTTATAAAAAATTCAGAACCCCTTGGCCTATTCTCAAAATGGGGTCAGACGAAGTTTATCTATCTATCTATCTATCTATCTATCTATCTATCTATCTATCTATCTATCTATCTATCTATCTATCTATCTATCTATCTATCTATCTATCTGTCTGTCTGTCTGTCTGTCTGTCTGTCTGTCTGTCTGTCTGTCTGTCTGTCTGTCTGTCTGTCTGTCTGTCTGTCTGTCTGTCTGTCTGTCTGTCTGTCTGTCTGTCTGTCTGTCTGTCTGTCTGTCTGTCTGTCTGTCTGTCTGTCTGTCTGTCTGTCTGTCTGTCTGTCTGTCTGTCGTCTGTCTGTCTGTCTGTCTGTCTGTCTGTCTGTCTGTCTGTCTGTCTGTCTGTCTGTCTGTCTGTCCGCCCGCCCGCCCGCCCGCCCGCCCTGCCCGCCCGCTCGCCCGCCCGCCCGCCCGCCTTCCCTCCTTTCCTCCCTCCCTCTCTTTTTCTTTCTATCGCATCGCTCAATGCTTCCTCCTGTTTCCTTCATCCATGCCGGGAATCCATTCCTAGCAGTGCGAGCATCCAGTTCTGCAGCCAAGAATTTTATACCGGGTGAAATTTCAACGGTTAACTTTGGCACAGCTGGCACAGTTGGAGACTATTAATCGTGATGCTATGCGCATAATAACAAACAACAGCGTCACCTCGCATCACTCCCATACCATCTTTACAGTTGCACGCCCAGCTAAACACAATTGCAGAGTTAATTTCGCAATGAAAAAAAAAAGCTGGTGAGATCTAAAAGCAACTTGTTCCAGTTGTTGCTGAGTTGCATGCTAGCTTTCAGCATGGCTCTCGCACTGACAACCAGCCCGAGTCTATGCCTCCCTGGGAATTCACCACCAGCACATCTAATAAGACGACACAGGTACGGCGCACTGGTACATCAGGTACAATTGAAAACGCTTCATCATCGAGGCCCCATGCGTTAATACCTGCAAACTATATACACATGCTGCTATCCTACAAGACGGTAGGATGACATCATTGCAGAGAAGTACGCATAATTTTGTCAGTAGTCACCAGCGTTATCTATCTATACGAAAGCCAGCCTTCTTGTGATGGAACTTCAAGCCGTCCATGACGCAATCTAGGATGCCACGTCTAAGCTGCCTACAATTAGTGAAATTGACGTATTCACTGATTCCTTAGGCGCTATTATTAAGGAGCTCAAGAAATTTCACAAGGCGATGGAAATCTGCGAGGTGATTCATAAGATGAACCACAGTACAGCTACTTGCGTCCTGGTACATTAGATTCAAGTTCATGCTGTGAACCCACATAAAATTGCTGCTGACCAGCAAGCGAACTGCCCTTCAGAAATAGAACTTCCAGCTATTCCCCTTCCACCTCAGCCCCTAAAGATGTGCTCAGATTTAGGTGCACGTTAAAGAACCCCAGGTGGTGGAAATTTCGGAGCCCTCCACTACGGCGTCTCTCATAATCATATTATGGTTGTTTTGGTACGTTAAACCCCATGAATCAGTCAATCAATCAGTCAATCAATCAATCAATCATTCAATCACCACTAAATCGTTCATACCCGGAAAAATGGGTGCCGAATTGTAGGCATCTGCTTTCAAGAACGAACTGACGGGGATTTCTGATGTTGTATACGGTTGTAGTATGAAAAAGAGTCAAAGCTCATAACACAACTGACCCATGTAGTAAATCAAAGAAAATTCTTGTCTAAGCCAATTGTCACGATAGTGGGCGATTATCCGGTCTATTACGCGCTGGTGAGACTAATGACAAACAGGAAGGCATCGCGACAATCACGAGACAAGATTCAAGTAGAGCTCAACGAAGGCATTGCGAAGCAGGTTTGATGAGGCGCTACTCGAGATCTCGACATTCGAGAGCCGGCGAAGTCCGGCCACCCCTACGTTCTCGGAAAAGTGCCTTACCCTGGCGCTGGATAGTATCTCCGGAAACACTTCGAGTTCGAAGCGTGTAATAATAGCTTAGCTGCTTACGACGTGTAAGGTTTTTCCACCACCTCCCATAGCACAACAAATTTACAGATAGGCAGGGATGAAAAAAAGCAAAAAAAAAAGCCGTAATGGGAACGCGAAGGTAAAGGCACGTTGAAGTGAAGAATAAAGAAAGAGAAGGAAAGCTTGTAGATGCGAAAGAGGAACCCGTGTCATGCGTAACAAATTCGTGTACCCGAGGGCTCCCGATAACCCGTGGGGCGCACACCTTTCAAGTGCAGAGCGGAGTCCCTTTAATTGGCGTGGGAATCGCCGGGTGTCTCTGCAGTGTTGAGGAAAGGGGGGCTCGTATTGCACACGAAGTGGTGAGAGGGGGCAAGGGGGGTTCATCGCCTTCGGTGCCTCTCATTCTCACATCCCGCCGTGCAGGGCGAGGAGGGGAGGGGGGTTGCCATTGAGAGCGTAATGCACCGCACGGACCTGTTCCTTGAAAAAAAAAAGCGAAACAAGAAACGTGGAGGAAGAAATATATCAACGAGTCCAAAATAGAAAGAAAGACACCGCGTAACCCTTTCCGACCACTTTCCGGTCTCTCTCGAGTGTGTGCCTCGCGCTCATGCAGCCGTGGCTGCGCGAAACGAGATGATGATGAGGACTGCTCGTCCGCCGAGCGAAAGTCAATTGCCTGGTGGTTGAAACGGTCTGCCGCGTTTTCCGGCCTGTAGTGTGCGAAGAATGCATTTGGCGATTAAAATATGGAATATATTCATGCGGAATATGCTCCATATAATACCAGACGGACATCTCCGAGGAATATCATCGCTGTCTATCTATTTAGGCGAAGATTTTTTTGCGAGTACATATATTGTTTTCTAAAACTCGAGTTCGTTGAATTAAGCTGGCTTTCTCCTAACCACTTCGTTATATAACACCGTACCTTAAATAAGTAAGCTTAATAATATGACAGTGGAATATGCCACATATTGCACATGAATATATTTTGTGAAATGTAGTATTTCTCGTTAACTTGCTAAAGTCACTTATTGACTTAACATACGACGTTGTGTAGTGGAGTGGTTAGGTGAAAACCAGGTCAATTCAGTTAACTGGAATTATCAGTTAAGAAAACAAAACATGTATACAAAAACAAATGGCACGCCGATAGACAGACAGCAATTTTTTAGTGATATTCCCTGAGATGTCAGCCTGGTTTATCGTCTGGCGTGCTACTCCAGGTGAAATGACAAGTATAATATTTGCTATGATCGCATATATACCAGAGATCCGGAACTGACGACACCTGGTGGGTCGCCGGCATATTGAAATTTTTCGCCAAATAGGAAAATAAAAAAATAAACAAAAATGGGTAAACTTTCATAGCGATGAGATAGTATCGCCCTAAAATAAAGATGATTCACGAAATATTCTCTCGAAAGTGCTGGGGCATTGTGAGGAATGTTAAAATAGAAAATGGGGCGGGTGAGGGGGGTGTATGACACAAAATATCAAGTAAAGTTGCCATTTGAAAGAAGGCTATTAGCGTGCTTCACATATGACGATTAGGTTTGGCGTAAGGAATGAACAACATGTTGATGCTGGTCTCTCCAGAGTAATTGCCATCTGCACGCCGATTCTGATAGAGTTCTCAGCCTACGGTTGTGTTTCGTTAGATGGCGACATCATGAGATGCCTCATCAAAAAAAAGAAAAGAAAAAAATGAAATACTTTAGACCAGTCACGACTGTGTACCCTTTATATATACATTTATTTACAAATATATGTATCGGATGATGACAGACATGGTGCGGACTGCGTGTATGAGGCCCCAAACATATAAGGAAGTTTTAGCTCGTACGCATACTTCTTTACGTTGCCGTGTTACCGGTTTACGTTTACCGTGTTTTACACGCATATATAGACAAAAGAGTCTGTCATAAAGTTTTGCTAAGGTGAGTATAGTGCTCGAAAACGCCAACATCGCTTTTATGAGACACTTCGCACAAACGCTGCTTTGCCACGGTTCGAGAATGTGCCGTAGTTCTAAGCTCAAGACGAATTTGAAAATTAAATTCGCTACCTTCAGAATCTGTCGTTCGGCGTCTAAGCGGTAACAGTCCCGCAGGACGTGTTTTAAATCTTCTAGCGTGTCGCGTGTGGTTCACGTAGCTTGGTCCGGCGATCTATCTAGTGCATAATGTAGTTCGCATAGACAACGTCGAGTCTAAGCCGGACAAATTCTCGATTCATTTACCCTTGTTGTCCTTTGAAAAAAAAATATAAACAGGGATTTCGCTGGAGTGGACGTTTCTATATACAAGCAGACTTGTCTTCAAGGCTGTAACCTTTTTTTTCTGGTTATTTCTTGTGGCACATAAACCGCAACTAGATATACAACAACGTTAGCGATGGTGCCCATCGTTATAGGTTGAGTAATGTGCCGAAAAAGATCCCAATAGTTACGCAATGTTCGCTATGATGTCTTCGACTAACTCACTGGTGAACGGCAATGGTGAACGTCTGTAGGCAGGAAGGCGATCCCACTGATTGGAATTGCGTGGTACAAATGACCGCAACAAAGTGTTGGATCCGTGTGATGAAAATTCCGACCGTATGAATATGATCTAGTCTGAGTGATACACTCAGTGATGTGCGTGAGTGATGCGGTGATACTCGCGGTGATACTGATGTGCGAATGTAGTCTGTGTATTATATTAAAGGGAAAACTATTTAATAGGCCTTGAAGGACGTCCTTGTATTCCATGACGTCTTGACAGATTGATCCGAGGATTTCAAGATCACTTAAGCAGTAATGCCTTGCTTGCGACGTAGTTGATCACTTACACTGATTAATCACTCAAACACCATCTGTCTGAAGGGAAATTTCGAGCGTGAGGCCAATACAATCCACTGAGAAGAAAAAAAGTGGCTTCTGCCTTCGAGTCACCTTAGACAAATGCATATGGAACCACGTGATTTTTCTTTGTATTCTCGTTAGCGTCACGCCTGTAACTGTCAGTTTCAAATGCAAAACTGAGTTGCGCTGCCTCACGTTAACAACGCGCACAGACGGTACACCATGGAGTAGGTGTATTCCGGCCAAGTGCGAGTGAGGGCGAGAGGGATGAGGGAGGATTACACGGAGGCACAGATTAGAGAGAGAGGAAGAGGGAGGGGCAGTGAAAGAAGTGGTGAATGTGAAGAGGAGGATAGAATGAGCAGGCGGAAAAATAAATAAATAAGTAAATAAAAGGCAAGCGGGCATGCGGTGATCGCCCCGGCGATCGTCGATCCCTCGCCGCACCGGGCCAGGCCATTGTTTTTGGGCAGATGAGGAACGAGAGTTCGAAAAGTAAGCAAGTAACAACCACAAGCGGTTGAAACAGAGAGCGTGAATACAGATGCCGCTAAGGGGAAGAAGGCCCCAGCCGAAAACAACCACTGTTCCCGCACTTATCTTTTTTTATTTCGTTTTCGTTTTGGTGGTTGCCTACCGGGACCTGCTTGAGTGTTCGCAATGCTGCGGCGACCACATATTCCGGCTGGGTGGTTTGCTGCTGTTGCCGCGGCCCTTCAGCGCTGCAGGATCGCCTCTGCGTTGCCGGGCAGCCCGCTGCGGCCCGACTTCGCGGAGGTTCCAGTCGGACGAGATTCGCCGACGAGCCTGATGCACGCGAGATGCGAGCAAGCACCGGATGGGCTGTTTAGGGGCGTCGCTCAAGTAGAGGGGAATGGTTAAAGGAAGGTGGTCCGGCGCCTGCGGTGGTGGTGCCCATAACCGATGGCAACCGGACGCCTTGCCCTCGTCTTGTTTAATGAAAGCGGAGTACACTGTCCTCTCGTTTCTTGATTGCTGTTGTAGTTCTTGTTAGGTCACCTTTCGTGTATCCTTTATACAGCAGAGCGAACAAAGTTAAACAGACAGCTCATTACATTGCATTAGATTTGATTTCCATTGACCATTAATAAGTCGCCGACGCATATTTCCATTTACGTTTCCTTCGCCGGTCCAACCTTCAAGGCGTTGTTCAGTTAAATCGGTATTGCCTGTTAGTTGCTCACCGAAACAGGTTATGATTTTTGTAGCGCAAATTGTTAACGCACATACACAAGTGAAGACACGAAGGCAAGTCGAGCGCTGGACATCAATAGTGAGTCAGTTTTGCGATACCTATTACTTCAAGGACACAACCAGAAATGTTCTTCCGAGTTGTTGGGCGGGGCAGTTTTCAACTTACCTTTATGTGTGTACGCGAATGCGTTTATATGTCCTATGTACGCATCTGCATCTAAAATATGAAGATTTAGAGAGGGCTGACCGTATACCCGCCTCCTCCCAAATGAGATATCTAGATATGCCCATGAAGAGAAGTGGTGAGTGAGTGAGGGAGGGAGGGAGGGAGGGAGGGAGTGATCGAGCATGCTCAGGTAGATGTCTTCGCCCCGTAGCTTCAGATATAAGACATGCACGGTGAAATTCAATCATAGGATACAAGATTCGCCTTGCATTTGGCGGTTGAAGCTGTAGTATTCTACCAGAGCACGCATAGTCACTCACTAACTTACTCACTAACTCCCTCACTCATGCTCGCACACAAAGGCTTAAAATGATAAGACCTTAAAAGGAGCTTCGTTTGACGGCGTCGTCCGGTTTTGTACGTCCAAACTCCGGCACCCAAATTTTATATTTAATTTTATTAATTCTCTTCTAGGTTTTTTTTAGAAGAGATGCTACTCTAAACAGAAAATAGCTTCCTTAATTTGCAGCGTCGGGTAAATAAATTTTCGATTTGTACATAGGTTTTAGGCTAATTTGAAGTTTGGAATAACTCTTGTATTATGTTGCATAGTTTTCGTTCTGTACCGTGAGAATGGCTAAAATAAAGCTTTTTTGAACACTGTCTTTCTATCCCTAGGTATTTATAGTTAGGATCAATTAATCACTCTTAATTATTCACCTAACTGTAAGAATAGTACCGTGAGAATGGCTAAAATAAAGCTTTTTTAAACACTGTCTTTTTATCCCTAGGTATTTATAGTTAAGATCAATTAATCGCTCTTAATTCTTCGCATAACTGTAAGAATAATTAAAGCAGAAATGTTGTAGGTTCGTGTGCTCAGATTTGGGTGCACGTTAAAGAACCCAGGTGGTCGTAATTTCTGGAGTCCTCCACTACGGCGTCTCTCATATTCATATGGTGGTTTTGGGACGTTAAACCCCCACATATGAATCGAATCAATGTAAGAATAATTAACAAGGAAATGTGTAAGAGAATTTTAATAAAAAAAATTGAGTAGTTATGATGGGGGGGTTTAACGTTCCAAAACCACCATATGGTTATGAGAGATGCCGTAGTGGAGGGCTGCAGAAATTTCAACCACATAGGTTTCTTTAACATGCAATCAAATCTGAGCACACGGGCCTACAACACTCCTCCATTGAAAATGCAGCCGCCGCAGCCGGGATTCCATCCCGCGACCCGAGGGTCAGCAGCCGAGTACCTTAGTCACTAGACCACCGCGGTGGGGTGATGTGAGTACTTTTAAATGCTCAGCCCATACTAATTGCTTACGTTAAGTTTATAATACTAACAGAAATGATATGAGGTTTAAAGGTGATAATTGAACTCTTCGTATATGTTAATAAATATGTGGAAAAATTTTCATCCAGATCTGAATATAACAAAAACAAGATTTATTTGATTGATTTGTATGTGGGGTTTAACGTCCAAAAACCACCATAATGATTATGAGAGACGCCGTAGACGCCATAATTTCGACCACGTGAGGTTGTTTAACATGCACCTAAATCTGAGCACACGGGCATACAGCACTTTCAGCTCCATCGAAATTGCAGCCGCCAGAGCCGGGATTTGATCCGGCGACATGTAGGACCAAAAAAACATAACCAAACTAAAAAAAATTGACCAAAATTGCATCTTGAGAAAAACACATTTCAAGCGTAGACATGACAGTTCACATGGCAGATATGTTTCAGTATGATTTTTTCCATTATGGCAGCTTGGAAATTAGTTATTTCGAGCATGGGGCTTTGGCGAACTCCTCATTAGTTTTTAATCTTAGTTGATGGATTTATATGTGTGGTTTAACGTCCCAAAACCAACGATATAATTATGAGAGACGCCGTAGTGGAGGGCTCCGGAAGTTTCGACCACCTGGGGTTTTTTAACGTGCACCCAAATCTGAGCACACGGGCCTGCGACATTTCCGCCTCCATTGGAAATGCAGCCGCCGCAGCCGGGATTCGAACCCGCGACCTGCGGGTCAGCAGCCGAGTACCTTAGCCACTAGACCACCGCGGCGGGGCTTTCAATTTTAGCTTTAAATTGGTTTTATACGTTAGTTTTTAAGCTCTCGTTTGTTTTTAATAGCCACATTATACTCTTTAAAAGCTATTTCAACCTACTTTCAATTTAACTACAATCTTGATTTTTTTTTCTTCATGAAAGTAGAGAAACCTAGCTTGCGAGAGCAAGTAAATGCAAAAAAAATACGTAATTTTGAAAAAAAAATATCTCGTTTTTTTCATCCTTCCTTAATCCTTCCTTAATCATCCTTCCTTAATCACTGCATCCTTCCTTAAGCATCCTTCCTTAAGCATCCTTCCTTAATCACTGCAAATGCACAAGTGCACTCCAGGACTACGGCCATGCACAGCGCGATCCTTCCTGTGGTACTGGCGTGAGGCAGCCGATCCCTATACGTTGTTTTCCGTGGTTCGTCCTTGACCCCGAGTCAAAAGCGCCGCCGCCGCCGCCGAAAGAGAGCCGTGCTCGCAGGACCGAGAGATGCTCGCCGTATACGCCACGGAGGAGGAGCATCGAGCCGATGGGAACTCTGGCGTCTATTCCGTCCGTATGCACGTGTGCCTGGCGTACTTCTTTTCACGGCCGAGGCTGTTCAGTACGTACGAACGCTTCTCGCCGGGCTTATCCGGCCGTATACGCACACACACGCGCCGTGCAGCGGCCATCACGTTCAGCATCGCCTTCGCAGCTCCGCGGACACATATGGAGAGGCCAGGATCCCGGGCATATGCCGATTGTATCTACAGGCGCACCCCGTATGAGGTGTGTGTGGTGCACGCCGGGACCTTTAAACTCGGAATGCGAGCACCGTTGATGAGCCGTGCCTGGTCTTTAGGCGCATGTGCAGTTGCGTGCAGTGCACTTGTAAGCCGATGGCGGGACGTTCGTCGTTGATGTTCCGTGTGTTCAAGACTTGGCACTACGTGGCGCTGGCCTGCGATTGGTTTGTGTCTTTTTGGGGTTATAGGACGTGAAACTATCGAAAGTAAGAAGCCGACACAAAAAAAAAAAGGATTCTAAAGAAGAGAACTGCGTAGAGCGTAGGCAACCAAAATGCAAACCATGTTAAGCTAGACATAAGCTGAGGGTTCCCTAGCCAGCTGCAATAAAAAAAATAAAATAAAGAAGCAAAATGTCACCCTATAGATAAACAGACTGCCTGACTTCATGTACCTTTGAACGTCGCTTCTCTGTGAAAAAATCTAATTTCACCGAATGAAGCTGTATCTTTTTCCCTCTCAGTCGTCCCCTCTCAAGACGTCTGTAAAGACCGTGGCTGTTTTTAACGTTATACACGTACATTTTATGTTGGCCCGCCGCGGTGGTCTCGTAACTAAGGTACTCGGCTGCTGTCCCGCAGGCCGCGGGATCAAATCACGGCTGCGGCGGCTGCATTTTCGTTGGGGGCGAAAATGCTTATGTGTATGGCTTAACTTCAACGTCCTTATCGTCATCTACTTCGGTGCTGTTGATTATTGCTGACTTCGCAATGCGTGCACGAGTTTTCCAAAGAGAGCGCTATTATCGTCACCACCAGCGTTGTTGAGCAGGCCTTTGCTTCGGTTCATGGCTTTTCTTCAACGCACTAATCATCGGTGCTCTCAAAATCACAACATTTTCTGAGCTCTAAAATTATGGCGTACATGTCTTCACCTTTTTAACTATATACAGTTATATTTGACTATATAACAAAAAATTTCTTTGCGCAGGCCAACAAAGGGGGTTCTACTAGCATGCAGGGTTCCATCAGCTTCACACACGAACTCGGTTTGCCTCGCGTCTGCAAAGTGGACGCCACAGCGACAACTTAACGTACAATTGTTTGGCCGCTCACCACGCAATAAAAAGTCCCCGAAAAAACAAAATAGACTCTTCATTGTTTCTGAATAAAGCCAAATAATTTAGTCTATTACGCATTTTAAGTGAACTTATAGAAAAACACGTATGCGTACACTTCTGCTGGTGACTTTACATGAAAGTCGTTCTCCTGTGCGTCCTTGCTGCTGTTGCTTCAACTAAGTTGGTCCATATTGATGTTTCTTTTTTTATGAAATAGAGAAGGAGATCCATCATTTGGAATCCGTTTTTAAGGGGCAATACATTGGCTAGCCTAACCACACTTCACTGATATGTTTTGTCCACATTACGTGAACGCTGGGGTGCAAAGGGTTGAACACGGAATTTCGGATAATTCGAGACGCGAAATAAACTCCGATAAACACCGAGTTTCCTAAAAAAGAAAAGATAGTGATAAACTCCGAAAAGCATCGTCTGAATTTTTAGGAAGAAAAGAAGAAACACTGAACACACGGAGCCCTTCTTACTCGCAATCCGGTTCCCTAAAAGCAGGCAACGACTATCCCAACAAATAGTCGAATAGTCGACAACGTGGTGCTGGTATTGGTTGGAATAGGAGAAAGACACTCAATTTCTGCAACCCGGTCTCCGGGAGCACGGCGCAGTGCCTGACTCGACGACGTTAGAGGAGCTGAAACAACATTTCCCTACATGATTCGCTCCTCTCCACTTTTCAAGGCTCTCTCTTTCGATACAAGTTTTCTAACCCGTGCGATTTGAATCGTATCACTTATTTCGTGTAGGTCGTGATGGGTTCCACGTATCTTCAAGGGCCGCGCTTCGCCGTTTCTTGTTGGTCACGCATCTTTCGGTTCTCCAGAGCCACTGACCAGTCAGGCGTGGACGGACAAGGTCGAGGCTTTGACCAGGCTCTTCCTTTGTGACCGCGACTGCTTTCCACGAAGTGACCAGCGCACGACGCGCGCTGAATAGGCTAGCCTTGACGAGGTGCGCTACCGTGACGCGCCGTGCGTGAGACGCTTTCTTTTTGATGGCGCAGCGTTACCAGAGAGCGGGTCGTCGTCTTATTTGCTCTGCTGGCAGGTGGCGTTCGGGGTGGACGTCCCCCGATCGCGGCCTCAGAGATGGCACGCCGCCTCACCCGGTCTCGATTTCTACGAGTTGTATGTTTTAGGTGCGAACTGTACTACACTCGAGGGCTCGTTTTCTTTGTTAGACGCGTTATACTTCCACGGCACGATTGTTTGTTAGATCTCATTAATTGTGTTTTAGGTGCAAAGCTCATTAGGGGCCCGGGCTGTCGTCTGCTATCGTATGCTGTGATCGTATGCTGTCATCGTTTCTTGGCGTAACGCAGGCAGAACCTCATATAGCATAGCCAACTGTAGTAGCGTATTTTGGCTCGCCCCAATAAGAAGTCTTCCTCTTGTTTGTCGAGCGCCTTGGTGATGAATAAGTGCGCACAGTACTTTTATGCCTAACGAAACACGATAACACAAAATACGGGTAAAAATCAGAAGGAGAAAGCAAGCGAGAAATAAAAAGAGAGAAATAAAGAAAAAAACAAGAATAAAAATGTGAATAAGAAATCGAAATAATTATATAAATTGAAAAAGAAAAACAGCAAAACAGAACAAGAAAGAAAGAGTCGGAAAAAAAAGAGAAAACCGAAGAGAAGCAAAGAAAGCTACCCAGCTCCACATTGCTTTCAGGCTTGGCCTAACAAAGAGGGGGTGGGGGGGGTGCCCTATGCGATAACGACCATCGTTGTTGTCACTCAACCTCGTCCAAGTTGGCGCGTACTAGAAGTCACGCACTCTAACGGTGCACGAGAACGCAATAAGGACAAAAAGCTAGAAAAAAATGAGCGCTCGTAGCAATCATTTTTGAAATTCTTACAATACACATACCTACACACGCCTAACAGCAGCGGAAATACAAAGTATACTGACAGTATGAAGCGGAATCGAACCATTCATAGAACAGTTGTCTCAAATGTCGGCAACTTAGGGGCTGGTTGAATTTAGAAGTTGCGGTATAGTTAGTATTTTCGCCACGTTTTACCAGGCTCCGCCATTGGATTGCTATCGCTTGGTTTCGGGAATTCTCGACAATTAGTTTAGCGCTAGCCTTGGCATGTCGTGTTTCGTGGTTATTCCGTGTAGAAATGTGTACGCTTTATGATGTTGAGTTGCTAGCAGTCGCGCTTATAAACGTGTTCTGTAACGAAAAAAAAAAAGGAAGCTTCGCACTTGTGGCGTCAAGCCTGAAACAATTGAGGACTGTTTCTCTTTACTTTTCCTTCCTTTTTCTTTTCCTTGCTTTTTTTTTCTCTCGTTTCTCCGTTTTTTTTTCATTCCTGTTATGTCTCTTTTTATTTGTGTTTGTTTCTTCCTTTTTCCATATTTCTCTTTCCTACCAGTCTTTTTCAACGTCTCTCCATGTTCCTCGCATCTTTTTTTTTTCTCTTTGTCTCATTCCCTCTTCATTTTATTTTCTGTTTATCTCGTTTTCTTTCACTTCTTTTTGTCGCTCGATTTTCTACGCTATCCGTCACTCTTTCGCCTTGTCTTTCCCCTCAATTTGGTGTCCCACCAATTTGATATATACTATACAATATTTACTCAAATCTAACGCGAGGTTTTCTTCTCGAGATTTTTTTCCCTCTTCTCTATTTTACTAGCTATTTCTTTCACTCTCTCACGCCTTTTTTTTTCCACTTTTTTCGAATATCTCCCCTGGCTTTCTCGGCCATCCGAATTATCGCATTCCACGCAGAACAAATCGACGCACGTGTTTCCGAAGCGAAGCAGAACTTGTATGAACACTACGAGGAAGAAAGGAACAAAAAGAGCGCGAACCATATCATGGTGATGCCCCTTTTTCTATCAACGGTTAACAATGCAACGCCAAGCTTAACATGTCCGCTGTAAAAAAAAAAATGCTGTGCTTAACGTGCCTGCCCCCCCCCCCTCTTTTTTTCTATTTTAGGGCACCTTCTGGGCGTGATCTGCCGGGCCAGCCTTCTGTAAGTACGAAACTTTCATAAGTGTATACATTGGGTGCTGGGAATGACGAACGTTGCGTCGTGTTAATTTCCGCGTATTCGTATAGCGTGCACTAGAGTTACTGTATATGCTACCTTTAGGTAGCATATACAGTAATACGGTATGTACAGTAGAGTTACTGTATATGCTACCTAAAGGTAGCATGTACAGCAACTCTAGCGTGCACGGCCGCGCCACGCCGTCCTCGAGTAACCCGTTTCTACGGATATCTCGCGCGCTGCGTTTGCACTGGCGCCAGGTGCGTTCGAAGCCGGCCTTTCGGTGGTCGGGCGGCCGTGAAAGGGACTCGGGGCGGTGTTTGTCCGGCGACAGGCATGACGTCGGCCGAGGGGACGGTGATCTGCACGCTTCGCTGCCGTACAACATCCTCCGACAGGATGCCACACCGCACCGCTGGCTCGCGTGCGATGCCACCGACCGACAAACTAACCGGGCGCCCGCCAGGCGGCGAGAGCGGCGGTGCCTTTTCAACGCTTGGCCGGTGCGCAAGGCAATGCTCTGCGGAGGAAGCAGCTTGCAGGCCGGTTATGTAACCGTGCTTGCTCGGAATATCTTCGGCCGTTATAAATGACTCGGTCTAGCAGAGCTGGCAATTAGGAGTGTGGCGTTTTGGGCTAGTTGGTATGACATGACGATAGAACTAACCGGGCGCCCGTCAGGCGGCGAGACCGGCGGTGCCTTTTCAACGCTTGGCCGGTGCGCAAGGCAATGCTCTGCGGAGGAAGCAGCTTGCAGGCCGGTTGTGTAACCGTGCTCGCTCGGAATATCTTCGGTCGTTATAAATGACTCGGTCCAGCAGAGCTGGCAATTAGGAGTGTGGCGGTTTGGGCTAGTTGGTATGACATGACGATAGAACTAACCGGGCGCCCGTCAGGCGGCGAGACCGGCGGTGCCTTTTCAACGCTTGGCCGGTGCGCAAGGCAATGCTCTGCGGAGGAAGCAGCTTGCAGGCCGGTTGTGTAACCGTGCTCGCTCGGAATATCTTCGGTCGTTATAAATGACTCGGTCCAGCAGAGCTGGCAATTAGGAGTGTGGCGGTTTGGGCTAGTTGGTATGACGTCACGATAGTTAGAGCGCGAGAGCAGATCGTCTCCTTCTTGTCCCTTTGTCGTCGTTCTGTTCTCGCGCTATAACTATCGTCATGGCAATTAGCGTTTGACTTGCAGGCCGCTTATGTAACCGTGCTTGCTCGGAATATCTTCGGTCGTTATAAATGGCTCGGTCCAGCAGAGCTGGCAATTAGGAGTGTGGTGGTTTGGGCTAGTTGGTATGACGGGACGATAGTTGTGGCGCGAGAACAGATCGTCTCCGTCTTGTCCCATTATCGTCGTTCTGTTCTCGCGCTATCACTATCGCCATGGCAATTAGGGTTTGAATTCGCGACTTTCACAGCGATTTGTCCACCCGGCACTATTGTCGGGGTCGTCGTCGTAGCAGAAATAGCAAGAATAGTAGTAGTAGTAGTAGCAGTGCAGTGCTGTGCAGTGCACTGCTACTACTACTATACTACTATTCGGCAGTAGCAGTGCTCCTGCTCCTGCCGCAGCAGCAGCAGGAGCAGTAGTAGTTAATACCACGTACCATCTGTAGTAGTAGTAGTAGTAGTAGTAGTAGTAGTAAGGAAAGTTGCAATGGTAGGCTTCACGCAGGTCCCGTGACCAGAGGGGGGTGAATAAAGAAGTGAGGTTATGATAGAATGACATGGCATGCTGACACGGACGTAAGAGAGAAGTCAGAAAACCTCAAACGCCAACGACCAACTCAGAAAGGTGCGTAGCGGTTGAAAAGCATGCAAACGCATAAATATGTATCATACGCATGCCCAAGCGAGAGGCGATACCTATCAATCCGACACGCGTGATGAACCCGCTATAGCTCATCGCCCGTCATTCTGAGAAAATGACGTCATTACGTAAATAAATAAAACAAAATAATGACGGTGATATTTATGGCTTTTCGTGCAGAAAGTAATCACCATCGTCCACATTACAGATTTGTTGGTTGATGGTTCTCACGGAATTGAAATGGCTGAATTTTCCTGGTTGTTTCGAAATAACGCAAGTTTCGTAACATCACGCCGAAGGACAGCTATGTCGATTTAAACACCTGCGAATGTGTAACTCTGAAAGCGAGAGAAAATTTTCAAGGAAAAGAAATATCCAGTCAACGAACAAAAGATCTTCATAAAAGAAACTTCGTCTGTTGTACGAAGGTATAAAGGAAATCCTTACTAATTTATCGCTCGAGTGGGAAGCTAACGAAAACGTAGATTGGACAACCGTGTTTCACTGTACTGACCCTGATAGATCGTATAACATGTTCCTACACATTTTGAATGGTGTCTATGAGAAGTGTTTTAAGTTTAAAATCATACAAAACTGAACGCACGAAAACTCACCAACCTTGAGTTAATAATGTGTTCAGTCATGATAAGCAAAAAGAACTTACTATATAAATTTTGTCATAACAAGGAACCCAAGTGAGTTTGTGGCATTCAAGAAATACCGCAACTAGGTAACAAAGCTCTTATGGCATAATAAAAAAGTTTATTTTGAAAACCTTTTCAGTTAAAGACGGAGTCGGAGTGACTTGCCTTTGCGCTAAACTAACCAGTTGTTAAACCGCAACAACAGCTACTGCTGTGCTTGAAATCATATATAATTACAGGGTCGTAAAAGGTGTAGAACTTGCAGATCAGTTTAACGATAATTTTACTAGTTTGAAAAAAAAAGCGATTTTAATATTGCCACGACTGAATTTCTACGTCCGCGCAATGCACACAGATCTTTTTTTTTTTTTTGCGCCCATACAACTTCAGACGAAGTCTTTAAAACTTTTATGTCCTTAAAAATAGCAAAGCACGTGACATGAACAGGTTACAGACAAGACCGATAAAGTTTGTGGTTGACAACTTATCACCGGCGCTTACTCACATTTTAAACCTTCCAATATGTGCCGGAATCTTTCCTCACGAAATGCAATGCGCGAAAGTTTGCGTCATTTTCAAATCTGGTGACAGAAATGTAATCGCGAATTGTCGGGCAGTGTCTGTTCTTCTCCCTGTTCTCCCATTTCAAGAAAATGGTTGTAGTCGCTCGTATTCGTTAATACAGTGACGTCAGTGGCAAACCATCCACACAAGTGGCATTCCGTCCAAGATGGGACATCTTTCTTATGTATACCCACTCATTACCACACAAGTCTATTGAAGGAGTGTCTTGAAAAGAATGGCAATGATTGTAAATAGAATGCACGTAAAATCGCGCTAACAGCTTCTAACCCTTCCAGTACTCTAACATGGCTGCCATGGTGCCGTCAGTGGTGAAACAAGTGGCATTCCGTCGAACATCGGACGTCCTTTTTACATACCACCTGATTGCCACGCAGGTCTCTTACAGGAGCGGATTGGGAGGCGGATTGGGAGTTGTGCTGACGTCTCTTAACGCGTGGCGCGCCCATCGAGTTATCAGCGCATGCTTGAACGTGCCGCTTTTTTTTTTTTTTTCTTGGGAAGCGATCCGCCGAGCTGCGCGCCGGTCCTGCTCGGGGATGCAAGGACCGTGTCGGTCTCTGCCGGTGCCAGCGACCGACAAAACTTTTCTCAACGATCCTTCTCTGCTCGCTCGGCTTGGCTGCGGCCGCTCCGCGCCCACTCCTCTCGGCTTTTAACTTTTATATCATCTTGCTTGGGTGCATTCGCCTTCCCCGCTTTTGCACCGCTCAGCGCTGTCAGCGCCCGCGCAGACAGGTCGGTCTAAAGCAGCAACAGGTACATACGAAATTCACACTACAGGGAAGAAAAAACACTTTCGTAGTATTAGTAAATTATGATTTCACAATATCGATAGAACCACTCCTTACCTCGAGAAAACGCTTGACAAGAGAAAAAAAAATGGCAGCATATCCACGGAGTGAATGATGGAGAGTGGGTCGAAGAATTCGTCCGTCCATTCGTTCTTGCTTCGTCCGTCCATGCGTCCGTCATTGTGACCACCCATGCGTCCATCAGCCCGTCCGTGCGTGCGTCTGTTCGTGCTTCCGTCCCTGCGTTCGTCCATGGAGCCGCCCCTGCGTCGTCCGTTCATGCGTCCATCCATGCATCTGTCTATATGTCCGTTCGTCCATCTATTCAACACTCCAAGTACCACCATCTCGCATCTTTTCGTCATATATTCCCCATATAGAAGCACCGCCATCCAGCGGACATTCCAAGGACTAAACGAGAGGTGGCACACGCACACTTTCTTACGGCTTGCGCTTTGGGTCCACTTCCCACCTTTAACCACCTAGAGTTCATGGTATATACTAGTTCACTGTATTCATGGCACTGCGGCCGAACGCTCGCTAAACCTTTCGAAAACCAAGGAGGTTACGCCCAGCGAGTATGACGTAGCAAACTTTTTCAGTCAGATAGTGCTCAATGTACATGCCAATGGCTGCTAATGGGAAATGAGAGGCGGAGAATTCGGCTTTTACTTTCTTACGGCTTGCGTTTCGTATCTACTTTCCATTTTTAACCACCTCGAGTTCATTCATGGTATATACAAGTTCATTGTATTCATGGCACTGCGGCTCAACGCTCGCTAAACTTTTCTAAAGCTAAGGAGGTTACACCCAGCGAGTATAACGTAGCAACCCTCTCTTGTCAGATAGTGCTCAGTGTACATGCCAATGGCTGCTAATCGTGATCGCAGCCTGCGCGTTAGCTAAAAGCCGAATGCTCCTGTCTCTCATTCCCCATTATCAGCCATTGACATGTACATTGAGCACTATTTTTTATTGTTCAACAACGCACAGAAGTCTCTCACCGGCACCACCTCGGAGGTCAAAATGTTATACTTGTTACATACTACGGGGGACGAACGGGTGCCGCTATAAGGAGTTTCGCCCCTAAAGAAACGCACGGAAAGAGAACGTAGGTGGCGACGCCGGCTTGAGGGCACCAGCCTACCTTGAGAACATAGATTTGTACGTCGTCAGTTCGGTCGTACGCAGTTTCTAATCAGGAAAAAAGAAAGTACATCGTCCTCTGAGAGCCAGAGGTTTAATACCCAAATTTCTAGGACATTCGATCAAGTCAATGTCACTAAAGTAGGAAAAGGACACCTTAAAATTCGTGACGTCACGTGGGGAGATTTCAGAGCGAAATTTAAATATCATACTTTTACTTTGATTCGCTCCTCTCCTAATCAGGATATCAAGGCGAAAATTAAAGGACGTCAGAGTTCTCAGATCACAATTTATTAACTCAAGTGAATTCGTTGTTCAGTTTATCATCTATTTATGCGGGACATGAGAAGTGGAATGTGGCCGTACGGTAGTGCACACGATCAGCTACAATACATCTGTCGTCTTAAACGTAGAGACAGCGAAGAAAACGAAGTTGGGTAGGATTTAGGATTTTATTGAGGTTGTTTTGATTACATTTCATGAAATGCACCACACTGATTAGACCCATAGCCATAGGCTAGTGGGGGTCTAACGGGAAAAAGTATACAAGCAGAATACAATTTGTATATAAAAAAATCAGACCACACAAAAAACTTTGTTTTCAAGAAAACGAACAAAAATACACGAGAGATTTCATTGGGATTTAAGGTGACGTAAATGCTTGATAGAACGTACAGAAATGTATAGAGAACGCATAGTTGCACTTTGTTCATAAACAATCAAATAAACAAGTACAGACGAAACATCAAACTATGCGTAAGGTTTTTGTACATGGTCAATATTATTGTTCTACGTGTTGCAAATATTTTTATAGTGTGCTCGAGAAAGCCCTAGAGAATGACAAACACACGCGTTTTTCCTAGAAACGTGGTTGATTATACAAGCTTTTGATAGATTCTGTTGGGCCTAGCCGGTGATTGAAGTCGCTAGCCATGACCACAAACACATCGACAATGTGGATTTGAGATTCACATTTGACTATTCTTGACCTGGTGCCTCGAATAGACGTACCCAGGAGACGCAAAATTTATGTATGTAGCTTTAAAATTTTGTTAGTGTGTTACTGACTCCACAACAGTCACCCTTGCGTGAAGGCTAGCCGCTTCAATAATAAGACACTGCGTCGAAGTTGCCGCAGTAGGACACTAACAATTGGCGACTAGAGTATAATGCTACCGTGTTTTGTGGTTACGTGGTACACCATGTCTTGGTATGCCCTTCGGCATTGTTGTTTTCAAGAGGCTATGCCAAAGTTGGTGTTTTGGAAGAACGTTCAAGTGAAACTGTAAGATTGCGATAATTTGTCTACTGCCTGGATACTTTCATGATACCCTTAATTATGCATGTAGCCTCATCTTCTGAGAGTACACAACATGCTTCTACTTCTTGAATTGAATGATTCGGGCTTGAATAACCTTAAAAATGATATGCCTTACCTCAGATCACAATGCATTTACTATACCAGCCTCTCTTACAGACAGTATCGCTTTCGTTTCAGATCGCTTAACATGACCACCTTCAGAAGCATAACGCCACGATACTGTATTACCCGTGGGGTCAAAACCGAAGCTTGTTGTGACAGTGTTTTATCGTTCAAGAAGAAGGTGCTTTGGCGTTTGGTGATTTTGTTCTTTTAGGTTGCGGAGGCTTCATTTAACACACAAACGGAACAGTCAAAAAATGTCGTTAGTACCCTCAAGCCATGAAAATGAAATCTTCACAGCCGAGCCATTGTGTTTGGTCGTGGACAAAGAGTCTAAACACATACGTAGTGGGTGCACTACCGCAAAGCAAGACCCCTCTTTCTGCGGGAACATCGACGGCCGAGCCATTGCCTCCAGCAGCAAGAGCCGCTGCGTGCGGCCGCAGCATCAGCTCAACGGAGCGGAGACGAAGAGGAGGAGACACGTGAGAAAGGAAGGAAGGAGAGAGCGAAAGCGCCCGGCATGTACACATCCGCTTTTTCTTTTCCAAAAGGGAACGTGGAGGTCTAGAAGCCAGGGCCGACCTACCATCCGGCGGGCGGCGGCAACGGAGCGCTGCTTGTGCCTCTGCTGACCTTGATTCTCGCTCGAAGGAGAGTGAGCGCCACGCCAGGGCGCTCCTTCTTCTACTTCTTCCATCGCCTCCTTCTCTACTTCCCATTGGGATGAAGAAGAACGCCCTCCCCGCTTCCTCCCCTCGGCCGAGCGTTTTGACGACGACCCCCCGGCAGCATGGCCCGAAAGCAAAGATTTTCCTCCGCGCCCTCTGGCTCTCACAGCATCGATGCAGCAGCCAGCTTCACGAAGGAACTGCTCCGTAGGCAGCAGCTTTGACGTTCGGTCCAGTTCGGTCCCGGGATTGTCTTGCGCCGACACCTATGGCATAGCCCGTACTGAAGAAAGAAAGAAAGAAAGAAAGAAAGAAAGGAAGAAAGGAAGAAAGAAAGAAAGAAGGAAAGAAAGAAAGAAGGAAAGAAAGAAAGAGAGAAAGAAAGAAAGAAGGAAAGAAGGAAGGAAGGAAGGAAGTAAGGAAGGAAGGAAAAGAACATTGATGACCTTTAAAAGAAACACTGAAGCACGACACTGCTGAACAGCTTTAGGCAGGAAATGAGAACACTGAGAAGTCGACCACCAGCCACGGTGCTCTTGTTATGGTACTCGACTGCTGTTCCACAGGTCGCAGAGTTGAATCCCGGCCGCATTTTTAGATGGGGGCGGAATGCCCGTGTACTTAGATTTAGGTGCACGTTAAAGATCCCCAGATGGTCGAAATATCCAGAGCTTTCCATTACGGAGTCTCTCATAATCATATCATGGTTTTGGGACGTTGAAAATGAGCAGTTATAATATCTGAGTAGTCACCGAACAGGGATTGTCACTCGAGTCAATGTTTCAACAGTGGCTTTGTCAACGCGGTGTGCTGTGACTACTGTTGTCCGCCCAGCAGTAATCCTAAGAGGGCGGTGCTGGGCCTCTCGATGCACAGGTTGAAAAATCGACGAGCCCAGCCTTGAAGGAGCCTTGAAATTTCTCGAACACCCTCAAGGGTGTGCGTGTTTGTGAAACTTTCTCATCTTGTCTACGTGTTCTCCAAGACTACGTCGTTCAGTATTCATTGTTCGATGTGATTTCTTATTAGCTGTAGCTCTGTATTACACTAAACTTGTTTGGATGTTGCTACATGTCATAGTATAAGCCCTCTAGGTTGGCATGTTCACGGGGATGCGGAAGGGGGGGGGGGCGCGAAAATTCTCAGGCTGCTATCGCATGTATTCCTAAGGAAGTGCGGCCTGAGAACTTTTGAACGTCCCTGTACATGACTATAGTACAGGTACAGAGGTGCCGGACCTGTTTCAGGAAAGGAGTGACACGTGTTTACGTCTTTAGCTGCCTCTAAAGTGCGAGGTGTGACGCGACGGCTGAAACTTAGCAACGAACATGACCCTACTAAATAACTTCAAAATGCCGGGTCGAATGAAAGAGGCGGACCAGTAAGGTTTTCTTCATTTCACTCCAGGCGTGTACTGCACGTCATCGCGAATGACTCAAATATCCCGTGTGGCAATATAGCGTACTTAGGTTCTAAAACGTTCATTTCTTTTTACCATTTCCGTTAGTTTGATCGGACTAGGTTAGCTCACTATGTACGATATAAAAATCAAGAAATTGTAGTGTGCGCCACATCTTTATCAGTGCTCTGCGAGCTTGACACCAATGATATACCCGTCGCAATGTTATAATTTATGGTGTTTGGGCCATTTTATAGTAGATGATGTGTCAGAAAGGGCTAAACGTATATTTTGATTGTTTGTACAAAGCCTTCGCAGATGGGTAATCGATACCATTTCCCTCTGCCACAGTGACGATGATCATGCCGAGTATTTATTTGGGGGGCGAGGTAGGAAGGGAGGGAAAGAGGTGAATCATGTCTCTTTTCGAAGCACTCTCCTAGCGCAATTGGGTGGGTGATGTTCTATTTGCTTATGTAGGCTATTCGTTAGGAACTTGTCTAATGACCACCTTTTGCTGTGAGTGTATTGGTTGTTCTTGTACGAGTTAACACATTTGTTTAGTATGCTCGTACATTCTACTATACGACAGATTCCTCTGCTAAGTGGCAGACCACTTGCTCGTGTCACGATGTCTTCCGAACGAAGTGCACAGCGTATATGTAGACCGTTCGGCATGACATAATTCTTCAGCATTCCGTGCATCCTAATCCCGGTGCCTTGCACATTGATTCTGGCATACAGCGGCGGTTATCTCTTCAGACGCACCCATTGGACAGCGTGCCCGGCCGTCGTCTCTGAAAGCTGCCAGAAGCATGGCGCCACACTTCGAGCGGGTGCCCCATCGTAACTTCGTTTCATAATTAATCGCCGCTGAGCTCCGTTTTTTTCGAAGCCTAGCTCGGTCATCGACTGCAAAAAGACCACGTGGTCTCTGACATGTCGGCTCCAGAGGGGAGTCGGCGACGAGTTGAAGAGTGTCGTCTCTTGTCAGCTCCAAAGCCAAGATGAACATCTCCCGGCAAGGTCACGAGTTGTAGTCGTGCGTCGAGGCTTTATGACCTGACACGAGGCGCGCTTGTGGTTAGTAGCCTGAGCTGCGAGCCAAGTTTACTGGCGTGTAAATATATCGGTGGGCTGAAAGATACCGTGTGCATATTGCTTGGAGTGTCACAGTCGAACGTTCGTTATCTGTCCCTGCCTCTGCGTTCTTGAGTGTCTTTGTCAGACGAAGAACAAATGCTGCATAAACAGAGACCTCAAACAAGCTGGCGCTATAGTCCCTATTTGTGCAGTTCTTGTTGCACAATGGATGTTTATATCTGCGGGCCCCCATCTCCATGCCGGATTTGTCAGACAGAAGCATTGGCGCTACTCTAAACGTTGCACCGGTTTGTTATATACCAAGCTAATGCAATTTTTGCCACTCTTTGCTTTTAGCCGTGGTATCAGCGCGGGGCAACGAATGCTTGCCGAAAGGCCTACCATGGCTGCGAAGTTGTGGAGAAACTGACTTTCATGGTGTAGTGCAGTTTGCTTGGTGAATCGCTGAATTATGATCGTAGGAACAGTGCGAACATAAAGCAAGGGACAAAGAAGTGCCGTCGCATGTATCGCTTCACCCCGTGGTTTACGTTCGCGCTGTTTCTACCATCATGTTCTCCATGTTGTCCACATCATCTTCTCAAATCTCGTTGTGGGGGAGGAACAATATTTTAGAAAGGAATCAATAGTTCTTGACATATGAATGATCCGTCTTTAGGATAGTAAATCCAAGCGACACGGCGTTGTACGGTTTCTACGTCACTTGGCTTAAAAGCTGCCGAACAGTTCGAGTTCAGTGCAGTGCTTTGAAGTTCACTTACAACGTTCCAGATTTTAAACGACGTTTTTTCATCATACCTGTGTCAAGTATTTACCTGTGCTAAGTATTTGGTTCTGCGCTGTTTTTTTTTTTTTACGGCACAGCAGTGGACGTCAGAAGAGGTGATTATTTAATTAAACGCGGACTGACTTGACCGTATATAACTTCAGAACCTTCCGAGTGTACATTCACCTGTTCTGGCTTACTCTGATTCTTCTACTCACTTTAACCGAGCCTAACGCTTGCTACAGCAGAAATCATAATTTGCAAAGGCAGTTTCTAATGTATTGATTCATCCTGAAGTGGTAATTGGGACCCCTCGATTGGTTGGTCGGGCCCAGGTCCCACAAGCCGAGATCACTGGAAAACCGGAATTTTCACTCTTCAACTGCTGGAACGAATAGACGATTGTTCTACGCAGCACGCGTAGGCGCGTCGTAGGCCTTGTGGTTTTTGATATTGTGTTTGTAGTGCAGTGAAGATGACGACGACTTGGGGGCAAGTAACATCAACGTCGCAATTTTCAACTCTGCTTAACCTTACGATACATATAAATTGTCCCGAAATTGCTAATAACCATAGAGTGCGTTGGTAAACAACATAGTGCAAAACCTTCAACTTTGTTTGCGAATCGTTCTGCCAATATATTAAAGCGCCCCTAAACCACTCCTATATATCAAAGGAGAGACACTGTAGTTTCTCTCTTACCATCGCTACCTCGGTTTCTGCGACCACTGTCTCCTCCTCGCCCATAGAGCGCGTGGGTAAACAACATAGTGCAAAACCTTCAACTTTGTTTGCGAATCGTTCTGCCAATATATTAAGGGCCCCTAAACCACTCCTAGTTCGAAGGAGAGACACTAGTTTCTCTCTCGCCATCGCGACTCTTCCTACAACCGCTGTCTCCTCCTCGCCACTTATCCATAATACACGGGGAATGCCAGCACTAAGTGTTGAGCGAGTCAGTATTTTGCGGTTTCCGACTGCTATCTGCGCCTGCGCTGTCGCAGACGTGGATAAAGAAGTGAAATCAGTTTTATCGTGCTAGATGGTCATACGAGAAAAGGCGGAACGGGTATGAGGCGGCACGGCTACCCATGGGGAAGGGGCGTGGGGGCAAATTCACAACCGGTATCTATCGGGCATCGATCAATCGAGAGCTTATTACATCGTGAAGTCGTGTGAACAAACTATGGCGTCACGAATGTTGCCGCAAAGACGGGAATTACCGAGGGATAGTAAAGCACTCGTTCTCCGTATTTCGAGAAGTTCTTTAGGAGTCGTAGAGGGCATCATGATCATCGGGCTATTGATGATAATGATGAAGACGAGAGTCTCAGCTGCGTCGTCAAACTAAAAAAAAAATTGACCATCGCAGTCCCACGGCATTGGTATCAACACGAGCGATGCGAAAAAGTGATCGCCTTACTTGATCAGATTACCGATATATAACATTTGTGACGTCACCATAACTTGATCACGTGACATAGTCACTTGCTCTAAGACAGGCCGATCTCGGGCTGCAGTGCAAAATCAGGTGACGAGCAGAAAGCGGGATATGCATCCGGTCCTCGTAACAGTGCAAGATCACGTTATGACATCCGGGTCTTTACGTGTAAAAGCAACGATATGAACATGACGCACGCCTAAACAAAGGGGTCTCCCGAAATTTCGACCATGCGGTGATTTTTAACACTGACATCGCACAGGGCGTCTAGCGTTTCGCCTGCATTGATATGCGACCGCCTCAGCCGGGATCGCGCTGACGACTTTCACGTCAGCATCGCCATAGTGGACGTACACTTGAAAGGTCGAAATCTTTGGGAGTTTGGCATGGGGCAATCAAACGCGCCGACTCAGAAGGAGAAGATGATTTTTTCTTCAAAATGTCTTGGCGAAGGAGGCCCTGTGAGTTTGCTCTCTCTCTCTTTCTTTTTTTTCCTACTGCTCGTAGAACATCGCTTCTTTCGTACGATGTATTCTACATTGAAAGACTTGATTGATTGATTTGTGGGGTTTAACGTCCCAAAACCACCATATGATTATGAGAGACGCCGTAGTGGAGGGCTCCGGAAATTTCGACCACCTGGGGTTCTTTAATTGAAAGACTTGAGCTGGTTTACGGCAGCCATATGATGCTGTCGTACCCGTTTTCAGATCAGCATAGATTTCTGTGTTTGTCGCGTCATATTTTCGCCTAGATATTATTTTTTCCTCTATCATTGCCGCACAGCATTGCCGGGAACGGCGCTAACAGTATGTAGGTACCACATCAAGGCGCGCCCAGTGCTGCCACCACCGTTCCCGGAGGCAGACGTGAAAGGGGGTGGGGTGTCTACAACCTCGACTGGTGAGTAAGGAGGAGGGTGGGGGGGGGGGGTGACGTCCCGTCCCCAGCCCGTCGCTAGTGGCAGTGCTGCTAGTGGCAGCCAGTCTCGCTCGAAAGAGCGGGCGACTTGCATGCCACGGGGCGCCGTTCGCTGACACAGCGCCCCAGCGGGCTGACGAGGCCTGTATTTCGAGCGTGGTCTCCATAGATGTGTGCAGCGCTAACGCTAGTGCAGGTGCCGTCAGACGTCGTAGAAAGAGAGAGTAAAAAAACAGTTGAAAGGCGACGGCACGTTATCCAGAATACGTGTCCTGCTGGCAACCTCGAGATAAAACGACCGACAACCACCTAGTATGCATGTACTGCATTCTAAAGGAAACATTTGCTTCTTTGAAGGCTCTAAGACGCACGCGACCAGAAACTTTAAATAAATGTTGTCTTTATTCGCTCTTGAAGAAGGGATATCGTTTCAAGAATCAAGTTGCAACGCAGCAAGTTGTCCGGTGAAGAATAAAAACATTTCAGGTAGCTCTTTTATCGTTCCAGATCTTAGCATGCGGCCAACTTGCTCGAACCCGTGCATAAGCTTAGTTCGGTGGAAGTGCTACCTTCAAACAGCTACGACTGTTGTAAGATATGGTATGCAGGAACAGGCCTCTCGGGTTTCACAAGCCGCGGCACTAGTTCGAAGCCGTGGTAATTTCTAGATGGATCGATGTATGCAGTCAATCAACGGCAGCTTACGCTGCTATACTGCTTTCAGCTCTGATCGGAATCGGCTGTATGTTAACTTGTGTGTTGCCTGTAGTCGCATCCATTAGAGCCCAGCCATACTGCTTTCAGCTCTGATCGGAATCAGCTGTATATTAACCTGTGTGTTGCCTGTAGTCGCATCCATTATAGCCCTGTGTTAATCACTGCGCTACTTCTGTTACTTCGCAGTGTCACTAAACTTACTGGTGTATTGCTTGGCGTTTGCAGGGTACACTATCAAGGGTCAGGCGGGGTGGGTTTGGGTTCGGGGGGGGGGGGGGGAAGTACATCAGCTCCCTCTAATTCTTTCTAAGACTCTCCCACTGAGACTTCTAAAATCAGCAGCTTATATGCCAGCCCTGTGCGCACACCTATGGCGTCTTATAAATATCCACCATGTGGCCTATTGGGCCTCATGTTCTCGCCAAATCGCTACCACATGAACACGATGCCGCTGGCCAGTGCATGGGACCACCAGCAAAGTATATTGGCCTACTGTCAACAGATGTGCTTAGTGACATGGGGGAGTAGTTAAGCACATAAACAAGCAAAAAAAAAAGCCGTAAAGGTAAGTCCATAAGCTTAAGTATGCTTATCGAACTCTAAAGGTGAGTGCAGCTTGAAAATCACCTGTTAGGCTTCGTGGTAACTGTGCCCCGCAGAAGTCATAAGCACTGGTCAGAAAAGTCGCAGGGGCAGGCCAGTAGCCGGCGAAGTGGAGGCTAGGGGTTCGCTCTTTTCTTTTAACTGAAATTTGGATGGAAGGGCATGGGGAGTGTTTATCAAGGACAAAGGAATGGGTGTTTTTCAAGGCCTTCAAGAAGCGCTCCCACCCCCCTCTTGAAACAAATCTCTTGCTACGGCCTGCGCAGAGGAATGAACAACTTGCGTCAATATTCCCGCCACCACACCTTGCGTACTTTTGCTATACTACTCCCATTGCCTGTCTCGTTTGACCCAGCGAGACACTATTTAAACCGCCCAATAATTACCATAAATTCAATTGAAGAAAAATGCAAAGTGAATGATAGTACGGAGCATTTTTGTTCGCCAAGGCTGGTTACGTGACGTAATGCTTTTCTTTTGCCGTAGCATACACAGATAAGTTTGCTGGGATAAGCTTTCTTTTTTATGCCTATTTGTGTGTGTGTGTTTGTACGTACACTTACAAATTGCACTCATTTAAAGGGGGATACGGCGAAATCTCCAAATCACTTTTACTAGCACGCCCTCGTATTGCTCTGAGCATCTTAGACTTGTGACGTCACGAGCAGGATCCACTCCCACTGCACCGTACTACACCCAACAAAATAATTTCTCCACCGTACACACGCAAACACACCGGATGCGCAGGCAGATGTCGGTGCCGACGCTCACGATCTAATGACACGCCTGACTGAAAGACGGGGGAGAGGGAGATAGCGCTCCCACATGTTGCGAGACGAGCTACTGTCAGCTGGGCCCTTGCCGGGGGGTCCCTCATATAACAGCGCGATGATCAGCCAACTTGTGACGCGTGGAATTCCGACCAACTTCTATAAGTCGGCACGCCGCGCCGTCCCTAAGACTCCGCTGCCCCCGTCGGTTGCTAATACGCAAAAAGGGGGGGGGGGGGCGATAATGGCCGCTCTCACAATCGACTTGACATGCGACGACGCGGGATCACGATGACTCGGCTGAGGGTGTGTGGGCTAAGGCTTCAAGATTGTAGAATGCGATAAACACTCGCGCTGGTCTAAGAGCCGAGGTTGTATAGAAGTACAAGTAAAGCTGACAGGGAAGTTTGGGCTGCGCATTGAATGATTCCACGCGTCATAAACAAGGCAGATGTCCAGGGGAAGGCAGAGGCCTCGTGCAACGAAAAGCCTCAATGATCGTCTGTTGGGGAGGGGTGAACTAGTTGGTATGACATCATCTTGAGAACTTAAACGGCGCTGGGAACGAGACACTAGTGTCGAAGACAGGCAGATCATAGTCCTTCTATCATCCGTCCTGCCTCGTGTCTTGCTCGTAGTGCCGTGCACAGTATCGTCTCGTCGCCGATGGTTCAGGCTATGTATGCTGCCGGGCTGTGCTTATCGAAGGTGTACTCTGCTCGTGCCAGCACTCCTATCTGGATATCTGGGTCTGTGCTGAAAAGAAGGGCTTCCTATTGCTCCTTGGTGTATGCAGGCTGGCGAGACAAGTTCGGTAGGCGGGAGATCCTCCGGGCAAGCCTGGTGGATGCGGTGACCATTCGCCTCTTTATTGTCAGCGTGATGCCTTGCATTTCAATCTTTTCGCATATTTTGGCCACGTTGGTTCAACGAAGGTTTCTGAAATTTGTTTTGTGAGCACTTTCAGCCATTTAGAACGCAATATATATATATATATATATATATATATATATATATATATATATATATATATATATATATATATATATATATATATATATATATATATATAATGAATAAACACTTGCGTAGGCCCTGGCAGACACCGTCGCAATTTGCGACTTCGCAGTGAGTCGGATCTTCAAGACGGTGTCGCCATCATGCGTCTGGTTCTTGCACGTCTTATCGCGCTAAAGTTTGTTCTTTGCGTATTGCGAAGTTGTAATTTACCAATACGAAAAAAAATTCATTAGAATGGTTTGCACTGGACTCGTTTATCTTTCATGCCGAGTGGTTGCAGCAGTATTTAAACGCACGGACGAATGAAAGAAACGCCAAGGTAGTGCTGACTCAGAACTGTTTTTTTTTTATGGAAACCTCCTGCGGAAGATTAGGCGCTGCAGTCTTTCACTCTTGTTTATTCTTTTTAATCTTCGACTGCCAGTTTCTAACTGTACATTGCCGCACCTACATATTCTGCAAAGGGATTCAATAAAACATCTGTTAGTCAGCAGTGTATTCGTGTCTCTTACCTTCATTTGTCCATGCGTGTAAAATAGTGCTGCAACCCCTCGATATGAAATAAAAAAATCGTTTAGTTTTTTTTTCTTTTTTTCACCTCAGTGTCTCAGCCCCGCGCGACTACAAAACTAGCAGAGCCGAACGTCCGATAGTGGCCTTTTATCTCTCCGAATTTCGTCACCCGAGAGCTGCACCGTTCAATTCGAACGCGTTCGAAATCGGCCGTCAGGTTGTTGAGGGGCGCACGTCCAGGTGCTTGCTGGAGGCTGCGAAAGGGCATGGACACGTGCGCAGTGTAACGAGCTTTCGAGGTGGCGACCCCGGGGAGAGAGGAGGATGCCCGACGTATCCGAAAGCAGGGTGTACACGTTGAAGCGGGCCGGGAGGTGGCCTGCGCACACAGGACCGGTCCTTTAACTCCCGGCATCGCGGGGCAAACAGCGCCGACGACGAGGGGCCACCTGCCTTTCTTTCTCGCTGCGCTCGAGCACAAGAGGTGTGTGCCTACGCGAATGTACGGCGTCCGGTCGTACGTGCACGGTGGATGCCCCCCACCTTCGCACCAGCGGGCAGGCTTGTTTATGTGCTCCGAACGTTCGCAGTGCTGTTTGGTGCGCCGGTCGCCGCATAGTCGTAGCGTGCGAATAACCCCATTAGCAGCAACATCACTAACAGCCCAAAGAACCGCTGTATCGGAAACACTCGCATAAGCACGCAGGACTACAACTATTGGCATTGGAAGTACTAACGATAGACAGCAAAACATTTTTCCCTGTAAGCATCAACTCGGCTTGGGGGTTCCAACGTGGCACTAGTAAGGTGGCGCGGTGTCTTCCTTGCGTGTTCTCTGAACCAGAATAAAGTTAATTCGCAATCATCATGAAGAGCTGTCGGGGCCGCTTTTCTATAAGTAATAGAAGATCTAGTGGGAGCAGTTGAATATTAGCTATGATAGTGGCGGGAGGAGCGAAAATAGCAGCATCAATATCAGTGGTAGTAGTAGCAATAAAGGTAGACGTGAAGGCGGCTTTTTCTGTCTAGTAATTAGTCGCTGTGGGAGTGTAACATCAACATCTGGAGCAGTTGTATAACTATAGAAGGGCTAGTAGTATCATTAGTAAAAATATCAGTAGCACTAGTGGTATTGGGATAAGTAAAAACGGCAGCACCTGGAGGAGTAACATAGAAAATAGTAGTTACTAGTAACAGTAGTAGCAATTACAGCAGTAGTAGTAGTGGCGGCAGTAGTATTGGTGCCATTGGTACTGGTAGTCGCCAGAATTAGTAATCAGCATGTTAAATGGAGCCAGCAGAATAGCATTAGCAAGAGTAGGATCAATAACAGCGGGGACAATGGCTGAAACAGTAATCGCAGTGTAGAATTTGTGGTACTGGTCCATGGTCACATTACGGATTGGCCAGGCCAGGCACAGATACAAACTAAATAAATAAGAATCTGTGATGAAGAAAAGAAGGGAAGTCAAATGCGTTACGCATCAATTCGCCGGCTGAAGTCGGATGTAGTTGTAGTGGAAAATTCGCGTTTAGATAAAACAATCTTCGAGGAAACGAAAGAGGAGGGTGTTTTTGTAACACGCAATGTACGCTTTTATAAAATGAGAATAAGAAATCAGAATCGGAACTTTATTAATAAAAATTGCGTACAATAAGAAGCATTTAGTATACAGGAGGAGGTATTTGGAATAAAGCTGTTGGGGAGAGCTTGTGCTTCAGAACCAAACAATTCAAAAAAATTCTGCGTGGCCACTTCAGATGACAGTCTTTTCTTATTCTACACCTCGTCTTCTTGCCATGTTTTTTCTTGAGTCTCACATGTGGCGCGCAGCTGCTGCTGCCTGGTTCACGTATAGGCCCGCACCACTTGCCGCATTTCCGATGTTTCCCAAGTACGCCGTCCGCAGTCGGGAGGGCGTAAAAAATCGGACACCGCGCGTAGTTTGAAGGTGGCTTGTGTCGACATTCCTGGTACTAAAGTGCTAAAATATGAAGTGCATGTATAGCTCATACCTGCTACACGATAATGAATTGACGTCTGAGCAGTGACTTGCACGTTCCAGTTCTTAACGCTAGGGCACCACGTCGTGTGGGCGTGGTTTTTCTCTCAAACCTTTGTGAGCCAAACTACATGAAGTCCTACGGTTACAGCTGTGACTCTAAACTTCTAGGGAGGAGCTGAAAATGCTTGAGCCTCGCCTTCAAGAATAGAACGTGACAGAGTGGTCGGGCCCCGTTCGCATTGACTCCTCATTCGCATCCAAGATTTTACACCTCCGGCCACCTCAACCGCTCCGCAAGGAAAGAATATTCCGTGCACGCAAAACTAGCCACTTGAAACTCTTCTGGTATGCACGCTTACGGCAAGTACAGTTGCGAAGTCTCCACAAGCACTTAATTCAGAATATTCCGAATCAGTCGAATACCTCTACGCGTTAGTAAGACAATAAGCACACTTGTATACGCTTTGGTTATGCCACTGCTGCTGATTATGAATAGTTATGCCTAAGTACTTTTGTAATGGAAGCCTTGATATCACTTGAGTTTAACGTGGCCATATACGAGTAGAAAGAGTGATATTTCTCTGATAGTTATCCTTAGTGCTTCGGAAATGATTATCTGTCGCGAACACGAATCCATTCAAGTATATCATGTATGAAGAGTATCTAGCAGCCTTCTTCTCGACGATTAAGTTTTGGCACGACCGCATGTGTTGTCCATTCTATACACAACGTTGAGGTTCCATGTCCCGCTTCTACGAGCCAAAAGCTCCTTAACTGTCTGGCTCACTCTTTACTGGACCCTGTGTAACGTATCGACATACCTTTGGCTTCGCTGCACCAAACTGGCGCGTGGCGCTGCTAAAGTTGGTCACTTCACTCGGTCGATCACTTCGCTTTTTATTCTGTTCGTTATCCTGCCCCCCCCCTCCCTCGCTTCTGTCGTGCCCTCTACGTGCTCGCTGGAGATGCCCCCAGCCTGAAACGAACAACAGGGTCCCCTCGTTGCCCCATAACCGAGCCTTGCCTCTCCTCCCTGTGATTATGAAAACGCCGCGCACAGCGAGTCGACAGGATGGATGCCCCCCCTCCCCCCATCCCTGCAACGTCGCGGGGGCATTCCTTCAGTGTGGGCATTGCGCCGAAGAAGCTGTTCTTTGCACACCACCCGTAGATTGCCCCTCGCCACAACCATCTTTACATCTTCGCCTAATGCAACCAGCCCCCTTACCCCCCGCATCCCCCCCGTACTACTCGCCAGTTTGGTTCCACGAGATGCCTGCAGCACCCCTGCTGCGAATGGCCCTGCATCGATGAGGTGAAAACGCCTAGGCAAGGAAAGCGCGTTACAAGGAGAATCTCAGGAGGAGAAGGAGGAGGTCATAAAAAGGGGAGGGGGGCTGTAAAACAAGAAAGCGGGTAGGGGCACGGGGGGGCAGTTGGAATTTCGGGCAAAGCATTTTCCGATTACCGGTCGGATTTCCGGTATCCGTCGTAGTCGTAGCTTCTTCAGAAGAGTGCGCCGTCCTCTCCGGAAGGCGAGAGGGGAGACGTCTGGCGCGCCGTCGTTCTCGTCGTCGTCAGCGCTCCAGAATGAGGCGTCGGCGGTGGTTGTTCACCGCCTGCACCCGGGCGGCCATCGGGGCAAGGGCCACGTCGCTATGCGCGGCCGTTTCTCAGGCGGACGTTGCAACCCGAGTAGGCAGTGCACGTCGCGCGCTTGTTTCCTGTGAGCAGAGGTCTTTAAACGGCCGAGCCCTTTCGAGCAGCTGGGGAGCAGTGTCTCTTGAGACACGCGGGGAGGCTGGAAAAACGAAAGTCCGGCGTCGTTCGGGCATCTCGCGGCTCCCTTCTGGACACTCAGTGCGAGGAAACGCTCTTGGGCGTCAGCGCGCGTCCAGGCGTTTCCGCTGTTTGATGAACGCGCGTCTCGTTTCATTTGCGGCGCCATGTGTTCGTTTTCGTTGCACCGCTCAGTGTGTTCCTACTTAACGTCAATCTCGGCATCTTATCGGGGTGGACGAAACCGCACAGTAAAATGAATGCTGAAGTCTTTACGTCCTAAATCCACGATATGATTACGACGTCATTGTGAAGGGCCTGGAAGTTCCGATCACCAGGGGTTGTTAACGTTTATCTAAGTCTATAGGCAGAGAAGGTCGCTCGCATTTTGGTTCCGTTGCAATAGAAACGCCGGGGCAGGGATTCGATTCCGTTATCTCTCGGTCAGCCCTCGAGCACATCAGCCACTATAGGACACCATGGCGGGTGCACGCAACTGTAGAAGTACCCTTTTTTTAATTATTATCTGGATTTTCTCATTTTCATTTGCATATGAAACTGCTGCTTGCTGTGTGAATGCCGCAGTTATTTTTCTAACATATGAATTGCTCAGTTGGAATTCATTACTTCCGTTCATTGCAACTGTACTGACTCTCGGACCGGCACTTGGCAGTCTACATCAGGCGCGCAGAAACACAAACTTATGATACGGCGCGCTAAGAATGTGGTTATTATTTAACACTAAATCCAAACTCTTTAGAGAAAGGGAAGAACCATGTAGTAGTAGTTACATGGTGGTTTTGATTCGTGTGGCAAGCTTTGCCTGGAGTCGATGCCGGTTTGTGACGTAGAAAAAAAAAAAAAAAACTCCACTGGCTGATTTGTCTGACGCGTCCGCAATTATGCAGGGTGGCTTTAGCAACGTCTTACTTTGTACTGTTGGGCTAAAACCACACGTGGAAATGATCTCACCTGATGAAAGACCTCGGTGCTGCAACATCTCAGTCAACCTCCAATTGAACTCGGAATAGCACGGCCACTGCGTTAAGCCTTTGACGTCGCGAACTAATTACTTGCATAAGCGCACGTTTTTCGCCCGTGCTTACGAGGTTTCCTACAGCTGTCGACCACTCACCAGGGCTTTATATAAAGCGGAGAAGCCTTAGTGAGCATGCATTCTGTCACTTACACAAATGTGCTTATTAGACTGTGGAAAGTGATTGCTGAAATGTCAGAGTTGCAGACCGTGTTTTTTATTTATTTGGAACAATACCCGCAGCGCCATATTAGGCATTATTGCACGGGGCACAGGGCCTCATAAAATAAATCCGCAGTCTTGCGACCAACTAAATCAGCTGGTAACATATTCCATTCGACAATGGCTTGCGGAAAAAAAGAATGCTTAAACAGATCCGTTCCGGGGTTGTATGGCCGTACTTTAAATTTGTGGCTATGACGAGAAGAATGATAATGTGCTAATTTTAAATATTCTGAAGGATTAACGCCTGTCTTCTTGTTATAGATTAAATAAAATAGTTTCAAATCATAGCTTACGTTTTCGATCTTGTAAGCATTTCCAATTAAGTTCTCTTTTCATACATTGGGAGATGCATCATTCCCCACTCGCAACCAACAACCTACATCATCACCGCCTCAGAAAACGGACGTGTATTCTGTGTCGGATACCTGTCTCGAATTGTGACCGTCCGCAACAAAATGTACTACGTCCGGAGTAAACCCGCATGAAGGGATATCCCCTTACTGATCAAGGAGCGAGGATGTCATGTTAGATACAAAGGTTGCTTGGCTGTGTGCTTTGATGGACAGTTTGGTTCTTTAAGCGTGTCGCCAGGCATACCTCAGCGTCATTGCACCACGATCTGACTATGACGACTGCCGGAGCGCGTTGTATAGCTCATCAGTGGAAAAACGAGAACATTTGCACGAATGTCCATGTTAATTTAGGACCATTTTTTTGATGAATGCTGAGTTTTATGTACCAATGCAGGTATATCCGGGGGCATGCGCTGATTACCAGGGTTCAAAAAAATTCGCGTCAACAATGCGAGTGAAGTGCGACGTACACTAGTTATTAGTGTGAGTTCACAAGGCTCATGTAAGCGAAATGATGCATAAAGGCACAGTGTGCTATTCATTTTGTACAATGATATGGGGCCCGGTTCACAAAAGCTTTTTCATCATAAGTAATAATTGCCACTGGCCAAAACACTAATGATACGTCGAACATCGCGACTGGTTGAAAAATTGACTTGAAGGATAACCAATAAGTCATTTTTGCGATTACGGGCCCAAGGGCTTGCATAATGTGTGGTCTATAAGTCGTCCTCCACACACGACAGGTTGATCAGCTTGCGAGCCTTAGGCGTGGTCTTTTATCTTAAAAGAAGGCCTTACTCCACGGAATTTTGAACCATTCGACATACGAAGCGGATTCTTCGCATGTGTAGAAACAACACACTTGGCATATTAGTTTTCAAATAGGAGACACCAAGCCCGAGTGAATGAAAAGTGCAAAGGCCGTCAAAGCATGAGGTTTCCGAGAGAATGTTTCCTGCCCCCTACAAATAGTACTGGTGAAATAACAGAAATCAATGAATAGATCATGATAGGTCTGCATAAAAGAGAGAGATTGCAAATGAAATAGTGTTAACTCTACGATGTAAAATAGATGTTTGCTGCTAATACAAATCACCGAAAGTACGTATAAGTGCATAAATCTGAATTATACCCTTTTTGTGGGCTTTTCTTTTTCTTTTTGTTCTCAACAAGCGTGTTTACCATTCATAAGGTCTAAACACGTTGCAGATGCTTCAAGTCTGCATCGGGCTGCTCATTTCAACGACCCCAAGCAACACACCGCCAATGGGTCCTCGATACAATGTAGAGGGCATCCAGCGTTATTTACATATCTCAGTCAACTATATTTCGCCCTTAACCTCTACTGTGACCGAGTACAGGTCATTGCTGTCGTCTCGCCGCATACGTAACATTGATGAATTATGAGTGCCGCGAATCGGTCTCGCCAGACGGCGCCCCTCGAAAGACGGCTAAACGAAGTGGTTTGCGAGGGCCGAAGACGGCAGCTATGACCTCAGCTGCTCGATCATCTGGTTCATCAAGAAAAGTGGACGCGCGGATTCCCGTTGCAGAGCTAGGACCTTGTTTATTACGAAGACGACTTTGTAGAGGAAGAATAAACTGTTAATAAAAAAAACCAAATGTGGTTGTAATGAAAAATAGTTCAACAGGAATTAAGGCTCGGCAAACAAGTTCACACGTTGAACCACCATAGAAGTTGTGGGTATACCATTTAATTTTTTTTTTAATCTGTTTTAGGTGCGAAGCTCCTTAAGACCTCACGACGTCCGCCGTCTCCCGTCTGTCCGTAACACCATGTAACCTTCAACTTATAAGCTACAGAGAGCGCTGTGGTTAATTGTAGATGTTATGGCGCTGCTGTCAACGCTATATATATATATATATATATATATATATATATATATATATATATATATATATATATATATATATATATATATATATATAACAGACAGTAATGCCAAGGAATGTACAGGGGAAGTTTATTAAAACCAATGGAATGTAAATAAGAAGAAAGAAAAGTGGAATTTTTTCATCCACTTTTCTTTCTTCTTATTTACATTCCATTGGTTTTAATAACTTCCCCTGTACATTCCTTGGCATTACTGTCTGTTATATCTCATTATTGTTGTGTTAAAACACGGAAAAACGAGCCCTTAGGTATACACTTCTTTCCCTTATATATATATATATATATATATATATATATATATATATATATATATATATATATATATATATATATATATATATATATATATATATATATATATTGACATGTGGGGTTTAACGTCCCAAAACCACTATATGATTATGAGAGACGCCGTAGTGGAGGGCTCCAGAAATTTCGACCACCTGGGGTTCTTTAACGTGCACCCAAATCTGAGCACACGGGCCTACAACATTTCCGCCTCCATCGGAAATGCAGCCGCCGCAGCCGGGATTCGAACCCGCGCCCTGCGGGTCAGCAGCCGAGTACCTTAGCCACTAGACCACCGCGGCGGGGCTATATATATATATATATATATATATATATATATATATATATATATATATATATATATATATATATATCCACGTTCCATACCACACATCCTCTTCTCTCATATGGACGAAGACGAACGCAGGAAAGCGCGACGTGCTGAGTATCAGCGTCGCCGTCGACGGGAAGCTACCACGGAGACAAAAGAGAAGGAAGCGAATGCTTCCTTCTCTTTTGTAGAAGGAAGTAGAACAACAAAGTTCTAAACCACAGACTAGGGCTAAGGAAGCAAAGGCTAAGCGGGAAAAACGCCAAGCTGACGCGCAGTTGAGACAACTTGAAGCGGATGCAAGGCGGCAATACCGACAAGAAATTCTACACCAGAGATGACAGCTAATGAAGCTGTGATTACGAAGTCAAAACGTAACCGGAACTCGGAACCTGATATCAGCTATAAAGAAGAATCACCGCTATATCACAATCGGTCTCAGCACTATCTTTTTAAATAAAAAATATATAAGTATCACAACCACAATCAGTCTCAGTACTATTTCAACTTTAATCACAATAATCACCTCCGAAAGCTTCGCCCCATAATTATCTTCAAGCAGCTCGAAATGCAGTGCTTTTTTTTACTGACACTCATTTGCATGATTGCATCTGGCTGTAAAAATAAATTGACAAAAAAGCGGTAAAAGTGAATCATAAATCTTGCCAAGTTCACAACTTAAGGACAAGATCTAGCAAGATCATGCGTATTGACCAGAGGGTGAGGACATCGCCTGTTTCTACGGCTGCTACCACTGCAGCTTTATGTTCTTCGTATGCTTAGTAGCATTGAGAGCATGTTAAATAGTAACTCAACTAATGAATATGCGCAGAGATTATCTTGAAATACGACACAGATTATCTTGAAGCACGACAAACCGGGCGCATGTCCCGCGTTCAGTGAACCATGCATTGAAAAACTTTTGCAGTAGCTGGCGGTCAGGACATGCAGTTTGTACGAGAGATTAAGCATCTTATAACACAACGTTAGCGGCGTCAAGTGAAAAACAGTGTCGGACAACTAACATGAATCCTAGTGAGGTTAACTCATTGCAGTTCTTGCTATTCTCTTTGCGGTTTTCCGGCTATTCTGTCCAAAAACAGGTTCCCCAGAGTTGTCGCCTGTTTCCATGGGTTACGCTTTTATTTTTATTTCTTCAGTGCTCGATATAATATATTTCGCCATCTGTCAAGGTACTCGAGTTGATCCTTCGTTATGCGGTTGTGCAATGAAGAACAAACAGAGTTATAGCTTGTGAGCTCCGGCACAGCGGCTGAAGGGATTGGGGATGGGGTAAGCCGAGCATGTCTATACTCAACGCGCCCGAATCGAATGCCAGCACCTAACCATGTTCTAGCCGAATCCCACACCATGTAGGAAGAGAGACAGGTAAAAAAAAAATATGCCTTGGGGAGGACTAGCGTGAGATGTATAAGCCGAGTTTTTCTTTGTTCGCTCTGCGATGACCGACGTTGACGGCGCATCGCTCTGCGCGGATCAAGAGAAGCAAGTCGCATGTCCGCCCTTCGGTGTGAGGGTATCTCAGAGTGCTGTGCATGGTACCACAGCGCCTTTCGCAACGGTCTATGTGATGGCCTGTCTCCTTATTTCACAACCTCATTATCGGAGATCTCATAACCCTCGGGAAAAAAAGCAGTGAGACTCTGTGTTTTGACGCAATGGATGGGGGAAAGCATGAGCATTGCGCCCGGCTATAGCTCCCACTGCAATTGTGCTCGGGTATTCGTATATACTTAAGAGATTCCTATCGAGGAGTCGTCCTTGCCGTCTTTCTATTCATATATCAAGTACCAATGTAAAGCCACCTTTTTTTTTTACTGTGCCCCTTTGCAACCACTAGTTATACGGTAGGGATAAAGAAGTATGCTTTTTGAAGCAGGCTTATCAGGATTACCTTAATTACGCGAACTTTATTCCTCGTTCGTTCACACGCACGTTTTGTTGGACTCTTACTTATTTATATATGCCCATCGATTTTACGTAATCGCATACTGTCATAGCTGCTCATAGCCAACTCGCGGAGAGCAGCTGAAGCGAAACAGTATGCTTGATACCGTAAATGAAACAATGCCTTCTATTTCATACGCACTCATCTATTATAGCAAACTGGCGATGACCTAACACGATGCATATTACATATCACACATCGCATATCAGGGCTTATTGCGGTGGCTATTATGTTACACATACCTTTTTTTTTACAGGCGTGTTCTTTGTAAGTTAAGCAATATCGTGCTCCGAAAAATCCACAGTGACATTTCATTCACCTAATGCGGTGTTTGACGTCTGAATAAATCAGTTAATTCGTGAATACTCGGCTCACATTTGTTACCGTCTTGCTCGATCCTGAATCGAATATTTGAAGGACTGGAAGTAGCTCGGTGTTTTCGTTGAGTGTTACCTACGCACTTCACTTAAAAATAATAAAGTTAAGAAAAGATTCGAGTACAGCTGCAAGTATATCTAGCTCATTTATTGGTTTCCAGTAAACAGCCCAAAGTTGACCTGTTATTAGCAGATTAATTAATATTAAAGAGCGCAGCTGTTTAGGCTAACTATATTTAGGGAGTGTGGTCAATCAGCAAAATATCGTCATCATAAACGTGTATGTCCACAGTAATTGCGTAAGATCAACTACTCATTGCTAGTCCACTGAAAATAACGAAGGCAACAGTTATCGCAACAATGCGTAGCGACAGTGGTGAGCCATAGGCCCAGCGTACACACGAGAGAATACTAGGGGAAAGCAATGTCAACGACGGCTGCCAGAAGAGCCCGAAGTTCTGGAAGGCCTGCGCTGACAACGACTTGCCTGTATATCTATCAGAGATGAGAACTCTTGGTTTCAGTGCGAGGCTATGTCCCTGCAGATGGACCATCTATGTCGTGCCTGTGACTGTCCGTGGCAGCTTGGGCTAGTTGGTATGGCACGACGATAGTTATAGCGCGAAAACAAAACGACGACACAGAGACAAGAAGGACACGACACTTGTCTTTCGTGTCCTTCTTGTCTCTGTGTCGTCGTTTTGTTTTCGCGTTATGACTGTCCGTGGCTTGAGGAGTTATGATGGGGTAAACCCTTCAAAAAATCGAATGTGCAAGTTTGACACCAAAAAAATCACCGCACTCTGAGCAACGAACCTACTCAAGCACGGCTTCCAGCGGCCGCTCCAAACGGTTTAAATGCCGTGCCAAAGCGTGCCGCGCGCCCCCTGGCGAAAGCAGTGTGCGCACGTGAAGCTTCGTTTTTCTCAAGTCGCGTTTTTTAAATAAAATTTTCAAGTTCAATGTACCTTTTTCTTTTTCAGAACATATTGGATCGATTTTCATGAAGCTTTGCATGCGTGAGCTACAACAAGTTAGAAACAATATGAACTAAAAAAAATGCTTATTTCGTAAAAACTGAGGCTGAACAAAAATTACACAATACGCATTTTCTGTGGCTTTATGCATGCGGTAATTTTATTTTTTACAAAAACTTCATAACACTGTAATAATTTTAGTTCACATCAAACCTATGAATCTCTGCAACAACACGGCTGAATACCATTACATAATTTTCAGTAATTGTAGAAGAAAGGTACATTGTATAAATGGAGCCCATTTAAAATTTGGGAGTGGGCCATTTATAGGAAGAATAGGCAACCTCGGCATAAAAAAACAAGATGTCACTTGATACCCAGATGCATTTTTTGTGTGTGTGAGCACGTAAAATATTATGGGAATGCTTGCAGCTGTTTCTAACATATTACGCTAAAACTGACACACCATTTACCTTACCACACCGTCCTTAATTCGAACCTCTCCGTGCTCAGAATCAACGTAGAAAAAACCTAGCATCACCTAGCTAAAACCTAGCAACGGCCCAGAAGTGACCTTAAAGGGGTGGTGACACCAAATTTGTGAAATGCTTGTTCTTTGCTGTAAGCGTTTCCTTCAGCTCCAGGCAGCATTGATACACGGCGCACCAAGATTCCTGTGTTTTCGCTAAGTAGCTTAATATTGCTCTACTTGTGTGGACCATTTTCGGTTTCCGTTTCGCGGCACCCAGTTGGCCAGTGACGTCGATGCATAGGTGGCTTGGTCATGTGACCACATAAAGTGGTGACGCACATCGTTCTGAGTTTCGTCTGCTCGCCTACGCACGTGCCATACAAGCGCCAGCAAAACAAACGCGCTGACTGTCGCCATGGCCAGGGGCAGTAGCATCCAGGCAGTTGAAAGGCACAAGGCAGCCAGAAGGAAACGAAGCGTTTATATTTACACGTGGACGAGGAAGCCGGCCGACGCTAGATGCGCCGGCCGATACGCTGAAGGAGCACGGGGCAGCCCCGATGTTGGACGCGCACGACGTCTCTGACAGACAAAGACGCGCCTAGTGTCTCTTCAAAAGCATCCGGTGTCTTGACGGACGCACACAGTTTCTCTGAAAGTAACGCCATTACACTCGTCACTACGAATCTGGTGTGACGTCACGACAACCGCCGTTGCTTCTCCTATTCTGAAACGTCAGTGTTGCTGCGCAAGCGATGGGTCTAGATCGTGAGAGTGGGCACCCACTGTACTTTTGAAAGTGAATCAAAATAGGTTCTACGAGTTAGTGTTGTCCGACCCTTCGTTTGGAGAGTCCTTGCATACAGGGAAAACCCACGGCAGGCTTGGAATACCCTCGAAATTTGGAGGCACCACCCCTTTAACGACATTGGTCTTGAGAATCGTTCCGTTTCACCATTTCAAGCCGCGCAGGGCTTATTGCAGGCATTGCCATTTTTTTCTTGAAGTCACCACCACTAGTCGTGAAAATACTTCGTGTTATTTGTATAATATACCATGAATATTCTGGAACCAGAGAAAGAGAGAGAGAAAGAATTATTTTAATGCAAAGCTGGAGAAGTTTGCCTGGCTTTTCGCGTGACATGCTACTCCTGGTACCGGGTAATGACTATGATATCTGCAGTGATAAACGCTTAACACATACAGTCACACACATGCACTACACTACTTACAACGCTTCGTTCAGGCTTGTGGCGTATCAGTGACGCTTTTGGTGCGTGTAAAGCACTGAAGGTTACTTTCTTGCTGAAAATAACTCACTGTTGTTTTTTTCTTTACTATTTTGCCCCTCCTCGGTGATCTAGTGGCTAAGGTACTCGGCTGCTGACCCGCAGGTCGCGGGATGGAATCCCGGCTGCGGCGGCTGCATTTCCGATAGAGGCGAAAATGTTGTAGGTCCGTGTGCTCAGATTTGGGTGCTCGTTAAAGAACCCCAGGTGGTCGAAATTTCCGGAGCCCTCTACTACGGCGTCTCTCATAATCATATGGTGGTTTTGGGACGTTAAACCCCACATATCAATCAATCAGTTCTTTACTACTTTACCTAACACCCTTTCTTTCTGTCGTCCGATTCGCCTTTACCTAAGCAATTTACCAAATTTTATTGGTACAGCCACCTAAATATTTAACTGTCGTGTGAAACGGCTACTATTATGTCTGACAGCGTCACATGATGTAACGAAGTTGAAAAAAAAAGTTGCAATTGCCCATTTTTTTTTTTTTAGAATTCAGTCATACGGTGAAGCCACGCATAAAAAACTGTGGCTCATGTACAATGAGTTATGGGTGTCTGGACATCATTCATTCACTTACTTCGACAATTAAGCCTCAGACGCTGTGATGCTTTCATGACGCAGCACCAGAGTTCCTCGTAATGCATCTTGGGTGTCACACTTCATTCACAAAAATCGAGACCTCGCGGCTGCAGTGCAGCCATTATCACTGCATTTCTGAGTGTTTGATGCATCCGTTCATTGCGGTATCCCATTATAGCAACGTCTTTTGTTGCAACATTCCTGCAGTTACGTCACATTCTTCAGCTTGCGCGCGCCACAAACAGCCGTACTGTACAATGCGTGCGCGACACCTCTGCCTCTGACCAAATGGCAAGGTGCTTTGCAAGTATCGGTCTTGTATAGTTTTATTTGCCACACTTCTTGAACAGTTGATAGTTTATGTCATCATCAGTCACACCCGTATGCATTCGGATAATTCAATTCAATTCAATTTATTTTCCAGTTTGTACATGCTGGATGGTTGCGTTGGGTTAAAAGCTACATAAGTAGCTTGACGAGACCCAACGACCAGACTATACAGGGCAGTAACAACAAGCAGTCCGGTGCAGTGACGAGAAAACCAACAAGTAAAACAGAATACCATATCGTATGTACATATACAGCTATTTACATGGATTTCCAGCACGAAGATTGCAGGATGAAAAAGTGAAAATAAATACATGTGCATAAGAAGTGCTAGAAAAAATAAATAAAAAAGTGCTACATACAATAAAATACGGCTATAGCATAAGTAATAAACATAAATAATAATAACACAGAATAATAACACCGTACCAATGTAGCAATACTAGCTATTCGGAACAAAATAAAAGAAAAACACTGGCCATATAAAATGTGGATAAAATGTGGAAATATTGACCCCAGAAGAAAAAAGCATCCACGCTTGCGGTATCATTATACAGCTTTCGGCGCCGTTAACACGTTTTGTTGGAAGTTTATTCTTGAAATGAAACGCAATTGAATGGCGGTAGTGTTCTTTTAGAAATAGAAGCGGATTTTGGAGTAAACGAGCGTGAAGTAAGAGGGAAGGGGGAACGTTCGACAGCCATCTCGTTTCCTCTGCCGCAAGGTCCTTAAGAGCTCTGAGGTTACCCTACTTTAGTAGCACATCTTCTTATTACCGTTTTCGAAGAAAATACGTGGCGAATTTCACTGTGGTGTGCAGCAAAATTTGTGCAATACTTTTTGCGTTATATACCACAAAAATGCATGACGAAAATCGCACAGATATGGACAAGTAAGCTGAAACAACGCGGTTTGAAGGAAGCTCTTGAAACAATGAAATCAGTATTTTATTTCATTAATGATGCAGGTGGCATGCTAGTCGTCAAGGAATGTCTCATGGGTAATTATTTCATTTATACGATTTTTTGCATATTCTCCAGCCCTTAATTACTTCGATTTTTATTCTCTATAGGGCTTCAACGAACTGGGTAATCCACGTTGTTCCGCCTATAAGCGTAAAAACGCCTAGGGTCGATAAGTGCACATTCGCCGCCAAATATTGTTAGCACATACAATACACTAACAATATTTAGTGACGGAGTCCTGACAAAGTATGCAACCAAGATTATTGACGAGCACCATCTTCCACACACTAAAGTGGCAGGATGCGACTGGCACTAACGGCACCGAATAGCAACCATCAAATTAGTCGCTAGACATGTCGGTTTTCAGTGGTCGGACAGAAAGAGACTGTCGACAACTTCTTCAACACTGTGATTATTCACACAAAATCTGGAATACGTTCTCTGTGAGTGATGTGTCGTGTAACTACATCGATGCTGCAATCATTTCTTTAGTTGGTCTTCCTATATTTGCAGCGCACTTGTCCGAAAGCATGCACTACTTTAAAGGAACATGTACAAAACAACACGTTTCCCAGATATCGCTGCAACTCGGATGAAACAACACTTTAAAAATCTTTTGCGCCGACTTTATTTGAAGAGACAACTCAGCCGATTTTCAAAAGTGGCACCAAAGGAAACTAATGCGGGCGATGCCTCAGCGTTCCGAGAAAACCGTCTGAGAGCAGTATGGCCGCCTCTTTTCCCGTTCGGAAGCCGAGCAGACAGGTCGATAATACGAGACGACGTTTCGGCCCCCGCCATGTGTCCTTCACCCGCACAACCGAGCCTCGCCGCCAGGGCGGCGCCATCGGCTTCAGTTCAAAATCATAAGGCCAGCGCATGCGCACAGCCCGGCAGTCGCATAAATGATGCTGCAGAGGACCCTGCAGCGTTGCTAGGGGCAACCCGAAAGGTGGGCTTCACGGCCTAGCAACAGCGTGACCGGCGAGATTGGGGAGCGCGGAGTGCGGTTCCAAGTTTCGAAACAGCGGCGGCGATGCAGGCGCCGCGCAGCGGGAGTAGCGGCAACGCGAGAGACGAGAAGGGGGAGCGCGTTTTGTAAAAAGGGGGTGTTCAAGAACTCCTGGTGCAGAAAACTCTCATCTTACTCCCTATTTGGGGAGGAGAAATACTCCTCAGAAGAGGTGGCACGGGCGTTCCTCGTTTCCCTCCGCTTCCTGGCGCTTTGAGGAAGGAAAACCAGACAAAGCAAATAGACGCAGCGCGAGAAACGAGGGAAATCGGAGAGCGAGCGAACGGGGAAGCCAGCGGGAGAGATGGTGCTCGGTGCTACGTGCCCCGCGCTTCGCCTCCTTTTGCGGGGTTGCGCTATCGCCTGCCGTTGCCGGCTGCTGCTTCCCAACGCTGGCTATGGAGGGGGTCCTTTTCGAGGTCACCGCCAACGACGCCCGAGCTCGACGGCAGTCACATCCATGCTCATTACTCGATCGGTTGGCGCGTAAAACTTAATTAAATTTGCAGTCAATTTTGGTTTGATTTGAGCACCACCTACTAGACTAGATATTGCTACGCTTTTGCTGAAGACTCGAGCTTCTCGAAATAAGAAACATCATTCTTACCAGGCGGGATGTTAAAGCAACCTATATAACATTTGCTTGCTTGTTACTGGCATTAGAATATGTGATAATGTTGAATGATGGACGCTGTCTTGTTTCACTGTGTTCCACTAAAGGACTAAAGCTCAATTTACAATGTCTATCAAGTTACTAACGTTTTTTTTTTTCTTTGCAAACACAAGAGACTTCTAGGCATAGATTCTGGTGCAGTGTTGATTGCGGAAATGTGCCACGGCGCTCGGATTACGTTTGGGGCAAAGATCCTGAATTATATTCGAAAAAAAAGAGAAACAAGTGATTTGTCGACACTGCTGCCATAGGTGCATTTAATTTCCTCGGTAGAAACAACAATGTAATTACAAAACTGTCACCTGCATGCAAGCCGCTTCATCAAGAGTAAGAAGCCGTTGTTCTTGTTTCCGCTAGAGTGTAAATTACAGGCCACTAGCTAATGAGCCAAAGTTGGTTTCACAATGGGGAATTATTAGTATAAAATTGTTTCTGGCTGTTTTCTAAAGCTTTTCACCCACAGAACATACAGAGGCATGACTGCCGACACAGGGAGGCTCAGATTCGCACGGAATATTGATAAACTTCATTTTCAGTCGACGTGCCTACGTTTGCAAAAAAGTTACACATCTGTGTATGAATCAAGCCACTCGGAAGATGCGAAAGTGGACATACAAAAATGAGGAGGCCACGAAAGCACACCACGCCATCACTCCAGCTCGTACTGTATTATCTGAAAAAAAAAAAAGAATGCTCACTCAAAGTGACATTACGAGATTTCTCTCCACTGGATTCAGTGTCAACGGAAGGACGAATCCCAACATGATAAACGCAACGACTGTTTATTCAACTAGCATCATTAATGGGCAAGCATTCTGACAATATGCGGTCATCTGGGGTAGTGGAGCAATAATCTCCCATGCTGGGCAGCCTGTTTTTCCAGGCACAGCCGGCATGGAAGAAGAAAAACTCGCACCTGTGAGCATTTGCTGACTGAAAATAAAAAAAAGGCGTTTACTCAAATAAGTCGAGGATTAAATAGCGTCGGCAGTGGCGTATATCAGTGCATTTGGAGATACAGAAGACTAAGCAGAAACTGGTGCATGCCATGCTCTGTTGTGGCACACAGGCGTCCCTTCCATCGATCGCATAAGCTTCAGTCGTATCTTGTGCCCTGTAGAAGCTTGAGTGAGCTATGGACCCCTAAAGACATTTTAAGACATCTTCTGCAATTTATGTAATGACTTCGATTTTACATTTGGTTATTATCCGTTTGAGCACTCCGAAGGACTAGGGATCCGAAAATGAACAGCATTTGCACAAAATACTCTTACGAAAAAACTCGTATGCGCAAATAAAATACATATTTCTACCTGCGTAATTTATAAGACGAATAAGTGACGCCTCCTTCCACCGGGGAAACGCAAGAAAGAGGCTGCCTGCACTCCGCAGTATGATATGAAGCCGATCGATCGGAGCGTTGCCGGAGAAGCAGTTGATTACGAGTAGTGCGTCGCTTGAAACGGCTCACTAACCCCGCCTGGCTGGCGGGAAAGCGATGAAGCGGGGAACGTTCGTTGTAACGGGCTCCCCAGTATACGTCCTTGCTTCTTTATTTTGCTCTTCAAGTCCTCCCAGTAAGACCATGCACCGTTCCGTCTTTTCACTATGCTTATACGCCAGCTTCTGCCCCTCACTCACCGAAACTGGCAGGCTCTTCAATTTCAGCAGGAAAGCGTTCTCAGCTTCTGTACTCTCCACGATCCGCGCACCTTGTCTTATATTACGCTGGAAGGGGATTTGAAGGAAATTGGGGAGGAGTTGGGTGAGGTGGGAAAATTCGAGGATTATTGGGGACTAAGGCCTGGTTTTCCGTGTATCCATCCTACCGCCACCTCAATTTCCGAAGGTATTCACTCCTCCTCACATCCTCTTTTCCTCCGAAGTTGGAACGTGATAAACGACAATATAAAGGGCCTCGGAGCGCCTCAGAGGCGGTTTTGAAGACATGCTTCCTCATCTATGTCTGCAAGCGCTTCAGATAAACGGAGAATGAGAACGCACGTCATTCCACAGGCCAGTTCAAATTGATCGTTGATAACAGAATCGCTACACGTTGAATAATAAACAGGCAACATGGATTCGAGGATGCCCCGCCGCGGTGGATTGTTGGCTAAGGTACTCGGCTGCTGACCCGCAGGTCGCGGGATTGAATCCCGGCTGCGGCGGCTGCATTTTCGATGGAGGCGAAAATGCTGTAGGCCCGTGTGCTCAGATTTGGGTGCATGTTAAGGAACCCCAGGTGGTCAAAATTTCCAGGGCCCTCCACTATGGCGTCTTTCATAATCATATGGTGGTTTTGGGACGTTAAACCCTACATATCAATCAATGAATTCGAGGATGTTAGCGTCCCTTCTAACTTCGTGTTAATGTTGTAAGTTGTGATGGATGTCGTATATCCCTTATATTTTGGCACATCTCTCCAAGGCTGCAATGACGTTCCGTCATAACGGAATGGGAATTGGCCAAAGGAGTCATATTTGACGAAAGCAAGCTAGTCACCCAAAACCACTCTCTGCAACAGAGACCCATTGTGACATTTTGTCAAAATCTCAGTACCGCGCTATAAACCATGTGGGTTACCAAGACCGACCATTAGAAACACACGAAGACCGTTCTTAAACAATAAACACTCTGAGAATTCACGTTTTTATAGTAACACTACAATTACCATCAAAAATTTAATGGGTCTATACTCTATAAATACGGGAGTAGTTTTAGGTTACTATACTTCGTCGTCGGATATGATTTTTTCCGTCTATTTTTCATTCCGTTGTGGTAGGCCACCACTGTCACAGACAACAGATGGCGTTACCTGCACATGTCCCCAAATCCTGATCATTAACGTGAAATGCTGTATATCTGCTGGGGTCGAGACGAACCAGGCAAGCATCAAAGTTATTTCAGGAATCTAGTGCACTCTATTTCTGTGCAAGCGTAAATTCTCAACAGCAGCCTCATGCGGAATGAGTATTCGCTCCTTCCTTCCCTCTTTTTGTTTCTACCACTGGAACAGTACGCAACGAAGTGGTCTGTTTCACTACTAAGAGGTTTCATTTAAGAGGTCTATAACGCACCAACGTAAACGACTAGTCGGTCTCTCTATCGCAAATAAAAACTCGGGGGTATCCGATACGCAAAACGACCAATATATAGGTACATAAAACACTTGCAAAGCCCTGGGTCGAATCACTTGCAGGTAGGAGGTGCACAAGTTCACGTTAGTAAATAGTCGTCGATGGCAAGTAATCAATGCACTCCGTGACACGTAGCAAAATATCTTCTGCTCATCGTGACCTGCGAACCCGTGCTCTTTGAAAAAATCGCAGCGCACTCGAACAACGTGCGCCACCAGAAGTACTTATGTTGTAACCCGATATAAGGTGGCATAACAGCGACGAAATGCAAGCTTCGGATTGGGCTTTCTGATGAGTAAAAGAAAAAAAATGCGAAGGAGCGAAGTGATTTCGAGGTAATACTCCGTGTGATGTCATCAAAAAGCGATTCATAGATATTTATCGTGACGTTTACACCTCAACGAATTGAGCTTTTACTTTCCAGGCACCAAAACGCTGATCATGTAATGTACGCCCACGGGACGCCTAAATACTCTCCCATAGTAGAGTACATGTATAGTACTCTAAATCGTTAGACTCGCTCGCTGGATTCCGTGCCGACCGGTTGTGCCCTCGCGATCTCCGACGTCAGCGTAGCTCTGGCCGACTGGGCTCGCCCTACGCCATCTCCTGACGCCGACAAGAGCTCTCGAAGTGGTGCCCCGTGCTCGGACTCCTGTGACCGTGCTTCCATCTTTCCTATCTCTCCTATACCCTCGCTATGTCGTCGCTCTCTGGCTTACCTCATCTCTCTTTCTCTCTCTCTCTCTCTCTACACCTTTATCCCTATCCTTTAAATCCCTCCTCACCCCCATCCCTTGTGAGCTACTGTTGATGTGTCGCTCCCTGAAGCAGACAGTTAGAGGGCTCACTTTTCTTTTCCTTCTTACAACATAACCACTCCCCTCCCCCCCCCCTCTAAATCGTTACCCACTTTTTCTAAACACACACCATTCTCTTGAGGATCCTGTCCACGGTACGGCTTTCTGATCTCCCAGAGTAGAGTACCACGTACTCTAAATCGTAAAGCACTTTTTTCTAAACACACTTCTAGCCCCTACCAGTATTATATTGGGGACGGCTCACTGCTCTCCCATAGTTGAGTTCGAAGAACTGCAAATCGTTTAACACTTTTTCTAAACACGAAACACGCACTCCAAAAACCCGTCGTATGCACTACAATTTCCAGCGAATAAAAGTAAATGAGTGATTAGACAGATTTAGTTGCGCGTGCGCAGCAGCCGTATACGGACGCGGCCTCCCATTGCGAATTTGCCGGCAGGCTGCGTCCATACGGTCTAACTAAATCTGTCTACAATGTTGTGCCCTGAACGCTCAGAACCTAATATCAGCGATTATTACTTGATAAAAGTGCCCTATACGCAGAGCTTCCTTTTCTACAGGCAAATATTCTCATAACGGAAATGAATAAAACATGTACGACTCGGGCTTCGATGCCTGAAAAGTGCAATCAATTTACGCGCAACTAACTTATGCTGAGTCCTTTAGTGAATTCAAATCACCTTCTATAAGAAGTGCTTAGCGAAGCCATTTCGTTTAATTTGGATGTGCCGGCGCGGCGCGTTTCGTAACGAAGTCGAAGAAGGGTTGCACAACGCGATGTAAGCTGTTGCTTCCCAGCGCACGAATGCATGTACGTCCTCGGCGCCTGTACGGCAAAGGAAACGGCAACATTCACCTTGAGCCTCGTATCAAATGTCGGGTAAATCTACTGCTAAGGTGCGCGTAACATTACATAGTGTGCACCACCACTTCAATCATTGTTGTTCAAATATGGATTGTGTAATTTTGATGTGGGCGTTGATATTCTAAGGCTTCGGCCCTTTTGTGTAACAAAAGCGTGGCCTTATGAAGGTACAGGGCTGTCAATGTGTGCTTTCACAAACAACAACTACAACAACAACAACAACAACAACAACAACAACAATAATAATAATAATAATAATAATAATAATAATAATAATAATAATAATAATAATAATAATAATAATAATAATAATAATAATAATAATAATAATAATAATAATAATAATAATAAATTTGGCACGTGCCGAATAGTTTAATTTGAAGTAGACTGGGAGCCAATGCTGCATTTTTTTGGCTTTGAAGCACTGATTACGATGTTGATCGATGTGTTTTTTTTTAAGTATATAAAGCTGTATGCACATCTTGTGTTTACCAAGAACGCCTATTACAATAGCGTGTAAAAGGTAACTTATTGTTAGTAACATCAGCACTCGCATTAGAGTACATACACATACGTAAGTATTATCGAAATTAAGTGCCCTTCACGGCGCGGCGACGTGAATATCATGTATGTAACTTCCGTAATCGTATTCTTCCAGTGTCGAGCAACGCTTGAATATATGGCTTACCGAATCATAGAAACACAATTGTAATGTTTAGAAGAGGTGGCTATAAAAGGGGGTGGAACACTAGAACCATAACTGATTTAACCTGACATGATGACTGTGTTATAGGAGTGCGTATGCCATGTTTATCGCTTTGTTATAAAATTAGGTAGCAAGCATTGCAACTACAATTGATGTTGCACCGACGTTACGTATAGAGATTTCTTTATTATTTCCCAAAGCAGTTTGAAGACTTGGCATATACGTATGGCTCTGAGGTAGAATACCTTACAGCCACGCAAAACGCTTGCGTATGGTTCCTGCTGAGATCCTGTTTTTTTTTTAATTCTTTGCATTCACCGGGTCAACTCTTCTGATGTTGCTTTTGCTTAACGCTTCTGCATTTGAATTGCCAATGTCAGTTCTCACCATCCCTGGGTCGGTGTAAACTGTCGGTCAGCTGTGGTGCATACCCGCATATTTGGGATGTTTGGGTATGTGCCACACGTGTCTGGAGGAGAGGGTTTGATGACGTAGGTGAAATTAATGTCATGGTATTCATGACATGAACACACAATTGTATTCGTCAAACCCTTTGACTATCTCATACCGGTTTTAGTCGTAACCAAGTTAAGAATTAAGAACGTGATCATGCGAGCACCGACACGTAGATAGATAGATAGATAGATAGATAGATAGATAGATAGATAGATAGATAGATAGATAGATAGATAGATAGATAGATAGATAGATAGATAGATAGATAGATAGATAGATAGATAGATAGATAGATAGATAGATAGATAGATAGATAGATAGATAGATAGATAGATAGATAGATAGATAGATAGATAGATAGATAGACATACAGACAGACAGACAGACAGACAGACAGACAGACAGACAGACAGATAGATAGATAGATAGATAGATAGATAGATAGATAGATAGATAGATAGATAGATAGATAGATAGATAGATAGATAGATAGATAGATAGATAGATAGATAGATAGATAGATAGATAGATAGATAGATAGATAGATAGATAGATAGATAGATAGATAGATAGATAGATACGAACTCCAAATTCTTCAAGCATAAGAGGCACTGTTACGTATCACTACCTCGTACTGAACTACATACTGACTGCGTTTCGCAAGCGCACTCTATATACACTAGACCAGTGCGTAATGTGGTACAACGTGTGCCTCTTTGAGCCATCCCTAAAAGGAAAAAAAAAAGAAACACGTAGTTTAGCCTGACCGTATTCTGTGATTCCCCGACAATATCGCAGCATTCCGCTCGACAGAAGACGTTAAATTCATTAGCGTTTAACTTTCAATACGGGTGCCCAGCTTCGCAATCGCGCACGTGGCTTCGTACGCATTCGTCGATCGATCTAGTCGTTGCGCAAGTACATCTATCAAACGCGGCCAAAAGGCTTCTCGGGAATTAGATTGCGTTGAAGCTCTGCTCGGGGAGCAGCTCAATCCTGACTCGCGATGCTCGAAATAGGCTTTATCAAGAGGGGCTGCGCAGTAACCGTTTACTCGGTGGGACCCTGTCCGAGGTACGAACATCTTTGAGTAAGACATTCTGGGTATATATTTGTTGACCCGTCATAGACAGCGCGGATAAAATGTATCATCGGCAACAACCTTTACAGGTACAGCAGCTTGCACGAAGGACGCGGATTTTGCCGCAAATTGAGACGTAAAGAGAGAACGTAATAAACTAAACCAAGAAGAGAAATTCCGGAAAGATAGCTTCACGGTTGCTATTGGGTGGAATTTAAAGGGCGCCAGAACAGAAGCCGAATGTAGGCAAAGTTATAGCCATGCCATTCAGTATTATCATGAAATTTGTATCCAGGCCGAACAGAAGGGGTATTATGCGTGGGATAGTTACACATGATAAATAAATAAAATTATTCTCAATAAGTAAAACCGAAATTTGAATGTATCCAGTAAATAGCCTTGGTGCCATCAGGAAATTTCCGTCCCCAAACGGCTCCAAAAGTAGCCAACTCGGCGCGAAGTAGCCACCAACGGCTACCTTCACCTTTGACTTCGAGTGGTCTCATGCTAATGCGTGAGTGACCGTGTGGACTCCTAAAATTCCTGGACTACAAAGGTGGACGATGCTCCACGTTTCCGAGTGTTACAAACCTGTAGGTATAGTTATGAAACCATGGTTAAAAGCAAGGTTCCCACAGAATAACGGGCCGCTATCGTATCTAGAGCATGTACGTATGAGGAAGCGCCTATCAATGAAGATTTCTTGTCAGACTTTGTGTCAACGAGTGTACACTCGGATTTTCCGAGTTATCTACGGATAATGGGTATAACCTAAATGAGTAGTGCACAGTCCAAATGATGGTTCTACACGATAAGAAGATAATGCGAGGTAAAGAAGTAAAAAAAGGTCAACGCCTCAGTTGGAACCCGTCTCGCGAACGCCATAATGCGTCCCGATTATCGCCTATGGCTCGCTATACTCGTTAACAACCCTATTTACCGGTTGTTCGCAGCGCGTGATCGCAGCTCGATAACACGTCTGGAGGGGGGGGGCGTGTTAAAAACAAAACCGGATGCAGACGCCCTACGGGGTGAGGCCCACGTATGCAGTGTGAACTCGCAAACCCGCCAGTTCACTGTCATCGTATTATAGTCGTCGTGAGCGGCTCTTTTAAATTCATTCGCCCCTTTCGAGACCCTCTCGGACGTGTTTGCTGATCGTTGTCTGCGCGGCAGGCTGTGCTCGCTTTTCCGAAGCGACCTATTATCCCACCGGGCATTGCTGTGTTTACCCGGGGCAGAGGCGCGATTGTTGCTCGCGAGGCGTTCGATGATAAAACGGAGCTCCGACTCCGTACTGTCTTTCTGGTGCAGCGAGAGCACGACGAGGTCGCCTGGTTCGCGTTCCGCCAGAGCGTGCCCCCGTCTGTGTCCGTCTGTGGACGGAACTGCGGGAACACTTGCACTGTGGCCTCTAAGTGTTCTAATACCTTTATAAAATCTTACGTTTAGGCCGGTTCTCTAGGACTTTTTGTTGTTGTTCGAAGGAATTTTCTCGAAAACTACGCTTCAGCTGACGTTATGCACTGCAGGCGACTACTGGAGCCGAAAAAGCATTGCTGCCACCTGTAGCCCTTGTCTCAGAGCTACCCTGTTTACAACACCACCTGCGGAGATTTATACGTAGCAGCGGCATTCGGTTTATTCTTCGGCGCCTCTGGCTACGAACGCCTGTCATCTGAGTGACAAACTTTGGCTGCAGAGCAAATCGCTAGGCTTTCGTTGTGCCCTCCTGTCTTCAGTCATCCTCCGCCGGTTCCTTGAACTTAGGAATATTCTACGTGTATGTAGAGGAGGGTTATGAATGTGTTACAGCAGTTTTTTGCGAACAAGCCTGTACGAATGTCTGTAATGCTTTGGTTGTGGGTTGCATTCGCAAAACCATATACAATTCTCATTGGAGTGGCCGACACAGCTGAATGCGAGGCTAGCAGCACCGAAGAAGACATCGACCATCTGCTACGACGTTGCCCTCGATTTCTCTCTCAGAGACAAAGACTTTCAGACGCGTTGCGACAATTGGAAGATCGGCCACTGTCTGTGCAGATGCTGCTGGAGTAGCGTCGTCGTCTTTCGTCGGCTCAGAAGACGGCCCGAGCCCTCTCGCGCTTTCTTAGGACTGCGGGCCTATGTAAACGCCTTTGACATCTGCATAGTGCCACCGCTGCGTACGCGTCAGCCCATGTGCTGACAATTTTCTCCCCTCTTTCCATTCGCTTTCCTCTCTCTCTCTCATCTTTATACTCCCCCTTTCCATTTCCCAGCGTAGTGTAGCAAACCGGGCATGTGCCTGGTTAACCTCGGTGCCTCCTCTCTTGTTGTTCTTCCTTCCTTCCTTTCTTCTTTACCTCCTTCTCTACTTTCTTCCTCATAAGTGTCATAGTTTGCTGAGAACTGCAGCACATCGTGTGTCATCAGTTTCTCCTTTGATCTATCTATCTATCTATCTATCTATCTATCTATCTATCTATCTATCTATCTATCTATCTATCTATCTATCTATCTATCTATCTATCTATCTATCTATCTATCTATCTTAGTCTGTCTATGTGTCTGTCTGTCTGTCTGTCTGTCTGTCTGTCTGTCTGTCTGTCTCTAGGCAGAACTAGACAGTGGAGGGTAGCAAACCATATCATATGTCTGGTCTGCTTTTCACGTATCCTTTCTTTTCGCCTGTCTAAGATGAGCAAGCTCATGAAGCATCGCTTGTAATAAGAGGGGATCCCCGAATCAACATAGACGGATGAAGCATCGACAAGAGGCACATCACTGCATGCGGGTGTTAATGCGCGCCTCCGCTATGGTAGCGAAGTAATAATACCTATGATCGTTTCGGCGGCTTCCGCTCCGGAAGCCAGAGATGTGCTTCTTCTTTTTATTCATCATCCTTCGCTCCGTGCACCTGCTCGCCGTTCGAGCAAACGGCGCGAAGCTCCTCCCGACCGAGGCGTCGTCGTCATCGGCTGTATATGCATGCAAGTGGCCTCCCTGATGCCTCTCTCGCCGCTGCCGTTCACGAGGAACGGTGCTCGATGATGGATGGCGGCGCCTCCGAATGGGCTGGCCGGTGATAAGGCTCATTGTGCGCCTTTTAAGGAGGACGAGACGCGGCCCTTCTCGGCCGCGGTCTTGTTTATATCCAGCGAAGCGCGTCACTGGCCCTTTTGCTACGCCACGTTACCCGCTCCACAATCTACTTGATGACGCCTCACGGCCGATCACGTGCATGCTGGCCGATGAACTGTGTCCGCCACGGATGACATTTCGCAGCGCTTAGTGTTTTTCTTTTGTTGTTGTAGCTGACGGTCAGTCGGGGTAACGTAGCCAAAGTCACTTGAAAGTGGAAGACACAATAATAATGAGAACTAACACATTGCGATGCCAAAGAAAATATAGACTATTTTACATGAGACATGTGGGCGCCGCCATATTGGACAGTTAAGTTAACGTTTTCTTGTTTTTCTTTTGCATATTGCGTTGTGAATTATTAACGCCATGAAAAATCGTCTGCACCAACTCAATCGTTTTCATGTGCATGTGTCAAACGTAACACTGTTCGTTTAGTTGTGAAAGATCCAGAGCACGAAGGTTGAGATACCAATATGGCGGAAATGAAACCCCCCTGTAGAATAGTCTATAGGGGATGTTGTTATTCCTAATCCTGATGTAAATCTGAATAGAAAAAACTGGACGAAAAAGCGTGGGCTTAATTTCGGCGCACATACGCATTCACACGTAGTGACTATATTATGACTCTTGGCCTCCTCGGATATGATCTAGTGGTTATTGGGGCTCGACCGTTGACACGAAGTTCTGGAGATCGAATCCCGGTCGCATTTCGCAAGAAGCCGAACGCTGTGGGCCCATGTATTTAGATTTCGGTGCGCGTTAAAGAATATCGGGTGGTCGAAATTTCCCGAGCACTCCGCTACGTCGCCCTTCGTACTCATAAGTCTTGAATATTGGTGGTGATACTTGAAGATTTATTATTATTATTATTATTATTATTATTATTATTATTATTATTATTATTATTATTATTATTATACGGGAATATATCACGTGTGTCAGTGAGCGCCGTTGAGTGACGAGAGGACGAAAGTGACACGTTGAAATATATTGATATACTTGCTGCCATAATACAGTGAATATTAGAAAATCGATATAAGAGCCGACATATGGAAACAACGTAGTGGGATAATCAGGGTATTGAACAGTGGAAGTGCCTCAGACAGGCTGGCCAACGTTTCGATAGGAAGACCTATCTTTCTCAAAGGCGCCGTGTCATCCTTGGTGTGTTAGTTTTAAAGGAGATAGTAGTAAAAAACGTTAAAACCTTTACAACTAAAACGCCAAGGATGACACGGCGCGTTTGAGAAAGATAGGTCTTCCTATCGAAACGTCGGCCAGCCAGTCTGAGGCACTTCACTGTTCACCCTGATTATCCCACTATAGTGCGAATATGAGAGAGAGAGAGAGAGAGAGAGAGAGAGGGAGGGAGGGAGGGAGGGAGGGAGGGAGGGAGGAAGCTTGCATTACCGGCACCTTCACTTTCATTCAAATGAACGAATAGAATCGGTGAAGTGATGTCACACTCTCCAGTATTGATATACACCACGTGACACATCGGTACGCTAATATGCTCGAGAACTCGCAAGCATTGATTTCTTTTTAAATTCAAAGTTTAAGGTATGCCCTGAAAAACCGTAAAACAAACTGGCGATGGTCTGTCTGTTGCGTACAAACTGATTCATTTTGTCTCCCCCCTTTAGAACTCACATCGTCAACCTTTTGACGCTATGTTCGGTTACCGCATCATACTCCGTTGGATAAGATTCATGTCGGTTCTGCATGAAGAACGTGTGCTGCTGGAGTCTTCACACCGCGTAGGAAACTGATCGAATGGCTACCACGCGAAACAGTATTAGCATAGAGATGGACGCACATGACCCGCGCCCGCGCTCTCAGCCTCATAGATGAATCATTCTGATCATCGCAAAAGTAAGTAACACACTTGCTGCTTCTTTTATTTTTTTTTCTACACGACTCCTTTGTTTTGTAGCTTATTTCTTTCCTGCCTGTTTGGTTTATTTCCTCGATTCTCATATTTTTTTTTTCTTTCTTCTTTCTTTCTTTCTTTCTTTCTTTCTTTCTTTCTGAAGAGAGGAGTGCTCCCATTCTGTCTTTTGTGTTATTGCCAAGTTCTGACTCTATCAACATTACCATTCGTCGAGATGACCAACACCGGCGCTACCTGCATGACAACTCCTCCCGTGTCACGCTATTAAAGGCGAACAGTGAATCGTATTTAGCTTTTTTTTTGCTACGATGTTGCTGTTGATTCTGTGTGTTTACTTCAGTCGGCGCCGTACCGAGAAACACAAAACGCACGTGTCGGCTCTCCAGTCAACTGGCCACTCCTCCTATTCATTGGCCCGCCTGCCGCTTCTAACCGAGTCCAGAGAGGTTCTCAATCTGAGACGGACGTTAACAGATTGCACATTTCTCGTAGCCTGCGCCACCACCTCCACTGCACACGGTTCATGCCTATGTACGACGCAAGGACAATCACGGTTAAAACGAGCCAGTCAACTTCGGAAGGAACCTTCGGGTCAACGGTGGACAGTTATGGCAAAGGCCACGAACAAAGCGGGCTTCGGATTGATGGATCGGCTACGACTTCGCCGGCCGCTATTGCCATCCTGGGTGGAGGGGACTGCGCGTTATAACTAAACTGGACACACCCGCATGCTTCCTTTGCTTTTTCGTTTTGTAAACAGAATGGCTTGGTTCTTTTTTGTCCGCCTTATTTCCTGCCTCGACAGTTAGAAGCATCGCAACAGTTTATTGTTTATTATACATTACTCCTCGAAGGTTTAGGAATCACGTTTCGTGTTTTCAGTTTAATACGTCGAATTTCTCATGCAACTGCGGAGTGGTACAAGCTTAGTATTAAATGCGAGCTGTGGTAAGCAAATGCCAGATTATAATTTTTAATCTTATAGTTTTAACTTTCATTCGTCATACCAAATCGAAGACACAGCTTAAATGGGTGCCTTTCTAGAATGTCCACCTGCTAAAAAGAAAAAGCAAGCGAAATAACTGCAAACCAAGATTAGCTGTTCGTAGGCGCTTCGCTTCCCCCGTTCAGTAAAAAAAAAATTCTACCATTTTTCTCCCAGTAGGTACATAAAAAAAAGAAACAGGAAAAGAAACAAGACACTGCGCTAAAAATCATTTTTTTAGTTTAAAACATGTCTCTGTGAGAGTGCAGATAAGCACAGCGCTTTATAGACCGGGTCACTCTGCACCTTGCCGAGGCGCATTCGGGGGGGGGGGGGGGTGCGTGCACCACGGTTAGTCAGCAAAGCGGAACACAAAGCTGTGCTCATCAGGGGCCCCTGCTCCCCCCCCCCCCCTCCTCCCGCCCGCAACCCCTAGCTAACAGACACATGTGGCTGGTTTTCATAATGTGAGAGTTGCCTCATTTCCGTCCCTCCCTGAGCGTTCGTAGCCGGTTGTAGCACATTGTAGAACAACACAGAGACTAAAACGAACGAATCAGATTATTCCAAAGCGGTTAAATAAAAAGTGTCCTCTCATTTTAGACCCCCGAGGCAAAATGTGCGATATAATGAAGACCACATTGTGACGGTAGTTGCGGAGCTTCGTTTTCTCTATAGAAAATGGGGCGTGTGTGTGAGAGAAACACACACAGATGGCTAAGCCTGATTTGAAAATCGAGCAAAAGAAAATGCAAACACACATCGAGCTAAAGAGACGCATTAAGCCGAATAATAAGTTCACGTGGATTGCTGAAATAGCGCTCCATATAACTTGTACTGCTTGTTTCATAGAACGGAAAAGTTTAGTTGGAGAGAAAACTGCGTTTTAGCTGCCCGCACACCACCCGAACATTTCGAACCAGCCTTCCGCGAGAACGGCCTCCTGACGTAACACAGGCCCACCTTTTACTCACTTTTGCCCCGCCGCGGTGGTCTAGTGGCTAAGGTACTCGGCTGCTGACCCGCAGGGCGCGGGTTCGATTCCCGGCTGCGGCGGCTGCATTTCCGATGGAGGCGGAAATGTTGTAGGCCCGTGTGCTCAGATTTGGGTGCACGTTAAAGAACCCCAGGTGGTCTAAATTTCCGGAGCCCTCCACTACGGCGTCTCTCATAATCATATAGTGGTTTTGGGACGTTAAACCCCACATATCAATCTATCAATCAATCAACCTTTTACTCACTTTACTGAGTCACAGCCGGCGCAGCTGCGCTACTGAGCAGGAAGGTTGGGGGGGGGGGGGGGCAGTAGTGGATCATAGCCTGGCAAAAACGGAACCTACGTTGTTTAGAGTAACATAAAGAATCTTTCCAATGCGTAGCACCTGAAGGACCCGGCTTGGCCTTCATCCGTAGCTCCGGAAATGAGCTCTGCAGGATTCCGCAAGGTGGCGGAAGTGCGGCGATATTCACCCAGATATACGTGTGGGTACGAGCCTACCTGAGGACTTGGGTTTCAGGGACAACCGTGGATAGCTGAACCACGTCCGCAATATAAGCATGTAAAAGACGGTTAGAATATTGGTGGTAGAAAAGTAGAGATTAACGACAGAAATGGAAAAAATGAGGTCATTGTGCTTTAAGAGACAGAAAGATAGATCGTATATATGTATATATATATATATATATATATATATATATATATATATATATATATATATATATATATATATATATATATATATATATATATATATATATATAACAATCAGATTAATTTTATCGAAGTAGATAAGGCGTTAGGCCAACAGAAAAAAAGCTTTCTTTTCATTTTTTTCCCTTTCGAACCTGCGGGCACACATGTCGCCACCCCGTTATAAAAGGGACGCTCATAGCATCCTTCCATCTATACAGGAATATAGACCTGTCCTAACCTTTCCACCTTGCGGAATTCTACAGAAGTCCTTTATTACTTGTGTCCATCTGCTTCACGTTGTCGATGTATTCACACTGGCGCTGCGAATTGCTAACTTGCTGATTCGCTCAATTGGTTGAGCGACCACTCCGGAAAGGCCTTGGTCTTTTGTTAGAACCCCGGACCAGGACGAATTTTTCGGCAACTAATAAGCTGTTCTTTCTGATAAATCCGCGTGGATTTCCTTGTGGCTTCGTGCTACCAACTTGTGGTTGTGTATTTTTCCTTTAACCATAATTATGATCATAGTGTACTGAACTTAACGAGAGGAAACTCTGGCGCTGCGATTGTTGAGCGACCATGGAGATGATGGGCAGTACATGGATTTTGCTAGTCTTCGTGCTTGCGGGCTTCGAACGCAGTTGTGGCTTTGTTTATAACAGTGTTTTGTTTCGAGTAAACTAATAAACTGATTTGAAATTCGTCAGTCGACTTGACTTGGCGAGCCTAAATAGTGCACGATGATGAAGCCTAACATCTGAACCATTGCTGATGATCGTTTCGTGACAAAGCAGCTCCAAGCCACGCGAAGATAAGCGTAACGGAAAATACGAAGATTAGGCAAATCCATACACTTCCTATCATTTTCATGCTGGCTAAAGCGGCGTGCGGTGCAGCCCCCATCGACACTGGCGCCAGAGTTCCCTCTAGTGTACCCATAGAAAACTCCATGGTTTTTATTAAAGCCTCCGAGATGGTGGTCGCGAGGTTGCGTGCCCACCATCTCGGAGGCCACGTTCTGATGTGGCGGGATCACACCTAAAATTAAGTCAGCACTAGAGGTCTAAAAGAAGGCTAGTTACGATGGAAAACACGTTAATTAAAACGAACAAGGTCCCAAATATTACCATTAGCAGAAATTAACCAAGAAGTAATCGCAATGATTAATTTAAGATCGCTGAACACGCTTCGAAAATTACCGGGTGACACCTGCGCCGCACAATAGAGGGCGCCACCGTCTCGACAAGTGCGCGATGGTCCCATCACGAGTGCTTCTGTGCCACCGGTGTTACGAACTTCTGCAATAGAACATTCATACTAGCAATAACATTCATACTAAGGACATCGTGACGGGAATCGTCGGTTTCCCATGCTGGGCTTCGCATACTGGGCTTCACGTCGGGTTTCACATAAGCGGGGGTGCGTTAGGCATGAGATTTAGAAATACACCAGTTGCTGCACGTACATTAGGGCTTGATTTGAACTGCATTAAGTGTTGGATCCTGACGAGTTTTTTTTTGTGTGTGTCCTTGATTCTGCCCTATAATCCAGAGAATTTTTCAACATAGGTAGTTTGGGTGCTTAATATTAAATGTACTGATGACCTTCTACATCATGGGTCCTGCCCACCAGAATGTCCCCCTGGGGGCGCAAATTGTGTTTTAGATTTATCTTAATTTATCGATTAAAAAACTGCTGCCGTGTCTAATACTGGTGCTTTAGGCGTTCTCAAGGCTTGACCTTTCACCCTGACATAAATTGTTCCTTCCCTTGAAGAAAGCGAAATTTAAACCAAGTTTGGCATCTCTGTTCTCACTCATAATCCCATTCATCAACATTTCATTTTACTTACATTTCGTCCCTCTTCCCTTCTCTGCAGTGCAATGTGGTCAGCCTGCACACCACCAAAAAAATCGTGACCGGCCTCTCTGGGGGGTTCCTGCAGTAAGTGATTCCCTCTTTATGTATGTGCAAGTTCCGGCCGTGTGAGTTTGGTTTGTAACATACTTAGTGTGCAAAAGAAAAACAAATTCGTAGGTTTCTTCGAAATTCATCGGACCCGGCTCTCTGAAGAACTAGCCAGTGGAGATGTTCCGGTGTCAGAACACCTACAAAAATTTCGGAGCGCTCCATCTCCCCAACATTTGTTACTTTTTTTCATGCTTTTCGCACACATCCGCATATGAAAACGACTTAGTTATTGAAGACATTAAAATGACCCAACATCTTTCAGTGCTGGCTCTATTTCTTCGCTTCACCGGCAAAGTAGAGCCTTCCCCGATAAATATTTATGGCTGTCCTAGTGCTCTCTAGTGACCACTGCAAGAAGTGCATTTGCCTCACGTACGGAGAGCTTAGAATAACGTACATTCAACACTCTGCAAAGTAATGTATTCCAAAAAAAAAAAAAACCCAGAAAGCGTGAAACGAGGTCTCCGGGAGAGAAAAGAGCGGAGAGCGGCTGTTACTGTTGCTCGCCTGCTCCACTCACTACTCTCAGGAGTCTCGGTTGAAAACGACTGTGGCGCAGCGGCCATTAAGAACAGATGTCCGAACGGCGGTGCGAGAGGACGTTTCCTGTTATTTTCGGTCTCCGTGTCACGCTTCGGAGGAGCTCCTTCCCCCTCCCCCCCCCCCCCAGGCGGTTCGGCAGCAGCCAGCCCTGGCTGGACCACCGTAAACCCCCCCTCCCCCGGTCCTTCCACGTTCATCGTCATCCTGATAACAGCAGTGTGCTTCCATCCGACGTACCCGCAATGTCTGGCACAGCATGAAGTGCTCCTGCAGGGGATGGGGGCGGCGGCTACCCGAACTCATGGAATGCAACGGGAGCTCAAACCTCGTAAGCGAGACTCGGGTTCTCTCGAAGGACTCATCAAGAGCCGCATGGGAGGGATGACCCTGGTTGCTTTGGTCGCCTCTGGTCACTATGCGTGTGGTATGGGTTGTACCTACTTGACGGACGGTGGAAGGTTCTGGTGGGTGCAATGGGGCACGATTGACAAATCGATGGACAGGAAAATACAGGACAGCACAGACAGGACCTGGCAGACACGTGCACACAGTTGGTGATACACACAAACTTAGAAGAAAAACACGGAGAAGTAGGGAAATGAATTAACAAACAAAATAGCGTGAATCAATGTGACGCCCAGGAAATGCAGAAACCTAAGCTCCTAAGTTATTGTCTTGTTTGTTAAAAAATAAGAGATTTCATTTAGGAAAGCCAGGTATTACGAAGAAGCCAGGTCGTCGGTCTGATCTCGCGCTATAACAATCGCCATGTCATACCGACTAGCCCAAACCACCACGTTTCTAAATAACGCTGAAGTTTCAACAATAAACGTTCAAGTTGCCCGTTCAATGATCATCGCCCTGGTTGTAAAGGGGGCACTGATGTCATCCATCCATCCATCCATCCATCCATCCATCCATCCATCCATCCATCCATCCATCCATCCATCCATGCATCCATCCATCCATATCCATCCATCCATATCCATCCATCCATCCATCCATACTATATATAAGAGCACTGCGCACCATTTTCTAGCCCTAAAGTAAGTGCAAGAAAATAGTGCGCTGTGTAATGTAGGCAGACCAAATGAACAGACAAGTAAACCAATTAACAAATGATATTTGTTAATTGAGTATAGTTAATTTATTTCCATTTATGAATTCTGAGGACAGGCAGCGAGGGTCCATAAAACACACCAGGATACGACTGCGAGCAACCCTTGCAGAAGTCCATGCCGTTGTTTGTCGGTTGGGGTGCAAACCCGGAGGTCTCTGGTTCGAAACTGGCCGCTGCGGTTGCATTTCGATGGAGGCAGAACGCTAGAAGCCCGTGTACTCCGCGCTGTCAGTACACGTTAGCGAAACACCGAATGGTCGAAATTCTCGGAGTCCTTCACTTCGGCGTCCTTTATAATCGTATTGTGATTTTCGGCACGTAAAATGCCGGATATAATATTAACTTTTGTGGAAGAATATAAGGTGCTATTTCGTGGCAGCTTTCGCCAGAGAAACAGGAATATTACCCGTAGTATGGAAACAGTAACCATGCCAAAGCGGGCCGCAAGTCTTTGCAGGAGTGGTCTCGCCAACGTCCATCGGCGTTACAAAGAAGACAAACAAAATCGCGAAGTGGCCTCTGGCATCCTACGCTGCTTTTGCCGGCGGCTTTCTTTATCGGCCGGCAAGCAGCTGAAAGTGCGGCGTGCAAACATCTGCCCCGGGTCGTTCTTTTTCTTGGCACGTCGTGCTGCCGAGTTCACTGCCTCCCACGGTGAATTAGCAGCACGCCTCGGGGCCGCACAGCTGTTCTGCCCGGAACGTTAAGAAAGGCGAGACATGAGCAAAACGTAAAGTATCCGCTCCCTCCTCAAGCCGGCAGCAGCGGCTACACGAACGCTTTGAGGCGTGCACGTTTCTCGCAAGATTTGTGAAGGAGCGAGGCTGGTGTGGATAAAATGTAGTGGAATCGTGAGTCTTTATCGGTTGAGAAGAGCCGAAAGCAACGGAGACTTTGTAATTATCGTTCTAAATGCATACGGTAACAACGATTACCCCTCTTGTGTTTTTTCTCTCCAAAATTAGATCGCAAACGCAATAAACGTGCTTCGTTAAGTGCACCACGTGATTGTGAAGGGGCTGGTTACCATGAAACATCGGGCTCGCGTTAGGGGGACTCCGAAGTAAATCGCTGGGGACCTTGTTTTATTTATTCTAAAGGAATCAATAGATCACTTCGGTCGTCCAGGGCATGCCAGGCTCGAACACAGCAGAACGGCCGCATTTCGATAAATGCGAAATGCTAAAAGTCCATGTGCTACTGCAATATCGGTGGGTGTTGAAGAACGCCAATTGAACGAAACTTAGTGGTGTCGGTACATCACTCCCCAGATAGAATCTATCTATCTATCTATCTATCTATCTATCTATCTATCTATCTATCTATCTATCTATCTATCTATCTATCTATCTATCTATCTATCTATCTATCTATCTATCTATCTATCTATCTATCTATCTATCTATCTGTCTAGTCTGTCTGTCTGTCTGTCTGTCTGTCTGTCTGTCTGTCTGTCTGTCTGTCTGTCTGTCTGTCTGTCTGTCTGTCTGTCTGTCTGTCTGTCTGTCTGTCTGTCTGTCTGTCTGTCGTCTGTCTGTCTGTCTGTCTGTCTGTCTGTCTGTCTGTCTGTCTGTCTGTCTGTCTGTCTGTCTGTCTGTCTGTCTGTCTGTCTGTCTGTCTGTCTGTCTGTCTGTCTGTCTGTCTGTCTGTCTGTCTGTCTGTCTGTCTGTCTGTCTGTCTGTCTGTCTGTCTGTCTGTCTGTCTGTCTGTCTGTCTGTCTGTCTGTCTGTCTGTCTGTCTGTCTGTCTGTCTGTCTGTCTGAGTCTGTCTGCTTATGTCTGTATGTCTGTCTGGTCTGTCTGTCTGTCTGTCTGTCTGTCCTGTCTGTCTGTCTGTCTGTAAAGTTTCGACTCACACGCAACCAAATGTCTTTAATACCAAACACCAAAGATCTGTGCATTTACGATCGCACAGTTCAAAATGGCAACAGGTAATTATTAGGTATCATTCGCCTAACTATATTGGTAGTGGAACCCATTCTATAAAGCAATCCTAATGTCTTCTTTTTTATTTCATGTCTCCTTGCGTGTTACTATGCATGCTCATGCGTGCGTAATTACTTGGACTGGTTAAGGTTATATTTGGTTTTCCTTCTCTTGCTGCTTTCAGTCCGCAGTAATAGTCAAAACGAAGCAGGAGGAAGCGCAATTGAGTTTGTAAACGTTTCCGAGAACGCGCCCGACGACCGTATACCTAAACCTGACAGCCGAATGGCTCCTCAAACAATTATAAGTTTCATTGAAAAGAAAGACAAGAACCTTCTTTTTATCATTCGTAATTATCGATCTTTTCATAATGTCAGCCCCATTATGGAAGAAATATGAAAAAAAAGATCATTTCGGTCATTTTCGTTCGAGACGGGAAGCGTATGTATTTTTTACTAGCCACCACGACCATAGCCCGGTGCTGTGCTTGTGAAATTATACTATAGATAACTGGCGTCTTCGTGTTTACTACGGTTCCTGTTTTCGTACCAAACGCGTTAGTGATTTCATCTTTTCCGCAGTTCCCAAATAAATTTTCGCGTGTCATCATTTGAGCTGTCTTCGGCAGAAACCATGTCCCTTTCTGTTCACTTGCTTAATTTTTTTTCGCGTCTTCGTTCTTTTCTCTGCCGCACGCCTGCAAACGTCATGGGCCACGTCGCGCCGAAAGCTAGAAATTTCGGAAGTGTCTCGACAAAGGGCGATTATTCATTACGTTTAAAAAATCACGACAGAGAGTCACGCATGCAGTCGCGCACGAAATATAAAGCGCCGATGTTGAAGAAAGCGAATAAAATGCCAAAAAACTAATACGACAGGTTACACCATTCTCAGCTAACAGCAAATGTGTGCAGCAGTGTAGAGGCTATACGAAACAGCGCGCTGCAGCGCGCATCGTTTAGAACGTGGAAGAGTTCTGGTACCGCGTTCTCTGCTATGCCTCGGCAGAAAATTTCTGCCATTCATCTCGCTGTTGAATCAATGATTTCTATGGCGTGTCAGAGTACAAACAAACGGCAGCTGTTCTTCCTCACACTGCCGCGAGAAACGCGATCTGTTGGCGATTGCTAGCTATAAGCACTGCGGGGATTGAAAAAAGAATTCCAGCATTTCCACGGAGTGGATGATGTAGGGGTTGGGGCGGGCGAAGCTCCGGGGGTGTTTCGGTGACACCGTGATTCCTCCGAGGAGCAGCATTTGGATCCGATCGGCGCCGCATCCCGGTCTCGCATTCCCGGGTCCGTTTCTCATTCAGTCCGCTTCTCTTTCAGCCCGTTTCGCAGCGGCGTCCTTGGCGCGCACCGTCTCGGAATCCGTCCGGCGCCGTGCTCGTTTGGCGGCAGCCTCTCAGCCACCAAGCGCGATCCGACACGTACGGCGGCGATCCAGGAGAACGAGAGATAACGGGCGCACCGGCGCAGCCCGCGCAGCAGCCAATCGGAGAGCAGCGGCACCTCCAACGTCATCTAGTGTCCATTCACCCAACCGCCATATTGCACACGATGGATGGACGGATGGACGGACGGACGGACGGATGGATGGACGGACGGATGGACGGATGGATGGATGGATGGATGGATGGATGGATGGATGGATGGATGGATGGATGGATGGATGGATGGATGGATGGACGGACAGATGGATGTATGAATGGGATGAAATGGAATGGAATGGGTGGAATGGAATGCGATGGGATGGGATGGATGGAATGGATAGGATGGATGGAATGGATGGAATGGATGGGATGGATGGGATGGATGGAATGGATGGAATGGATGGAATGGATGGGATGGAATGGATGGATTGATGGATGTGGCTGTGCCCTTTATATCGGGCGGCGGCTAACGCCACCTAGCCGTAATACTTAGTCAACAAACCGTTAGATTTATCTTTTTTTTTCATTTAAATAGTGAAGTTGAGGACTGGTACTTCGCAGTGAAGGGTTTAATTTTCACTCGTGCCTTGACTTTAGCCACCAATCAGATAACCTTCTTCTAGTTAATTCTACCCGCTTAAAGGCTATTTTGCCCTCCCTGTCCCTAAACCCCAGTGCTTTGAAAAAACTCTGCGCCATCATCATGAACTATAGGGTGAAGCCTTTTACAGAACATTATCAAGTGTTCGGCTGTTTCCTCCTTCTTTCCACATGCACTGCATACCGTGTCTACCCCTTCGTATTTGGCCCGATATGTATTGGTTCGCAATACTCCCATCCTGCCCTCAAACAGTAGAGGACTACCCCGAGTATTATCATAGATCCTTTCCTTGACAATTTCCTACTTAAAAGTTCGATAGATCTCTAGCGCAGACTTCTTAACCATGCCAATTCTCCACATGTCAGTCTCCGTTTTCTTCACTTTCTTCTTAACCCATAGTTCTTTTTGGTTTGGCCACCTGCTGTTTTCTAAGTATTTACCAGTCAATTTCCTAGTTCGCTTCCTCCATTTTGTATCGACATTCTTCATGTACTAGTAGCTGAAACCCTTCCTAGCCCAACGCTCCTCCCCCATTTCACACATATCAATGGGACAGCGCTATCTATGAAACTAGACGAGAAATGATGATGAGGACACAGAATGTGTACAGCGCCATCCAGTATACGTCACCCATGGATCTCTATGGGAGAGCGCCATCTATTGTATGATAAGGGAGACGCTACTGAGTACGCCGGAGGGACGAGAGATTGCCATAGACCATAAGGAGCTTCGCCCCTAATATGCCTGAAAACCTGCGAAACGAACGGCGGCACCCATGGCATGTCACCACCTGCTTATAGCGACTTACGTACATAAGCATTTGTTGAGGTCAATGAAAAATACTTGACTGTTCGTTCAGATGTATGTATGTATGTATGTATGTATGTATGTATGTATTTATGTATGTATGTATGTATGTATGCATGTATGTATGTATGTATGTATGTATGTATGTATGTATGTATGTATGTATGTATGTATGCACGCACGCACGCACGCACGCACGCACGCACAGTTGTCAGCCAGCTTAACACGAACCCTCCGACGCGTGACCCACACTAAATAAGTTAGTAAAAAACTAGTAACTACGAGCAAAATGTTAGTAACAGCAGCTGTTACTAACCCTCTTGGGTCATTACTAACCTTTTACTACCCACGTTAGGAAATGCTTGAAGGTGTCAAAGGTTACTACGTCTTGCGCACTGTTAGTAACTTTTCGTCATGCACCAATTTAATGAACTTGATAAACAAACTTTAGAGGTTATTACTACGAGCGTGTAACAACCTATTTAGTAGCACGGAGATGCATTCAAGTTCATTGAGGCAATATAATATTCAAGCTTGCCACCCAGTCTTATGTCTGAATATTAGGGCTAGTTGAGGCGATATTATGCAAAATAGACATAACTAATTGTTTTACTTAATAAACTTGATTAAAGTCTACACTACGTTATCTCACTCACCTAAAAACTGTACGTTGTAAAACTAAAGGCGCCTTACTTAAATTATACATCTTACAGCATAGCCGCCCACCAGCACTATAGCTGCGTTCCGCAAAGTTATGGCTATAAATACTCTTGAAACCACTTAGGAACTGTATTTCTCGCGTGGAGTTTTTTGTATGTGTTATGACATGAGTCATTGCTCAGTGATATATCGAAATGTTAATGCTCGCAAAGATGAATTTTATAAAACAGGTGATTCGTGAGGCAAAATGATCGCGCCTATAGTAGATTTCTTTTTGTTAGTAATCGTTACTACCTACGTTAGTAACGATGGAGATAGTATCGGTTACAAACCTCCCCATTACTAACCTCACTTGCTAACTGGTTAGTAACATATGTGACAAGCAGTTAGTAAACCGAACTTAGTAAGTACTACAACCTTTAATTTAAGAGTGCAAGACTACTTTGACTGATGCCAGCCGCGTAGCTTTGGGCTCTGGTGCAGAAAGTATGTTGGCATGCCTGGGTAACATATCGGCGACAGAAACCGAAGCTATGCGGCGCTAGCGTCAATCAAACTGTTTCCGGACATGCTGCGGAGCGTTCGTGTTAAAGTTGCTGATGACTGCACGTGAGCGAGAAATTCGTAACGTGTGACAGACGACGCGTTGCGAAGCGACCGTCCCCACTGGAGACCTTCAGCCAGAATTCACTCAGCTCACCACGGTGCAGGTTTCGAGGAATACCTTGCATTTTGGTAAATAACTATTCCTGCGTATAAAACGTAAGTAAAGATCAGTCCGAGAACGTGAGGACCAGAAGTTGACTTTCACCTTCGAATCATCTTAGGTGAATGCGTCGAAAACCCCGAAACCTCTTTTTTTCTTTTTTTATACTTTTCGTCTCTATTTAAGCATGACCACCGCTGTCTGGGAATCGAACTGGTGCCATAGTCGTCCGCATCACAGAGACTTAGCCACCAAGCCTTCGTCAAGTTGGTTATTGTGTAATCGTGAAACAGCTCCCAATACCGCTGTGGAGGATTGACGAAGACACTGGCAGGCGGAAGGTCCCGGAGAGAACAAGCCGGCCAAGCTTGTACATACTGAGATCGATATTTGCCATCGGCTTCGACCATGTCGTCGCCGCCATCTATCTATATACGACATAAAGCTACATGGAGCGATGAAAAAAAAAGAGTAATATAGTACACGAAATGAAGAAGAGGAGGAAGCCATGAGGGGTGGGGTAAGAACATTGTGGAACCGCAAGACGGGCGAGCTTTTTCGGAGCAGTCGAGTCGGAACGAATTGCTCTGGCTCCCCAACGCTGCGTTTCCCCGTAGGACTTTTTCGGGGCTTGAGCGCCGCGATATTGTTACAAATGATCGTAGCCGCGTCGTGTCTTGGTGTTCCGGCGAAAGCATGGTGCTGAGTGCGGACAGGAAATGAGAGAGAGGAGGTTTGGGAAAAAGGCGAGTGATGCAACGCGAAATTAATCAAGAAAACGAGCGAGAAATGAAGAAATAGAGCGAGAGATGACAAAAATACCGAGAAGACCGCGTGGCAGCAGAGGTGTAGCCCTTGATTGGTTGCGGCTTGCGATTGGGAATAAGGAAAAGGTGAAAGAAATAAATTGTATAAAAAGATGACAATGTGCATGAGACGAGCGAGTATAAATTGCCGTTTACCAAAATATAGAGGTAAGGATGGAAACGAATGATAGGCTGATATTTATAGGTTTTACCTGAGAGGATGTATGAAGACGTCAAAAAATAAAATGAAGAACGCTAGCTTCCATTAGAGAAAGGGCCGTGGCCAGGCTCTTGACAGTGTTATTTATTCATTTATTCGTTCACTGAATACATGAGTCAGTAAATAGCCAGAAAACATGGCCGCACAGGAGAGTAACGTCTACCAGAAATCGGCTAATTAAAATTACAAAAAAAGCAGTGTGTCAACCAGCACATCTGAAATGTAGGCGAATGATGCACGTTTTACAGCGTTAACTTCATAAGGACAGGACACGCAAAGCTGTGAAACTATAGAAGGCAATATCGAACCTGCTTGGCTGAAACGCTTCACTGACGACGTCACATTATATTGTCCCTTCGTCAAACGTGGGCCGATTTCGGAGGTCCGTGGTGCTGCAAAAGCACGTTAGGCGCGGAAAGCTTTCGTGTGACATTTTCGTATGACACACCGAGTTCATAGGTGAGCCAGTGCTTTCTTTCTCACCTTCCCTCTTCATCTAAGCGCTTTGATTGCCACTTATTCAGAAAACACGTGGAGTGTCTGCGCTAATCACGGAGTCAGTTAGGGTCTTGCGCTTTTTCAATAAACGCTGCTGTTTCTGCTTACTCAGTCGCAAACGCCAAAACGAAGTGAAATCACTCTATAACGCATTATAGTCTTGCAATGCAAGGCTGAACGAGCATGTAACTGCATATAAAGCACAGTATGAAACAATTAACAACAGATACATTTCGTATACTGACCAATCGAGAGCTTTTTTCATCCTGACGTAACGTGAATAAACTGCTGACGTCATGAGTTGCGCCACGAGAACGGGAAACGCCGCGAGAGAGTAAAGGGCTCGTTTTTTTTTGTATTTTCAGAGGCTATTGAGGGGCCATATAAACAAAAAAAACGTTAAACAAAACGTCGAGTGTGCGCTTTCACCTGGAACTCCACTCGTGTCCGCAACGCTAAGAGTTTACTGCTCGCACAACACTTTCCACACTTGAGGCTAGTGCCGGCGTGGCCGCTGTGTCACTCCGTAGAATGCGAAGAACGAAAGACACTGTCCCCGATAACAACTTGCAGGCGCAACCGCGTTTGTCTGAACGCAGTTTTGAAACCATCGCCGTATCACTTCCGCAGTGGAAAAAAAAAGTCTCCACTCGACAAACCCGCACAACGTCTTGGCAGCGCCGTCTATGAGCTCTAGTTTCGAACGATAAAGGCTTCCTAGAGCCGCAGGTGGTATCCTTTCTGCGTCCCGCTAACGCACTCTCTCGCGTGCCTGCCACATGTTTACCGCACGCATGGTCCAAAGCCGTGTATACATAGACCGCTTGACGTTAGCGCGTCAGCCCGGCTTGTATCAGGCCTCGCTCGCAACGGAGAGGATACACGCCTCAGTAGTGTCCAATGACGAGCAGGCTTAGCTGCCGCCTGCGTTATTTAGACTTGCGCTTCTTTAATAACGTAAGGATAGAACGGGTTTTTTTTTTTTTTTAAAGCACGTGCCCAATAGTGCAGCTTGACGCAATTCTCTCCCTTTCCCTGCCTCCTCTGTGTTGGCCCCTTTGGCACCGACGCGTAAAAAAAAGAAATTGTGCCGCAGCTGCATCCTGTTGAAAAGCGTGGCTGGAAGACGCGGCGATCATGCCCGAAGCATTTGCCACGGAGTCCCATTACGCAGGCTGTCGCCCTTCGCCGGGCGCGGCTGCACGCAGAGGCGTTGCTTCATAAATTGAACGCGTCGCCTGTTCGTATACAGCAGCACTCTTGTTACCCACTTCGTGTTAGTGCCGGACTGGGAATTTGGTCTTCGGACTCCAATGGGACTGAGAGCACGTTCGTGGCCGTTATTTATAAGGTATTGCACGCACTCGATGTAATCCGGCGTCGCTGGATCAATTGCTTATGCTCGTACAATCATGGCACGCGATCATCGTCCTCTTACGTTCGCCTCTTTCAATTGAATATCGAGGAGGCATATGGAAGAAGCATATGAAGGAGGCATGTGGAATTTTCGAATGGGGGCTTCGAAAGTCAAGAGCCCCGAGGACCTTCCCATATGCTCGCTTTGCGCCGAGCTGGAGCTGAGGAGGAAGAAAGTTTAAGCGAAAAGACAGAGAGGTTAGCCAGTTCTTAGACCGGCTGGCTACCCTGTGCTGGGGAAAGGAGTGAGGGGAATAAAAAATGTTAAAAAGAAATGTTCCGAAAAGAGAGAATTTCCGAATTGCGTGTGAGGCGCTTTGGACACTTCCCCATTCTAGGGCACTCTGGGCTCGGCCGGGAGCCGAGCTTGTGGGGCAGACTTCGAAATTCCCGCTGAATTCAACATTGTTCGGGTCCCACGCGTGCGCAATGGTATCACAGCTAATTTTTTGGGGCCCCTATTATAAAACGTCCTAATGACGCGTATCAAACTAGCGGGGGGCAAATTAGTGTGTTGCTGACATTCCCACCCTCTCTGGCTGCTCGAATGGGCTCGTGCAGCCGTGCATGTTGCATAATCGCGAGGTTTCTGTAGAACAGTGCGTCGTACGTGTCTAACTCGTCGTGGAAAAAAACCCAAACATGCATGCCTAGCTTCCGGATTTCCTGGCCACATGCTTTGCGAGCAGCAGAACGACCAGAGCCTTGACGCCGGCTAGCGTAATCGAGAATCGGCAGCTGTGACAAGCTCGGTTCGCACGTGACCCAAAGTCAACGCAGACAGCATTGTTCGTGTTCCTGGCTCGTTGCTGCTGACTAATTGCCGCGAGCGGCGCGTCCCGACGTTCGATGCTGCGCACGAGGCGTGAAGAACCTTTTCCGATTGCGTGCTCAGCGGGAACAGACCCAGCGCACAGCTGATGATGCGGCGCACGGAGTTCTCAGAAAAAACGAGACATGTTCAAACTCAGGCAATGGGTTCTCGCGAACGCTTTTGCCATCGCCATTTGCAAGTGGACTGTTATTTGTTGCAAGCGACGCAGCTAATAACATGAAATGGTTGCAGCTGCCTTGCACACATATGCATCCATCATCATCATAACGGCAGGGCCTTTGTTGTTTCATGTAACGGGGCCCAGGGCTTGACTGTTGTGTGCGTACCGCAGTGCGAAATAAACCTATTGTGTTGTACCGATCCATTTTTCCTCAGGAATGTGTCCAGATGCGCCCCGTTTATAGGTCATTGCGCTGGATGTTGGAAATGTCGCGTGCTTTGTAGACGAATTTCTTTCCTTCGTACGTGCCACCATGACTAATTGATGCGGATTTTCGTTCGACGTGGTGTGAGCTAGCTCGTGGCTGCGGTGCTCGAAGTTGAAAGGACATAAAGATACGCACATGGCTGCTGTAGCTGTGGCAAATATCACTATCGGCTGTATAACTCTCAGCACTAGCTGTTTGAGCCCACCGCGAATCGTTTTTTTTTAGGGACGAAGCTCCTTACGCCGTGGACTGTTTGTCACGTGTTTGTAGTATAGTAGCCACCTCTCGTTTAGTTCTTGGAATGTCCGCTGGATGGCGGTACTTGTATATGATGAATATATGATTAAAAGATGCGAGATGGTGGGATCAAATCCCGGCGTCGGCGCCTGCATTTTAGATGGAAGCGGAAATACTGTATATGCCCGTGTGCTCGGATTTGGACGCACCTTAAAGAACCCTTGGTGTTAGAAATTCCCTAAGCCCTTCACTACGGCGTCTCTCGTAGTAATCATATGGTAGTTTTGGGACTTTAAACCCCGCATATCAATCGAATACTGATGGATAAAAGTCCAACGAGCAGTGCATTCCGAACCATTCTCCTCGTTTCTTATCTAGAAGACATTAGTTACCAGGCATACGTTTGTTGCTACTGCATCCTTGCACAGCACATCGTTTACGCAGCTACCGACAAAAGCAGTCGGCGTTGAATGTAATTTAAATCGTTCCGCTGCCCGTTGGACACTGCACTGAAGACGCCGTTCGCTAACGATAAAACGCACCTAAAAATTTCGCTCACCACAGAGAACGTAAGCGCAGAACACTAAAGCAGGTGAGAGAGTGTGTCTTTGCAGACGAATTTTACGAGCGGGTCTTGACATGAATATATATGCATATGTAGCGCAAGGGCTGCATTGAGTAATAATAACGTGGGCAGAGGGCACTAGAATTTTTTTTTCGTAATAATAAAAACCGTCATAAATTGTTTGTTTATTACATCTACTTAATATTGTTGGGGAAGAGACATTTCATTTGTAAAAGCTATTGATTGCTTCGACTTTGAATCAAATTTGTTTTTTTATATTATTAGTGTTTGTTTCCTCCACATATAAGGTCGCGCTTCAATCGCAGCTCTCATAACTCCCCATGCTGATGTCACTGGTAACAGCTTCTGAACAGCTCCAAGCCTTCGCGACCTATTTAAATAGACCTTGGAGGCATATGCGCCACAGGTATTCCTCGTATATATGGACCGATCGGGAGCTTGTTCGTTCATCACGTCAAATGAACAGACTACTGACGTCACGAACTGTACCAAAAAGACGGGCGCGCCAGGCGAGAATAACGTTCTCGTTCTTTGTGTTTTCGTGGGTTTAGGATCATCTGAAAGGGTGTACTGATCCCCATTTTCGAAGCTGAATTCACTCCGTCTTGTGAATCTCCGACACGCAGGTACCGCAGTGGGAGCAAGTGTAACGCTCAGTAAACGCAGATATAATACTTTGATGTTAAAGTGGTCAACCTTCTGACCTCGACACCAGTAGGACGTCGGGTTATACGGTGTTAATTCTGCTTACGGTGTTGATTCTGCTGATATACGGTGTTAGTACGCACCAGATTGGCCAGTTTCAATGGCTTTAGGTATAGCAAAACATGAAGTGCGCTCACTTGCGCGGTCGCCAAAATCATTCAAAATGGCGATGTGCGCGACATACGATATGAAGCTACGCAGCGGACCGAACGGGCGCAGAAACACCACAATATCTTCTACGAGCACGTGACAAGTGGCCGATACCATGTGACGTCATGGTGGAGTATTGGAACTAAAAAAGCTTTGAAACACATGTTGTAATGTTTTTTGTTGTTTTTTTTTCAGTGTGCACTCACGCTTACCAGTAAGTTTTACAGGCCCCTGTGGACATGGTTTTTCATTTTACTGTAAGAAAAACTATGTTTTTGTGTCAGTGCCTTTTAAAACCACGCTACAGTTAAGAACCTGTGAAATAATAAACAAGCGTTAACTTCGTGAACTTACTTACAGAGCAAGACGAGAAAAAAAAATACAGGACAGGGAACGAGTCACCAGAAAGAAAAGACGGCGCTGAAAAAGCGCCGTCTTTTCTTTCTGGTGACTCGTTCTCTGTCTTGTATTTTTTTTTCTGGTGTTGCGCTGTAAGTAAGTTCACGATGGATCCTAACCGACTGGCCCAACTTACCGTCTCACTACAATAAGCGTTAACTTAACTAGCTTTTTCACGCGTAAACGGAGCGATAAAACACCGCTGTCTAAGCGTGTGTTATTAACCCTAAGCGCGCCATTGACACGCCGTGCAACCATTCATCATCGTAGGGTCAAGACCCGAAAGTGCCACCAATCGGCGCCGGGCTCTTTCTAATACTATTTTTTTTTTACATTTAAGGAATTACGGCAGCTGTGCGGTTAAAGTCGCGAGCGTCGAGCCGACGGGTTCGTCGAACTTCCCGTGCCACCGAAAAACAATTTGAGAAACGACTCTTTATAAACTTTTGGCAGTATCCATTATTCACGGTGACTGTTCTCGCACCGCCGTGATGTCGCAATGCGAACACACAATGCGGCGGACAATACAAAGTTGTAAGCTCTATTCTAGCGTGCGAAAAGATAATGGTAACTATAGTCTCTTGCACTGTACCTGCAGGTTATTCTCTAAAAGGTACAGTTTAAGGGGTAATAACCCGTAACTTATGTGAGAACTAAAGACGTACGTATACGACGAGCCAATGACACGGGACAAGCGCTATATTCAACTCGAATTTTATTGAAAGGGAACACCGCATATATAGATGTAGCCTCCAGAAAAAAAAGCATGAAAATAAGGCAAGAATAGAAAAACATTTAAAAAAAACATGCTAAGATATGGATCAGTACCAACTAGCCCGAACCCAGTGCCTTCTAAAGGGTGATGACAAAAAATTCAGTTATTGTTTTCGGCTTTAAGGCCTGACGACACACACAACTTGCAGGGCGTTAGGGCGGGGTTTTTGTGTAGCCACTCGCCCTCCCTCGTCATAGAGAGATAGGGCACGGCACCACGTCAAAAAGCCACGTGTGGAAGCACGGCAACGCGTCCTTGACGTCAGGCCTTTAGGGCCGTTCCACGCGCTTCCCGCACAGCCGCAACGCTCGTGCCGGGACCCTTACCGCACGCAAGCGGGGGACAAATAAGCCAATAGGCGACGCCGCGGAGGGTGAAAGAGCGTCGCCAATTGCCTTATTTGTCCCCCCCCCCCCGCTTGCGTGCGGTAAGGGTCCCGGCAGGAGCGTTGCGGCTTTGCGGGAAGCGCGTGGAACGGCCCTTATAGCGCTGCTCTTAACACCCGTTCTTACGTTGAGCGTCCTCACCGTCGTCGTCGTGGGTGGCATCACCGAAAGACATGAGGAAAAAAAAAAGCAGGGATGGATGGTCTTTGAACCCTGGCATGGCAGTCGAATATTCCACGAAAGCCATGGTGGAGCTTGAAACTCATGCAGAAATACCCGATACATGCGTCATTTCGGGCTTGAATCGCGTTAACATTAAACCCTAATGAAATATCTGGGGTATTTTTGTTCGATCTCTTGCAAAAAGTTTTTTGGTGCTCTTATTTTTTATACAAATTGGTATTTTGCATGTATACTTTTTACCGTTAAATTCCTTACTAGCCCATTCGCTATGGGTCTAATCAGCGTTGTGAATTTACATGAACTGCATTCAAGACAACCTCAATAAATCTTGAACTCTTGAATTTATTGTGGCAGAAGAGCAAAATAGCAACCAGGCGTCACGCAATGCTAATTACGCAACGAGTAGGTGGTTTATTGCTTCCCACCCATGGTCAAGTGCTCAGCCATAGCTCTTCATCGTCATTAGCCGCACGTAGTATCAATAAACAGCATATACTAAGATGTGCGGCGGGTACCTTACTTATCTGCAGAAAGACGAATGATGACGTGTGCTGTCCCAGTTCCCCCAAAAAATGGATTTGTGGCGTATTCGAACGACCTTGCGGAAATCCAAAACTTCAAATCACAGTGGACCGTACCCCAACAGAAGTTGTGCTCATAATTCCCTGTAGGTGGGGTTGTTATCGTCGGTGAACCTTCCTTTTGTGTGGCATGAGAGACCGAACCCTCAACTGCCTATAGAAAAAGTCACAATAGGGCGAATCAATGAATGTGATAGCAGAAATCGACAGTATCACAAGAACGACAAGCAGGTCGATACTCTCAGCACGCTGCTTCAGCACAAAGAAGGATGCTCGAAAAGAACGCATACAGCACAAGTGTGATGTATGCTGTAAACAGCCGTCAAAGTTATTACGCGTTGCATTTGTCCACAGCGCAGAAGGCGGCACTGTCTCATTTTTTGTTTAAACGGCGAAACAGGGAATAACACCTCTGCGTCTCCTGCCACGCGGTGGTGTCTGACACCAAGAGTACCTGGTGTTCTTTTTTTTTTCTCTTCATCATGAGTGGTAAAAAAGGGGATCCACTTCATCGTTCGCATCTCAAGGGCAGTTTTCAACGTGAAAGAAAATGTAAAAGCGTTCGTGATAGAAAATACGCTCAAGCAGCCCCAACATCTGCGTACCGCGATCGATAAATCGTGCATATAAATATGTCGCCATTATACCACCGACAGATGCTTGGCGCGTGGCAATGAGGAAAAAAATAAGGTCCGTGTCCAGGTTGGCTATACTGCAGTGGGCTGCGTAGCGAGGGGTCACTGGTTCGAATCGCCAGTATGTTGCTTCAGAATTTCTGCAACGATTTCACGTGTACGCGTTATATATTAGTACGTGTACATATCTGGGACATGACGGCGACGGCAAAAATCTGCCGGAAGTGCCCATAGTATCTCTATCACAGTAAAATGTACTGACGAAGTAAGTGCGCTCCTAGCGAGTAAGTAGTTTTTAAACGGCCTTTTGTTTCAGTTCATGCTGTACCCTGAGACCACCACGGGGTCTAAGCTTCTGGTCACGTGCTTGCGCTAGATGTCATGACGTTACCGAGACCGTTCCGTTCCGTGGCTCCGTTTCTGACGCCGAAGCGGCCATTTTGAATGTTCTTGTGCCTGACATCAGCACAACTAGCGGCACTAGTGCCAGAATCACAGTCACCAGAATCGACACTGCAGCATGACGTCACGGTAGCGTCGATTTCAGTATGTGCCCCGTAAGAAAGCTGACTTTAATTACGAAATAGATTATCTTGTCGGTATTTAATGAGATTCAGACTTGTCCAGTGGTGACTCTGTGTTCCCGAGATTTACATGGAAGAGTAAACTGCGCTTTGAAAATTGGTATCATAGCACAATTTTCGGAGGTTCACCTTTTTCGGAGAAAGAGCAGTTTTTTATTATGAGTGGCGGCGATGGTTGCGCGGAATGACATGTTTGCTTACATTTAAAAAAAACGAGTTTCACTAAGCAACTGTGGTGTAAATACAGAAAAATCACAATGAAGAACAACTTGCCACAAAAAACTTTGCTATAGCGGTCATTTTGTTTGTTTTCATTATTATGTTTTATTTTGAATTATGTAAAACCATTGAAGGCATGCCTTGAAACTTCAAATCGAAAAAGAAACTTGTCCGGTTCAGCAGCAGTTCTGATTTCAGTAGTGTCATACATTTGAAGGGTATTGAACATAGCACAAAATAAACAAACATTAAAGAAAAGTGCAACGCGCTTTACTCAACTACCAAGCCACTAACTGCCCCCCCCCCCTGTTTACGCCAGCGCTATATAAGCAAAAAATCCTACAAGCAGAGTTGTCTTCATGAGGACTTCTGCTGCCTCTACGAATACAGCTCTGTTAGCTGAAATATTGCCTCCGTAGACGCTTATATTTAGCGGGTATAACTCCACATCACTTCTTTCGCGTCTGATTTATTTTGTTCTGCAGAATTTTCGTACAGTATAACGGTGCAAGTCTGATAGCTGTTGTGACTGGGGGAATTTGTCGGGCCCGGAGCCATCCAAGGGTCAGGGCGAAGACGGGCCGAGGAGCCGGAGCTGATACTTGAACGATTTATTTACACTATTTTACATGATGTTGAAGGTAGCGTGTTACATGGAGTAAGCATCATACTAGATGATGGAAGGAAGCTCCCTCTCCGAGCGTCTTGCGCTCGCGTTTTTATGCCCCCGAAGGGAGAAAGTCACACCGCCTCCTTTCCAACCCAGGAAGGGAGGAGAGGCCCGCCCAGTTCGCTGCCCGGCGAGGGTGTAACACACACAATACACGACACCACTGGCACAGTGCGAGAACGGGGAGTCGTACGCGCCGAGATGACTCTTCGAGGAGACATCGCTCGGGAAAGGCGCCATGGAACGTGAGGAATGTCCCCGAAGATGGATACAAAGCGCTCGGCTCATTGTCCGCTGAATGTTGACGACCCAAGCAATGACCACTCCTTCTAGGCAGCCCAGACAGTGAACAGCCCCCCCCTCGGTAATCCGTCGGTCGTGCGTGCCCAAAGGGCTTTTGGCAAGACGAGCCGACGACTCTAAGGAATTCGCAGTACTACTGCTGTGTTGTTGCCGATTCTGGACGTCTCAGGACGCGCTGCGAAGCCGGAACCATTCCACGCTTCCAAGCGGCGCCCAGACATGGGGGCCGATCACAACAGCTCGTCCGCCGCCGGGAAAAGGACTCGTAGATGGGCAGCCCAACGCTGCACCTTGAAGAGGCCTGGCAGCGCAGCAGCTCTGGAACGGCTGCGGCTCAGGTTTTCTCTCTCGCTCAAGTGGGGTCAGCAGGTCCGTAAGTAGTGCTTCTCCGTCGAAGGGGCCCCCGCAGGTCGAAGGCTGGGACTGACATTAGTGATCAAATCCGCACAGTACCCAAGCAGCGACAAGGCGGTACACCACCCCTCCCGAGATATGCCAGGCTACTGAACTCTTAGCCCGTTGTCGGCATAAAGGCAGCCACACTAGAACGTTGCTCGGAACGTCCCTACACAAAGCAATATGGCAACGCTCCTAAAGTTTTGAAGAATTTACCTTAAATAAATTGCACTCAAGCCGCAAGTCGCATAGCTTTGAGGCAAATGGCGAGTGAGAAGTGAGAAGGTCGGGAACTCAACTAACAAATTATATCCCTTTCTCAACGTCTGGCCTTGGCAGGCAGACTAAGTAACAGGTTCACCATGCAGTAAAGGTTAAAAGAAAAAAAAAAATCCAAAACGAAAAACGAAAAGATACACGGAATGACATAACAAAATAAAAACACTGGCTGTCGTAACTCAATCGGAATGCGCTTGCTCCTTATCACAGGAAGCCTCGGCTGAGAGCATCGGCATTTCCATTATCCCGCCCCTTTTGTAGCGGATCTCAAATTATGTTCTTGCAGTGCCAAACTCCATCTCAGTAGGCGGCCATTTTTAGGCGACATATTCCGAAGCCATGACAAGGGACAGTGATCTGTCTCGACAAGAAAGGGCGAGCCGGCCAAGTAGCACCGAAGCTTGTGAATAGCCCATACTAAGCATGCACACTCTTTCTCTGAGGTGCTATAAGCCTCCTCACGTGTTGAAAGCTTACGACTAATGAAAAGCACGGGGTGCTCCTCTCTACTTTCATCTCGCTGACTCAGAACAGCCCCAAGACCCCTTTCACTAGCGTCGCACTGAAGTACAAAAGGTCGGTTATAATCCGGAGCTCGTAAATCGGTTGAGACGTCAGTGCTGCTTTCAAAGCCTGGAACGAACTTTCCCTTAACTCGTCCCACTGGACCTTAACGGGCTCTCCCTTCCTTAAACTGTCGGTCAGAGGACTGGCGATCTGTGAATAGTTGGGGATATAGTGTTGGTAATATCCAGTGAGGCCTAGAAAGGCCCTGATATCAGTTTTAGTGACAGGTCGGGGATAGTTCTCGATGGCGGCAAGTTTTACCTCGTGGGGCCGCCGGCATCCTCGCCCAACAATGTGCCCTAGATACTCTACTTCCGCCTGTCCCAATTGACACTTTTCTGCTTTAACAGTGAGGCCCGCGTTCCTTAAGCGCGTCAAGACGTCCCGCAAGTGGCTCAGGTGTTTTTCCCAGCTGTCCGAAAACACTGCAATGTCATCTAGATAAGGAACAGCGTAGTTCTCTGCTCCCGCCAGCACACGATCCATGAGCCGTGAAAAGCAAAAGGGCGCGTTTTTGAGCCCAAAACTCATGACCAGGGGTCGGAAAGTGCCCAAGGGGGAGATAAACGCTGCGTATTTACTGGCTCGTTCGGTCATAGGCACCTGCCAGTAGCCGCGTGTGAGGTCTAGCGTGGAGACGTACTGAGCCCTGCTGACAGTTTCCACTCTCTCCTCTACGTTGGGAATAGGGTACAGCTGGTCTCGCGTGACAGCATTCAGTTTCCGATAATCGATGCAGGGTCTCGGTTCCTTCCCGGGTGCTTCCACCAGTATTAGAGGGGAGGTGTACTCACTCTCCGACGGGACGATGACACCAATTTCCAACATTCTTTGAATCTCGCGTGCGAGAATTTCCCTTTGCCTGGGTGACACGCGATAAGGCCGTGAAAGAATGGGTTCCCTAGAAGTTAGTTCAATGTCGTGCTCAACTAAATCGGTTCTTCCTGGCCTGTCGACGAAAGCTCCCTCAAACTCGCGCAGTAGGTTCTCCAGTTCTCTTTTCTGTTCTGCATTCAAATTCGAGTTACTGGTGACCGTGTCTAGCAAGATGTCGAGGGACTGAGAATTAGAAGCCTGCCCGGGAAAAGGAAAATCTGTCTCTAATTCTTCCGGAACGTTAAGCGCGAGTTGAACTACTGCTGACCGCTGGTGGTAAGGTTTCATCAAGTTTGAATGGTAAATCTTTACCTCTTTCCGCCTTCCCGGTAGTTTGACCACATAATTGGTGTCCGACAACTTCTGCATAACCTTCGCAGGGCCCTCCCACTGAACCGCGAGCTTGTTCGCTTTAGATGATGCTAAAAGCATCACCTGATCTCCTTCTGAAAACGAACGTTGACGTGCGTTCTTATCGTACAGACGTTTTGCTTTAAGCTGCGCTATTGTCATGTTCGCCTCAACGAGCTCTCTGCAGGTCTGAAGTCGCCCGAGTAAGCCCAACACCTACTCGATCACAGTGGGATCCTCACCTCTCCCTTCCCAAGATTCTCGCAGCATGCGAAGTGGGGTCCTTAGAGATCTCCCATATACTAGCTCAGCGGGACTAAAGCCGGTGGCCTCGTGCGGCACAGACCTCAGGGCAAACATGGTGGCTGGCAAGCATGCTTCCAATCTTTCCGATTCTCGTAGCACAATGCCCGTAAGACCCTTTTGAGAACCGAGTGCCATGCTTCTACTGAATTGCTCTGAGGGTGTCTGACGGAACTGTGTATTATCCTAATGCCACACCTCTCCAAGAATGTGGTAGTTAGTGCGCTAGTAAACACACTGCCCTGGTCGCTCTGTAACTCTGACGGGAAGCCTACTCTCGAAAACACTGAAAGCAAAGCATCCACTATTTCTACAGATGACTGCTCCTTCAAGGGAACCGCCTCCGGGAATTTTGTGGCAGGACATATCAAGGTTAAGATGTAGCGGTACCCTGACTTTGTCACAGGCAGGGGGCCCACAACGTCCACGACAAGGCGGCGGAAAGGTTCACTAATGAGTGGCACCAACTTTAAGGGCGCTTTCTGCTGGTCGTGTGCTTTGCCTATTCTTTGGCACACATCGCAGGATTGCACATACCTCTCGGTATCCTTGAAACAATTGGGCCAATAAAACTCCCTAAGTAGACGAGTCTTCGTTTTCTTTTTGCCAAGATGGCCCGACCACCCGCCACCGTGACACAGCTCCAGTACTTTGGCTCGATATTTCTGTGGAACCACTAATTGATCATAGTGCACCCCCTTCGAGTCTTTGTACTGACGGTACAAATTCCGGCGCGGCGGTGCAAAAAGACGTTCTTCCGCGCCAACCCCTCCTCCACCATATCGCTCAACTTTTGCAGCGTTTTATCCTCGGCCTGTTCCGCAGCGATAACCTCCGGGCTTACTTTCGATAGCTCCAAGAACCCGCCCATGCAAGGTGGCACGGAAAGAAGGTTAACTTCCTCGCTGGCCTCACTGGAACTCTTAAAGCTGCTTTCGCCATCGCTCGGGACGTTCTCCTGATTCGCGTCTGCCCTTGTTTCGTCGGGGCCCTGTGCCTCTCTATTTTGGGAACTGCCGAGCTCCTTTGCGATCTCCTTTGCCTTAGACCGCGTTAGAGCATGTACAGTGTGTTCTCCAAAGCTCAGACCTTTCTTTCTTAACAGGTCCTCCGAGTGGTTAGAAAAAAGGTAACCGTACTGCTTCGGCAAACTTTGTGACACGGCAGCCTCTGTTTCCAGTTCTCCGAAGGGACCCTTGATGAGGACTTTGGCCACTGGCAGACACACACTGTCTTCCTGCGCTACCTGTCTGATCCACGCGCAGTCTCCGGTGAACCCATCCGCGGGCACGTAAGATGGGTGTATTACATCCACAGTGGCCGCGGAATCGCGTAGAACCCGGCAATTTTGCCCATTGACAGTCATCTCTCTTAAGTACGGTTCAAGTAACCTCATGTTCTCATCAGTATGGTTAAAAAGGGAGAAAACGAGTTTTTCCTTACGGCAACCCACTGCTAAGTGCCCCGGTTCATTACATCGATAGCACACAATGGGTTTCTTTGCCTCAAATGCTCTGTCGCGATTCTTATCCTGTTCTTTCTCTTGCCAGCGCGTCCACTCATGGTCGATTCCCCGTGCGTGTCTTTTTCATTCGTCCCTCCTGGTGCAATAGGGGCATAACTGTTGCGCTCAGACTGCTTAAAATTCTCACGGTACGGTTTCTTTGTGGGTTGTTGCGCTCTCTTATTTCCTCACGCCTCATGGTGTACTCTTCAGCCAGTTCTGCGGTACGCTCCAAATTCTTTTCCCCGGGCTGATCTAATACCCATAAGCGTGCTTCGTCACTTAGAACGTTCAGGAATTGCTCCGTGCAAATCAACTCGACTACCTTGTCATGGTCTCCAAAAGCTCCCTCGCCCTTAAGCCACTCAGTGAGATTGCACCTCAGACTGTATGCAAAATCGGCAAATGATTCACTGCTACGTTTGCTACTATTTCTGAAACGTCGTCGGAAAGCTTCAGCAGACAGCCGATACCTCTTTAGTAGCGCACGCTTTACAATATCGTAGTCATTCGCCTCCTCTCGCGGCAAACGAGCCAGTACATCCGCTGCCTCGCATGGAAGCACGGTCAAGAGCATTTGTGCCCATAACTCACGCTCAAACTTGCCTTCGCAACTTCTCTCAAAATTGACCAAAAATAACCCGATATCCTCTCCCATCTTAAAAGTATTCAGGAGGTCTTTTATTTTTGGTGCCTTACTTACTGGAGCATTGAGTGTTGCGCCTCCTGAGGTAGTTGCCCGAGCTATTTCTAAGTCTAGGCGCTTTTTTCTCCAGTTCGTGCTTGCGCTCGCGCTCGCGCACGCGTTCCTGCTCTTCTTTATGGCGCTCTTCCCTTTGGCGCTCGCGCTCCTGATCTTCCCTTTTTTTTTTATATCCTCCCACAACTCCACGATCTCCTCGTCATCTCTGCTTGCCTCCATAGCCCTGATGACTTCCGCCTTTTTAAGATGTTTCCCGCAATCAATCCCGAATTCCCCGCATATCACGTCTAGGTCCGATCTGTGCAACTTTCTCCAAGCCATGGCCGCTACTTTTCTGCCGACAAGTTTCTCAAGGGAAAGCGTTGAAGCAAGGTTCCCGTGAACAGGCTTCCAACACTCTTGTTACCAGGAAGAACTAATTTAAGCCTGGCAAACTCTCAAGGAGAAAAGGTCGTGCACTCACCAAGCCGGAGTCGAATTCCTGCGCAGATCATCCCACCGCTGCCATCCCTGTTGTGACTGGGGGAATTTGTCGGGCCCGGAGCCATCCAAGGGTCAGGGCGAAGACGGGCCGAGGAGCCGGAGCTGATAACTTGAACGATTTATTTACACTATTTTACATGATGTTGAAGGTAGCGTGTTACATGGAGTAAGCATCATACTAGATGATGGAAGGAAGCTCCCTCTCCGAGCGTCTTGCGCTCGCGTTTTTATGCCCCCGAAGGGAGAAAGTCACACCGCCTCCTTTCCAACCCAGGAAGGGAGGAGAGGCCCGCCCAGTTCGCTGCCCGGCGAGGGTGTAACACACACAATACACGACACCACTGGCACAGTGCGAGAACGGGGAGTCGTACGCGCCGAGATGACTCTTCGAGGAGACATCGCTCGGGAAAGGCGCCATGGAACGTGAGGAATGTCCCCGAAGATGGATACAAAGCGCTCGGCTCATTGTCCGCTGAATGTTGACGACCCAAGCAATGACCACTCCTTCTAGGCAGCCCAGACAGTGAACAGCCCCCCCCCTCGGTAATCCGTCGGTCGTGCGTGCCCAAAGGGCTTTTGGCAAGACGAGCCGACGACTCTAAGGAATTCGCAGTACTACTGCTGTGTTGTTGCCGATTCTGGACGTCTCAGGACGCGCTGCGAAGCCGGAACCATTCCACGCTTCCAAGCGGCGCCCAGACATGGGGGCCGATCACAACATAGCTTTGAATCACCCGCCACGGTGGTCTAGCGGCTAAGGTACTCGCTTGCTGATCCGGAGGTCACGGGTTCGAATTCCGACCGCAGTGGCCCCATTTTCAATGGAGCCGAAAATGCTTGACACCCGTGTGCTTAGATTTCAGTTTACGTTAAAAAACACCAGGTAGTATAAATTTCCGAAGCCCTCCACTAGGGCGTCTCTCACATGGTTGTTTCGGAACGCTAATCTCCAACAATTAATTATTTAATAATGAATACTTAATATTTAATGAACTAATGATAGCTTCTCATCGTTCAAATAGCTAGAGCCAGGTGTGGTAGTATGCGGCTTATGATGTCCACGGGTTTATACGGCACGTGATGTGAAATGAGTCTTCCGGCACTTAGCTGTAAAATGACTCATTTCTGCTATATGATTCATCACAGATGGCTGCGTCTCTCGATAAATGAGTTCACCAGCTGCAGACGAAATATCAAGTGAACATAAAATTATTTCTAACGTCCTTAGCATCTCGTTTAAGGCTGCTGTAGTCGCTTCCTGTAGAAATTATTAAAAAAAACACTTTGCCACCCACAAGCACTGCTAAGCTGGGTCTTTGACTGGGGCGCGTTTTGTGTTGTAGCAATTATGATTATGTTTGTATGACGCTCCATCACGACAACTATTTGCCGAGTGCGTCACGGCTAGCTCCGTCCAGAGCACACCGACCATCTGTGCCAGGCTCGTCTGTGTCAGAAAACGTTGTCGGGGGAGCTTTCGTGTGAACGAGTGGTGAAGAAAGAGTAAACATATTAAAAAATGAGGTGTCACAAGTTTAGGAACGGTAAAAGCGCACGGAAAACAAGGACACACACACGCGCGCGCGCACACACACACACACACACGCACCACACACACGCACACACACACACACAGCACTGTGTGTATGCCGTCTTTGTGTCCTCATTATCAGTGCACTTTTACACTACCCTTACACTGTGTTCCTGTAGCATAGCCATGGCGTGCGCATAGCAGCGCCGGAGCTGCATGATACCAACGTAGTCAGCAGAACGAAAGAACGTTTATTCAGAAGTGTAGAACGTATTTAGAGCAGCTTAGTGGTAGACCGATAAATATGAACACGTGGTAGTAGCAATAGTCTGATGAGGTGCAGACTGCCAGTTGAAGCGTCAACGTGTGCGCGCGCACCCACACAGCAACACGTGAAGACACGACAGTTCCTTAGATATATACAGTAAGCTAGTTTCAGCCTTTAAGGTTGTTTCGCTGTGTCTGTAACTAACACCCATACAGCCTATATAAGAAAATTTTCACGTATCAAAACACTCGTACCACAGGGTATAAGTGCCCACGGCCCAGCATCCTTAGGAGGCAGTGTTTCCAATGTCCTAAACACCCTTATCACAAAAACAACGTGAAAAGTAAAATATACCTGTTAGGAATAAAGTAGTTACAGGTGATCAAGTTGCGCGACCCGCGACAGACCATATACACACAACAGAACACCCCATGGGCAGAGCACTCCCACTGCGAAGTCTTACAATGACCATATGGTATATGAAGCCCTAAAATGTTAAGCCGGCGCGTATACAGTGCTGTTGGGAGATATCCATGGTTTCGTATAAGTGTCCATTAAGCATTAAGAGAATAAGCGTAAGCTTATGGTATGCGTGTGGATAGCCCTAACAGAGACACACCGTTTGATAGAAACGCACTTCAAATCAAGCGACATTTCGATCAGCAGTCCCAGTTATATTTAGCATGCTGTGATATTAACCATGGGTGCCTCAAACCCTTAACTTCTAAACGGTGCTTTGGTTTGAGCACCACCCTTTAAGAGCTATTTGGGAAAGGGAAAACATCCTTACACCATGATTTGCGCAAACTTTAGTAGTTGGGCAAAACGGTATTTTGCTAACCCTTAATGATGAAAAGTGGTTTATAAGGTGGGGGGGGGGGGGGGGTAGCTTCAATTTTATTTCAGAGCAGAGTGTGTAGAAAGCTTCAGAACAGCTCTGACGTGGCTGAGGTGTCGTTCAGGTATTATACCTTCCTTCTGCGTAATGTACTTTATAAGAAAAGCAGTTTTGTTTTCATTCTCTCTCTCTCTCTCTTAGTGGGATGTGGACATTATTGTGTGCTCCCGTGTGTTTCCCTCGCACTGCGGTTAATCGATTTCATATTGTCGATCAAACGTTGATCAGCCATTTTTTCTCTAACTCTTGGATCCTTCCCTGTCGCGGGTCTGGCCAACAGAAGGATTCGTGTTGGTGTATTTAAAGTTCCTCACCGGCTTTGTTGTGGGGCAGTGTTGCCTTTCTTCCAGCGAAATGCTTTTTCCAATTTTATGGGGCTCAGGCGGCTATGCATCCACTACACCTTAGGGCATGTGGGGCAAACTGCACCGCGGAGGGCTAACGGGTGTCGCGGTAGCTTTCTGTGTGTTTTGACTTCAGTTAAGACCTTCATTATCTTGGCATATACGGCTGTCATTGAGTTCGAACTCGGTGAAGACGATCCATGATTGAGTGTCCATGTTTTAACCTACGTCACCCGAATGGGTTTGTTCAACACGGACTTCTGGTTGGTCCTTCCTGTTTGGTGTCTATAGCATGGTGTCGGGACGCTTCGAAAGAATCCTGGGGGAGTCGCGTTGGAGATACCAAGAGAGGCAAGTTGCCGCGAGGGCTGCTTAGACTTGTCAGAGAGTTATGTAGTGTACAAGTGTGTAAAGCCTGTAATTGGGAAAACTTGAGCCGAGTAAATCAAATTCGGATAATGTCTTTGGATTTGCTGCGTGTTCGTGTCATCTCTCTGGTGGTGACCAAGTAACCGCGAGAACATATACGCTACAATATTCATCCATCCTGCATTCTTTTTTTTTTTTTTTGGACAGAGGGTGTTTACGCAAGCAGACATGTTGTCAGTAACAAATAAAATCGAACTACAAAGACGTGGGACAAGCGCCTCTGAATTCCGACGGCTCGGTTCGTCTCGGCAGACCGACGGAAAGGGCCTCCCGCCACACAGGAAACCGCGTTAATTTCCGCTCTACTAACACCTAAAATAACAATAAGAGGCCAGCGGCAGACGCAACTCGAGCAAGGACCGAGAGAGCTCAGGGAATCCGTCAGAACATCCCGCAAACAACGCATTCAAGCAAAAAAAAAACAACAGACAAAACAAACGCGACGCCTCTCATTGGCACTTACACACGCAATGAAAAAAAACCCGGGCTGTTGCTTGCTTCCCGAGCGTGCCTGTCGCGCAGAACTGGCGCTAGCGGTGTCGTTCTTTTCATCTCCCTGATCCCCGCCATTGCCACCGTCTCCTTCTCGCCTGCTTTGCAGAGTGCCCACATCTGAGCGTCGTCAGATGACGTGCACGTGCTGCTGCTTGTATAGTTGGAAAGTGTTCATCACCCCCCCCCCCCCCCCTAACTCCTGAACCCACCCGTCGCCCCTACACGAACCTCCATGAGCCCCCTCCGTCCAGGAGGCACTTGGTCCTCAAGAAACACAACAAGACCCCACAACGGTGGCCGAACCACAGTCAGACGTCGGTCTCGTCTCCTCTCGCACACAGACGAGAACAAGTGCGCTGCTGCCTTGGATTTTCAGCGCCGTCTCCGCTCCCCATCCCCCTTGTCTGCATCGCCCGACATCCGACCGTTTGTTCTTGGCTTGGCTCGTGTTGATTTTAACAACGCCGGGCCCTGTACTGACGCCCCCGGAGGCGCTCCCTGCCCCAACCTACCTCTCTTTCATTTTACACGTCTCCAAAATCTCTCGCTCATTGGCATCCCGGCTGTCTCTTCTGATCCACCGCGCATCCTACGGCAAGCTCCTGTGTCCATGCGTGCCTTCTATAGCCTCGTACGTCTTCTCCATCTCTTCCTTTCTGGAGCAGCTTTTGAAACACAAATATATTTCTTTGCGCCGGTGTTGTTAGGGTCGTGGCCTTCATGGCAAATACTTCGAGTTAACGCTCACAAATACACACAAAAACAGCAATAGTAACGGCCATGACCTCGCATTCCACACGCCAATCTCATTCTCTGACAGCCCACAGCGGGTGAACAGTGAGGTTTTCTGTACAACGAAAATATGCCACGCAGGAGGCGCAGGGAACATGTGCACTCAAGAACATCGCACGTGTCAGCAGCTCCCGTCCACATGTTCTTTTTTTCTTGCCTTCTTTCTTTCCTTCTTTCTTTTTGGGTGGCTTCAGATTCGTTCTAAATATTTCAGATTTTTTGGGACTGTGTACACTGGGAATTTGGCTATATTGGAGGGGGTTACAAGTGCAAGTCAAACGCGAATGCTGACATGCGAGCTTGAAGGCAGAAGCTAGATAGATATGTGGGGTTTAACGTCCCAAAACCACCATATGATTATGAGAGACGCCGTAGTGGAGGGCTCCGGAAATTTCGACCACCTGGGTTCTTTAAGGTGCACCCAAATCTGAGCACATGGGCCTACAACATTTCCGCCTCCATCGGAATGCAGCCGCCGCAGCCGGGATTCGAACCCGTGACCTGCGGTTCAGCAGCCGAGTACCTTAGCCACTAGACCACCGCGGCGGGGCTTAAAGGCAGAAACTAGGACGAGCATTGTGCGTATTGGCTTGTATTCGATTAATAGCTCTTATTTAAAAGAAAAGGAGAACACTTATGCACCACAAGATTGTTAACTGGTATTTCGAATACTTATGAAAAGTTTAAATGACTTTTTTACGTCAGGTCTTGCTGATGGTCATATGTGCATACTGGCACGATACTTAATGATGATTATAAGTGATTGTCTCGCAATTTTTTAATGAAAGACCAAATAAGACTACGTCATCACTGAAAATGAAAAAACGCCATTGATCGCTGCGCTAATAGTTGTTTTGAACAAATCCAACATATTGTTTCTTCCTTACTGAGGTTTGTTATTCTAAAATAGGACTCACTCTGTTAGACTTCCACTGCAAACGGGAGCTGGTTCTTAGTTTGAGTTCTTTGCAGTATGACGTTCATTCGCTTTTCTTGTGTAGGCTCGCAATTGTTGTTTAATTGTAGACAAGTGCTTCTTCCGCAACTTTTTATGTTTTATACGCAAATCAACCACACTGTAATATATATGCCTCTGGCTTTGACAATACTTTATTCGCGATAAAATTTTTAACTATTATTCAGCAATTAGTGAGTGCGTATGAGAAATTAAGTATGCAGGTCAACTAGCTTTTCAAAGAAAATTACAAAGAAATCGGATCAAATTGTGGAAAAAAACAACCCAAATCAAGTGCGCAGCACGTACACCGAGTCGGATGTTTCCTCTGCAGTGAGCGCAATAAGAGCCCAAGCCGCGGACCGGGCCTTGGAACCGCACTGAATTCTCGCGTTGGCAGAAACCACTGGTTCGAACACGGACGAACCCTAGTCCGTTCCAAGCTTCACTGCACGCAACTAGAACACAAGCACACGTACGTGTACCACGTTCTATGTATACGAAATCCCCTCCGGGGAGCAAGCAGCACGTGTCACCGTGCAAGTTGCTGACATTAGCCTCCATGCGAAGCCAAGGAACGGGCGGGTGGTGGCGCTGCGCATGCGCCCTCTGCTTGTAGCAACAGGCAAGTGTTATTGGAGATGCGCTTCCTGTCTCTAAGGTCTGCAATCATGTCTCCATAAGGATGCAGGCTGATGCATGGCGGCACGTGCGGGGCCGACTCGTATTCCGTGGAGGGACATGGGCTTCGCGGTATTGCAGATGCCTGTTTCAAACAAATGCCGTGTTCTATAATGTGCCGCTCACAGCTGCGCTCCACAAGGACTGGCGATCATAATACGCTTCGTCGTTTTGGTTTGTGGACCACGCGGGCACATCTATGTAAACACGCGGTTTTTTTTTTTTTTTGTTATCGACTCGGTGAGTTCACGTGCATCTATCACCACGCTGTTACAGATTGCTCGATCACGAAGTTTCTGTCCATGTTTACAGCAGACATTGTTACACGCTAGCGTACGTGCATTCATGCCCTTGTGCTGTTTTCAATTCAATCATGTCTGACACATTGGTACAGTGGTTATACGGTGCGTGGGGGCGGACCTTAAGGTCGTGGGTTTGATCCCGTCTGAGACGGTCGCATTTCGAGGGCGGCAGATCGAGAGAGGCCTGTGTACTGTGCGATTTCAGTGCGCGTTAAAGAACTCTATATAGATGATCGAAATCACCGGAGCCCTTCATAAGGCCAGCGTTATCGTCGTTCAAATCTCGAGCTATAACAATAGTACCAACTAGCCCAAACCACCACCCTCCACAAAGTCGTGACTCATAACGCTGTTGTGGCTTCGGCACGTAAAAAAAAACAGAAATGACAATAAGAACCAATATAGTCACGTTAACAACAACAAGAACAACAATGACGACAGTGACACGCTTCGCATGCATCTATAACGGAGTTATTGTAAAATTTGTATTTTTTTTCTTATTAGAACTCAATTGTAACGCTTTACGTTATGAAACGGACCCCAGCTACAACCCATGATTGATATGATAATTGATTGATATGTGGCGTTTAACGTCCCAAAACCATCATTTGATTATGAGAGACGCCGTAGTGGAGGGCTCCGGAAACTTTGACCACCTGGGGTTCTTTAACGTGAACCCCCCCCCCCCCCCCAGCTACAACCCTTGAAAGGGTTCTGGGATATTACTTACTTATATAAAGGTGACCTATGGTGTTACCGATTTCCGACACAATGAAAATGATTGATGTTTATCGCGTTGCAATCTTTAGCTTTGATATGAAAAACCTCTCGAATTATATATTCATTATCTATTACTTACTTAAAAATATTGATCCTGCAATTGTCCCTCTCGGTTTTATTGCAAACCTTCCGATAACGGCATCGAACGTGTTGCTGGTATTATTACTTTTATATCAATATTGGACTCGCCGGTATTATCGGTATTAGCGGGACAAATGTCCACCGCCTATACGTAAACGTGAACCGTGACGTGCAAGAAACCTTTAAAACGTCCTGCACATCATTACGCTGGAGTGCTTCCTCAGCTGTAACCCTGCCTAGCAGCGGCTGGAGAAGCGATGGTCCGGGGCTCTATTTAACTCCGGTACGTTGCATGACAGGCGTCGCAACGAGCAAGGCGCGTGCAACTACACCGGGCGAGCGTTTGTGCAATTAACGGCAACGCATTGCAGCCACCTTAGACACACGTCAAAACGAACGACTCAAGACGTGAGTCGATCTTGTGGCAACGGCAGGGGGAGCCCGGCAACTCATGAGGTTACCTTTGATGGTGTGCTGCCACTGCTGCAGCACTCGTTCAGGCCCTACTTGACTGACGATTTGATATGTGTTTTGAACGGATAGTTTACCGCGCAAGGAACGAAGGACGGAAAGGGGAGATAGATAGATAGATAGATAGATAGATAGATAGATAGATAGATAGATAGATAGATAGATAGATAGATAGATAGATAGATAGATAGATAGATGGATAGTGGATAGATGGATAGATAGATGGATAGATAGATGGATAGATAGATGGATAGATAGATGGATAGATAGATGGATAGATAGATAGATAGATAGATAGATAGATAGATAGATAGATAGATAGATAGATAGATAGATAGATAGATAGATAGATAGATAGATAGATAGATAGAGCACAGTGCGCTCTTTCCTCTCTAATCAAGTTAGTTGTGCCGTTACTATATATTGTGCTAGCATCTGTTGCAACAGCCGACAGTGAACATTACGCGAACGTAACTGCTGTAAGGGCTTTGATGGGTTTCCTAAAAAGTACAGGAGTGGACACTAGACTCTAACGAAGCCACAGGGCTACGTCATTCTTGTATATACCCATTTGTTTCTATCCCCCATCGTCACCCTTCATCACTTCATTTATTTTTATTTTGGCCTGTGCAATGTAGCAGGCTAGAGCGAACTAGCTCAGGCCGACCACTCTGCCTTCTAATCAACCTGCTCTTATACCGTGCTTCAGTGCCTTATCTCTCTCTATACTCGAAAGCAGCCAACTTTAACCGCTAGCGTGCAAGTGAGTACGTCAGCTGGGCAGTTGAGAAAAAATAATCAGAATCTGGCACCGATGCTCCATTGTCATAGTAATTTGGTCAATGTTCCCAGAAATGGCACTGTACACTGTAGAGAAAGACACCGAAGAAATAACACTGTACAGATACAGTGAGAATGAGAACACGTTGTTGCAGTGTGAAATACAGAAATCCACCTTCTTTCATTAAGTTAACATTTATTACGATCAAGCAGTACACTGCTTTCTCACCCCCCCCCCCCCTCTTGGTTCAGTAGCGCAGCCAGGGTTAAGGAGAGGGGGGGGGGGGTATTGCGGAGAGGGATGCAAGCCCCCAAATTTTCTCATCGTGTATGTGTGTGTGTGTGTACTATCGGCGTCAAATGGAACCCGAACAGCGGCAGTCATTAGCAATAGTACAAGTTCGCAACGTCCAGTCATCATCACAGAGATGCGCAGTTTCTCAAGCTGCAATGACTGCGCTTAATTGTCAATGGGTGATGAATAGACGGTGCGCACAAAACCATTTCTAACGATTGCCGCTGTTCGGGTTTCACTTGGCGCTGACAGTATACGTATGTACGTCTGTACGCCGCACATACCAACAAGCACATACTCAAAGGGGTATCGCACCTACACCCCCCTCCCCCCTCAGTGACTAAGGAAAGAGCCCACGGCAGCAAGGTCGGTCGAGCATGACAGCGGCAAATACGCGAAATCGTGTCGGCAACGCACATTCGAGCCTTGCATTCGACCAAGCGCGCCAGAGATTCCGAATAACGCAGCCTGCCACGCTCAGCATCTGTCCTTTTTTTAGGAACGCCCGTTGCGTTATATATTCCCCGGCGAGGCCATAGCTGCTTACGCCATTCACCACCGCCCGCCACGCGGTGGCGCGGTGCATTCACGTCAGAGCCACGCGGGAAAAAGAAAAGAAAAAAAAAGACAAATAGGGGGGGGGGGGGGGGGTCTTTCCCAACATTCCCAACAGCCGAGTTTCGCACGCGTGACGACGACATGGTGACTGGTGCCCGTTTGGGAACCGTTACGCGATAAACGTATCCCGGGCGGTTTGGGTGAAATAGCTATAAGCTTGCCGATTGCTTAGAGCGCGCGCTTTTGCAATGATGCCCCTGGCTCCATTTATCTCCGAGTCCTCGTTTTCTTTATTTTGCCCCCTTCGAAAGAACTCCTCCTTGCTGCCACAGTTTCGGCCCTCCCGCTGTGGTTGCAGTTTCGTATATATCGAGCACAGCCTCATTGCGGAAAGAACGGAGGACAGTTAAACCTATGACACTATACCGTGCTTTAGTGCGTGCGCGTTTTTTTTTTTAACGATTACTCTTTTCTTGTCCATCCTAACCTTTCTATCCCCTTCCCCTGTGCAGGGTAGCAAGCCAGAATTTTTCGTCTGGTTAACCTCCCTGTTTTTCACTTAATCTTTATCTCTCTCTCGCTCTCTCTCTCTTTCTCGCTCTCTCCAAACTTCGATATAACGAATTTCTCCACTGCAGGACACGTCCACTGCAGGACAAAGGCCTCTCCCATGTTCCGCCAGTTAACACGGTCCTGTGCTTGCTGCTGCCAATTTATACCCGCAAACTTCTTAATCTCATCTGCCCACCTAACCTTCTGTCTCCCCCTAACCCGCTTCCCTTCTCTGGGAATCCAGTCAGTTACCCTTAATGACCAGCGGTTATCCTGTATACGCGCTACATGCCCTGCCCATGTCCATTTCTTCTTCTTGATTTCAGCTATGATATCCTTAACCCCCGTTTGTTCCCTAATCCACTCTGCTCTCTTCTTGTCTCTTAAGGTTACACCTACCATTTTTCTTTCCATTGCTCGCTGCGTCGTCCTCAATTTAAGCTGAACCCTCTTTGTAAGTCTGCAGGTTTCTGCTCCGTAGCTAAGTACCGGCAAGATACAGCTGTTATATACCTTCCTCTTGAGGGATAGTGGCAATCTACCTGTCATAATTTGAGAGTGCTTGCCGAATGTGCTCCACCCCATTCTTATTCTTCTAGTTACTTCAATCTCGTGGTTCGGCTCTGCGGTTATTACCTGCCCTAAGTAGACATAGTCTTTTACAACTTCAAGTGCACTATTACCTATCTCGAAGCGCTGCTCCTTGCCGAGGTTGTTGTACATTACTTTCGTTTTCTGCAGATTAATTTTAAGACCCACCTTTCTGCTCTCCTTGTCTAACTCCGTAATCATGAGTTGCAATTCATCCCCCGAGTCGGGGGATGAATTGCAAATCGGTGTCAGTAACGCGCCCTATACCCCCCCCCCCCTCGCTCGCTCCTCCGCTCTCCCCGCTCTCTGCAGCTGCGCGCGCACCCCTCTCTCTCGCGCGCCCGCCTTCTCTCTCAGTCTCCCGTCGAGAGCGGGTCGTGAGGGGGAGTAAAGTTAAAGTCCGTTGGCATTCGCCAGTGAGTTAACGTAAACTCCTCCGTGTGATCAAATTGCGATTCCCGGGAACCATTACACCGTAAAGGCACCATAGTGTGATTAATCAATATAATAGTGCGAATTAATAAATACCCCTCATAGCATCACCCCGTGTATTCGCACTTAACCATGTTCACCCTCGGGGAAATGCTTGGGAGTTATTATTATTATTATTATTATTATTATTATTATTATTATTATTATTATTATTATTATTATTATTATTATTATTATTATTAGCAATGTACATTAGTCCTTTAGACCAGTCACCATGTGAATCAGTCTCTCCACTCGGACTGCGAGTGGCGTTGCTTCTAATTTGACAACTTTGTTTGGAACCGATCATCTATATTTAGGTGGTATCTTTTTTGTTATTACTTTTGTAAAGTTCAGGTACCGTTCCGACTGAAGCACGTCCCTAGGTTCAGTGGCGCGTTCGGTTGAAGCGATAATTCTGCTTCACGTTCGGTTCAGCACCCCGCTTTAAATGTTATCGATTTCGTTCGTTTATCCGGAGATAAACTGACATTCGCGCGTGTGAATAGAGAGAGATGCACTGCCAGAAAGAGGAGGGGTTGATTCGATCGTTTATGGTGCAGTGCTCGTTGGTCAGTCATTTTCTATAGTCGCGCGGAAGCTGCAGCTGCCACCACGAACTCCGCACGCACTGTATAAATCATCACGGCGAGTTCCAAGTTAGTCGCCATTAGCACCCAGCCTGCATACAGCTGGTAAGCTGGAATATACGGTGGGAACGCGACGTGGGACTGACCCTCGTACTGTACGAGAGGAGAAAAAAAAAACACAACTGCTGTTTGTTTCTCGGTCTAGCTTAGCGGGCGTGCCCGCTCAGTCGCGATGGTCCGGTTATCTTTTTATCTCGTTCATCTTCTTCTTCCGGTCGAAGAACATGATGAAGAAACGTTACGTGACCTCTGGCGAGATATAAAGCGCTGCTAGGGAAGTTATATGGGGGGGGGGGGGGGGTTCAGGAGATGAAACGAGCTCTCCTGTTATAAACGAGAGGATGCAGTGGTTTGTTGTTGCTGATGCTGCTCTTGACGTGGAAGGGGCCACCAGGATGAAATATAGGCGTATTCACCTCTGAAGCAGCAAAGGAAGGGGTTTTTCTTTACCAGAGATGAACGGGGGGGGGGGGGGGTATGCCAAGGCCGGTCGCGCACGCGTTTCAGGGTGTGTGTATGCGCGCGGGTGGCGTTTGCCAGCTCATTTGTCGGGTAGATAATACATAGGCGTTTGCTCGGACGGTAATGCCTGACCGCTCTGTCAGCTCGATGGAACTTTTGCCACCACGAAAAAAAAAAAAAAACGTGCCAGCGTCGTTCTATGGAGTAAGCTAGGGCACTTGAAGGAGTTTCATTGATGGCAGGACAATGGCTTTAGGCCTATAATCTCTTTCCTTCGTCGTGGAGAGTCTTACACAATCATAGTGAGTGCGGTGCAAAATCTGACAGATGTCACATGTATATTTTTTTTTTCACAAACAAGCAGAAAGGGCACATTGATCTGTGTACCCCGTGACACAAAATCGATATCTCAGCCTCCCCCGTCCCCACTCACGCCTTTTTTTTTAATCAACTGGTGATGCCTAGAACATTAAAACAAGAATTTTAGAAGTAACGTGTTAATAACGCTTCAGGCGCATAAATTCACGAAGATTATGCATAAATAATGAATGAAACAAAGACAGTAACGGACTAATTTCATAAAGAACGATATCACAGGTACGTCTCCAAGATGTTTTTTTTTTCTTGGGGTGGGAGTGAATTAAGAGTAGGGGTGCACCAACGATAAGCAAGTCTTTGAGGGGGAGGGGGGAGCAGGGTGGCGGTGAACTTAAGCGTTGTGTTTTGACAAGTTTTGTTACGGAGGGGAAAGTGGCGTCACCCCCTCCTTTCGCCCCCTGTGCCCCCACCCCCTGTGCCACCCTTAGGGCGCGGCATTAAAAGGCAGCGATACAACAGCTAAATCTCTCAGAAATGATGAGTACCGATTGCTCGTATACGCTCGCGATGCGTAATGCGCACTCGCTAATCGCCAGCGGCGTCATTTGTTATTTGCGTGCACGAAACGAGAAACACGTCGCAGTTGTCGAAGTTGTTCTCGTGGTACTTGCTGTTTCCGCCGCTTTCTTCGAGGAGATGACACGATCAGGTCAGTGCGTGTGCCCACGAATGTTGCTGTACTTTATCGACCAAGGCATTAGTGCAACGGCGCAACCCTCCGTTCGAGACAGCCATATCAGCCGGATCACGCAATGGCCGCCAGGAGGCGCGCGCTGCGCCAGCGCCAGAGCAATGTTTCGCGCTCTCACTGCACGAGCTGCTTGTTGTACATATCTCCAAATCTCTCATCACACGCACATTACATGCGTGTCTTACGTACGTAAGGTCACCCAGCTTGCCATGATATACCCGTTCTTGATCAGGTTTCGTGGCTACAGCCTCGCGAGCAGTGAACCCATCGCGTGCCTTTGCGAACTTGACCGGGTGCCACCAGGACTGATCGTGCGTGATTGGAGATTGCGGAGGCTTATTGCTCACAGAGGACGCGTGCAGCGTGATCCCCGTTTGTTTGCCGGCGCAGACTGGTTTCTGTACAGTGTAGCGTTGTGCGGAAGTGCGCCCAGCTCTTATTCCGGATTACTGCGTGCTGTAAAAGCGCTGAGCACCTACGCTGTTGTGACGCTATAGTACAGCATAATTTCCAACAGCAATAAATAAATAAATAAATAAAATAAATAAGTAAAAAAATTGCCCGCAGCTTCCCTCGGAGGATCACTGAGGAGGATGCGGAAGCATGCAATTGGTTAACGGGTGTTAAATTGCGACTTACTTGGGTCGATGGCTAAATTGGTTAACGTGGTTGTGAAATGGGGTGTTAAATGAGTGAACACGTACGGCACGTATGCGAAAGGGCGGTGTTTTATTTATTGCGACGAACCAACGGACGAGCGGCAACTGAGCGAGCGAGCGCCGACCTTGAGTATATATACAGCGCGACGGTGCATGTGCTGTCAGCTGTCGAATGTTCTCGAAGGAGAAGCGCGCGCGCGGCACAGATGGCGACGGCGCGACGGCGCATGCGCTGTCAGCTGTCGAATGTTCTCGAAGGAGAAGCACGCGCGGCACAGATGGTGGGCGACGGCGCGACGGCGCATGCGCGCGCGTCAGCTGTCGAATGTTCGAGAAGCGGTGCGGACGGCGCGGACGGCGCACTACAAGGCGCGAGTATAAGATGCTTCCGCATCTAATAAACTCTAAATGTGCTTGTTCAACCCTGGCGTAAGAGTCAACGGGTAGCTTGATCAACAGTTCAATCAACGAATACCGAGGGCGAGTGACGTCCACAAGCAATGCGCGGTAGAGACAGATGTCACTGTAGAGGATGACCCACTAGAAAGCCTTTTTGCTACAAAGAAAAAAAATCCCAGCATATCAACGGAGTGTATGATGATGGCTGAGGCTTCGGAGGGTTTTATCGGTAAACCGTGAATCGTCTGTCTATGTCTATCTATCTATCTATCTATCTATCTATCTATCTATCTATCTATCTATCTATCTATCTATCTATCTATCTATCTATCTATCTATCTATCTATCTATCTATCTATCTGTCTGTCTGTCTGTCTGTCTGTCTGTCTGTCTGTCTGTCTGTCTGTCTGTCTGTCTGTCTGTCTGTCTGTCTGTGTGTCTGTCCGTCCGTCCGTCCTCGCGTCCGCCCGTCCGCGCCTTCTGAGTGAGTCATCCAACTAGGCGGTCACGAGCCACTTCGCCCCAAATAACCTTGGTGGCAGCGAAGATTCGACCATTATCACATGGTGACCGCGTTCATGCGAGAACGAACTCCTCTCTTCGCGTTTGCATGCGCAAGCCTATCAGATCACTTTAAAGTGACTCGGAAGGCTCTCATACATTCTGGCGTGGTTTGCGTAAAGCATCATCTGTACATGCAGTAGGCCGGTGACGTGAATCAAACCAACAAAGGGGTGTGTGGGGGAATTCGAACTCCCTTGTTTCGCGGTGTGTGGCAGAGCACCTGTTCTTGAAGGGGCCATTTTCACCCCAAAGGTGTCGTCTATATAGGAGAAGGCTTTTCGCATCATTTAGATGTAAGAAGGCTTTCTGTGTACGATACTCCATATGTACTAGTTGATTTTTATTGAACTGTCGTGAGTGTTTCATAAGCTGCACCAGCATCTCTTCTATATAACTTTTGTTCTTGACAGATTTTGTTGACAAGACTCATGATATTTACCTTCAGTGTATGATACTCCATATGTACTAGTTGATTTTTATTGAACTCTCGTGAGTGTTTTATAAGCTGCACCAGCATCTCTTCTATATAACTTTCGTTCTTGACAGATTTTGTTGACAAGACTCATGATATTTACCTCCAGCCCCACGAAGTGACATTTCGTCGGCGTTAATTACATCCAAGGAACAAACGGAGCACTTTTTACTCCACACTGCAGAGGTAGAATGCTTGCCCTTTAACTCCGTTTTCAAGACATTTCAAGCAAAGGTTCGCTAAAGCGCTTCCCGTGAATCCATCTGACGTACTCAACCGCATGCGACAAGTTATGCAGATTGGGCTGTTTGTTATAGCAGTATGACGATAGCGAACCGCAAAAAAAAATATAGAAGGCCGAAGAACGAGATGAAAAGCGAGAAGTGACAAGCGCTGACTTCAAAGCACGGTTTATGTAGAAGTTACGCGCACAAATGCTATTCTAAATACTTTCCCATTCAGCACACGGGAGCAGGGCAGCATGTGTGTTAGCCAGTCATCAGTCATGCTTTTCGACAATGAATTGAGATTAGTGAGCGCCGAGTCTTGGGCGAGTTGCTTTTGCATAACAAATTACTTAAACGCGCGCATAAGAGGACGAAGTTATCAGCTTATCACCTCCTTTCAGTTCGTGTACGCTTTATCGATCTGCTGTGACATTCTTAAGCAGTTCACGAATATAGTTCGCTCGATAGCTCCTATCAGCTCTGTTATGTTTCTCACTCTAATTTTAGGGGTGAAGCTTCTAAAGCCGTGGATTTGTCCATGTATGTATTTGACCGGTTCGTGACCACCTAGTTGTATGAGTCACTCAGCAGACAGACAGACAGACAGACAGACAGACAGACAGACAGACAGACGGACGGACGGACGGACGGACGGACGGACGGACGGACGGATGGATACTTCACCCCACTCATCATCATTTACTCCGTAGATATGCTGTGATTTTTTTTTCATTTCTCACAGCTTTTTTTTACAATTTTGTTGCTCATTGCTGGCGGTTAAAGCGCTCCAAAAGTGCGTTGGTATATGTTGGCTGGATGCGTTTGGTTTTATAAACATGGGGATCACAGAGTTTAGAATAGTATTACGCGGGTACTTGCTTGGGCGGGTTGGTAGCTATTCATCGTTACCTTGTTGCGCATTGCTTAAAAGACAACACTTGCGATGAAGTACTAGACGGACACGACCGCAACCTAGCTGTGTCCGTCTAGTCGTTCATTTCAAGTGTTGTCTTTCAAGTGGTGCGCAATAAGGTAACAGTGAGTATTTACACGTGTGTTTCTGAGTAAGGTGGCTTAAGCCAGCGCTAGTCACGTCTCCTCCTCTAGTTGTTTATACTTGTCATTTTTTGCGCTTCACTGTCATCGAACATACGATAGCTTTCGCCCACTAATCGAACCCGCGCTTTTCAGCGCACACGAGGGCCTTATCCACCAATCCATCACTGCGCGCGCCCGAAGTATTACGGAGAGTCGACTTTGAAATAAACGGGCCGGAGCGATGGAGTGTATAAAAGGAAGGAGTTGTTTTCTTGGGGTGGGGGAGGCGCCAAACCTGACTCAAACTGACTGGCGACTGCGAGGGGGGCTTCGTCGGGTCTGGTTTGCTGAGCCATCCCCTGTAGGCCGCGGAGAGGGTTCAACGGCCCTGCAACAGTCGGTGTACAGGCGGAAGTGTTTACGCCGCCCGGATCGTATACGAGTGCCGAGAAGGACGCCCGTTGCAGGGCTTCCTGTTTGGAGCACCGAGGGGTCTTTCTTCAATCCGTAAAAGACGATCACGCGCCGCGTTTTCGATGTGGACTCCGAGATGGGAGGAGGGACTTGGCACGTGGCTTGCCGGTCGCTGTCGAGCTAAAGTTCGTTTCCTGGTTTCCCTTTCTTTTTTTCTTTCTTTCTTTCTTCCTTTCTTTCTTTCTTTCTTTCTTTCTTTCTTTCTTTCTTTCTTTCTTTCTTTCTTTACGATTCATCGCTTACGTTACGTCATAACGCAAGAGACGGTAAGCAGTTAAGGCTGAGTCAGTAAACATATGTCACTCGTTCGCCAGGCACGGCTATACGGGTTCACACGAAGCGAGAGCGGTCTCTGAGTAGTTACTTAGTCACGCTTGGTTAGCGAAGTCAGACCATGAGTGCAATCGGGGGTGCTTTCTTTTCCCTTATTTTTCTGCCTGCGTTTAGTGGAAGAGCAAGCCACTTGTGCCTCATTTTGCTCTACGCTCGGGATGTATATGTAATCATTGTAATCATCATGGCGTAATCATTTGGATGGAGGAAGAGTGCCCGAGGCCCGTGCGTTAAAGAATCGCACATGGTTGACGATTCCGGAGCCATCTACCACCCGGGTCTCTCATGATCGCATCGTTGTTCTCGGAGGCAAAACAGCTACAGTTACGATTAGTGTGGTGATGTCATTGTGGGCCGGTCACTGGGCGAAATTCGTCATTACACGTTGATTGTTTTGTCGCTCACAATAATGTTTCCTCCTGTACCGTGTTTCCTGCTGTCCTTCTTTTCCTTGTATATAGAAATAGCTGCAGTTCAGGCCAACTTAAGTTAAATCAGATTTATTAAGCGTACAGGCATGTTAGAAAACTTCACGCGAAGAACAATGTATTCAACGACCCCAAGAGACGTACCTTACAGCCCATGACGGCCTTATATATACAAGAAAGAGAGAGAGTACACAAAGAGAAAGGCAGGGAGGTTAACCAGGGCTGAGCTCCGGTAGGCTACCCTGCACTGGGGAAGGGGAGAGAGGGATTGATTGATTTGTGGGGTTTAACGTCCCAAAACCACCATATGATTATGAGAGACGCCGTAGTGGAGGGCTCCGGAAATTTTGACCACCTGGGGTTCTTTAACGTGCACCCAAATCTGAGTAAACGGGCCTACAACATAAGGGGAGAGAGGGAAGCAAAGTGTCCCAGCTAACTGCGACCAAAATTTAAAAAAAAAACAAGAAACAAAAAAGAAAGCGTGTGCTTTGGGAAAGTTCTGTGTGCTGTATATTAGTGGTAGCCGTACGTACATTCCACCTGTATGTTTTTTCATAACTAAGCGCTAATTAAATAATTCACTTTATGTAGCGAACCTATATTCCTTGCTCTAATTGGTGAAATATTGGCGTGAAGTTGTGCGTCACCTCATATGACCTTGGAATTACGTATTTATTTCTTTTTGTGGTCTCTCTGGTTGTTTTTTCCGTGAAAAAAACAAGAAGCACGTAAATACGTGAAATACGAAATAGGCGCGTGCTCATTCGCTGCTATACTCGAGCGCTTCCAAGCGTTCTTTAGTTGATACAAGGCTGCGTTCGTCCGTCACCACCATAGTTTCGTATAAATACACGAGAGCGAATTCTAGCTCTAGTGTCTATGGGAGCTGCAACGCACGGCGCCTCAGCGGCAGCATGGGAATAATGAGCACGCCTACACGAATTTGTCGAATATTCGTAATATTCATACTTTCGGCTTCGTATGCCTTCGCGATGCTTGAAGCTGCTTTGCCACGCAACGACAATCAGCAATTGTTCAGCAATTGCATTTCACTACTTTATTCTTTATGTTCACCGATTAACATTTAGGTCCCTCCTCCTCCTCCTCCTCCTACTCCTCCTCTATAGCTTTGAGTCTCATCATGATGACTATTCACGACTTTATTTGTCGATAATGACGATAATGATTATCATCCAGAATTATCACTATTGACCACTTCTTTTACATTCGCTCTATCGTCTTCTTCATAATCACCCGTCGCGTTCATTGCCATCCAGTAAATCGCAAGCGACCAGCCCCACATAAACAGCGAAGCCCCGGATTACCTCATCGTCATGCGGATATCCGCGATAGCCGTGCGAGGGATTATCGAAGATTGCTAGTGTGGGAGACGGGATATATTTCTTGCGATTATGGCCAGGGGGGGGGGGGGGAGTACTGGATAAAACGCTGATCGCCGAAGGGAGTATAGGTCCTGGTCACGTGCACTTGTATAAAAAAAAGAAAAAAAGCGCTGACTCATTCTCAGCAGTACTCCCTCTACGATACCGTCGTTCGTGCCTAAGCGAGCGCAAACAATTCTCCCAGCCACACTCTACAGGGCGCATTACTTCCCTGCAGCCATTACTGCCTGCAGGGTTCGAGTATACACCCATGCAGTCTTCGTATTCCGCAGTCTGCACCACTGCAATACATCTAATGCATCTATCTATCTCTAAATCTCACCGACTGTTTCTTACCCCCCCCCCCCCACTTCCTCTACCCACTTCGACCCCTGGTCTTTCCAACCGTCGTCCGAACAACCACCACTCACTGACAGCTGGCCAGAATTGCCGGTCGTGTGTGTGTCGATTAGAATCGCTTATTAGCCCTCGGGCGGGGGAGGGGGGAGGTGAGCGCTGTAAGAATCTATCGGCGATTGGATGCCTGATCGATTGACGAAGGGTTTTCTTCTTCACCGTTGGGTGCACACCCTCTTATTGGCGTGCGCTCGCATGGCATGGGTCTCACATATCACCGCTCTGCAGAGCGTGTGTGTGGGGCCTCCCCCACATAAGGAGAATCGGTGCGTGATCACAGATTTCGCCTGCACGCATCTCTATAATGTCCAGTCCTCTTGTGTGTTTTTTTTTTCTCGTACTTCATACTTTGTCGTTACTTTGTTCGTACTTCGTGTATACTTTGTACATTCTGTTTACGTTGTATTATGTCGTACAATTTGCTTAGTTCCTACTTTCTTTTACCTTGCAGTGCTTGCCTCTCTCGTATGGTATACTCAGTATTCCAGGCCGTACCGCGAATTAGTCATTCTGTTCACGAATCACCGCCTTCAATGTGTGAATCGGGGCGGAGTTCGGCTTTTGCTTCAGGCGCGCGGGACAGACTATGAATCGGTGGACGCCAAACAGCCATCCGGTTGAACAAGAACAATTATATACGTTTTTGCTTTTTTTGTGCTAACACAGTGATTTATCGAAATACTCTTTCATGTAATACAGCCTTTACGTTTCAATGAAGCCAGTTAATGCGGGGCAATACACTTTCATCAGGTTGATAGGGCATGAACGCGATTATTAGGTTGCATCAGACAGTTGCGATATTTTTTTACGCAATCCTGCTTTCCTTGATAGATTTTTTCTTCCATCCAGTGTTGAGTAGCCCTTCATGCATAAGGCTTGGTTTATATTTGTGGGTTACTCGTGCGCTGTTGGTCCTGTGTTGCGAGAGTTGGAAATTATACGCGGAAATAGCTAAGATGGCGTTGCTCGTGAATATAAAAAGTGCTATGTTCGATACTCCGCTTTCAGCTGGCGTGTTTTTTTTTTCCTCTAGTTTGAGCGAAACGGCTTGAGAGCGTCTCAAAAGTATTTTCAATAATTCACACTCCTTCAAGTTCTACGCATTTAGGGTCATTCGAAACTTCGATTTACCGAGATGAAAGATGCGTAGCTGAATAAAAGTATTTTTTTTTCTTTCAAGTGTAGAATTTCGCTTAACTTACTCCGAACAGATATTGCTGCCAATATGCTTAAAGAACTCTTGACGTAGTGTCACAACTGCATCTCGTCTACCTGATCCATCTGGCGGTTGTACTCTTCTGCTTGAATCTAAAGGTCTATAGCACATCGAAAGTCGCGGTTATCAGAGTGTAAAGATGTTTTCGGGCTCAAAAACCTCTCGGAAGGGCTTTATTCGACGCATGTCTGTCGGTGAGCGCGATGTTTATGTCTTCACGTATCTGTGTAGCTTCTACAACGTCGAACAGACATTTCAAGCCACCATGCTATACTTCCACGTATGAAAAGCAAAAATGTAGAGAAAATTACACAGCCTCCACCACTCAACCAGTTCGTAAAAGCTATATCTCAACGAGACACGCATTGCTCGAGTGCGCAGACGTGTAGGTTTGCGCTGACAAGCGAACAAATACACAGCTGAACCTATAGGTGAATCCAAAACCAAAGGTGCGAAGGAGCACGAAGGCCTTTTGAGAGGCTTGGGACGTATTTTAAAGGAGAATGGTTGAAATGTCTTTTTTGTTTGTTTATGAGAGTGGATTTCATGGTACTGGGTTTCTTTACTTCTTTCTTTATCTCTTTCTTTCTTTCTTTCTTTCTTTATTTCTTTCTTTCTTTCTTTCTTCCTTCCTTTCTTTCTTTCTTTCAGAAACGAAGATGAGAGACACGGTCAAATTGAAAAAAAAAAAAAAAAACTCTATCTCCAGAGTGGCTCCAACGGCAATTCGCGAGCTTCGGCGAGCGTCGAAAACACGATCTGGCATTCAAGCAAGTTTTTGAGCGAGCTCGGTTACCGCTGATACATGTGGGACCGACGATTGCTTTTTTTTTTTTGTGAGGTTACCCGTACAGGGCTTGAGAGACTTGACAGGTCTTCTTGACGCTGCCGCTGGATGACATCTGAATGAACAATAAACCCGTTTTCAGTTTTTTTTTTTCACCTGGTTATATTTCAGTGTGCGTGACACTTCGGGTCACGCCAAGTTGTTTTCCACTGGTTTGTGTACAACGAACATTTTATATTCGTTTCTCCTGCCTTTTTCATGGATTGCCCAGTCGAATACGTAGCTCTGGTAGTTTAGAATATCGCTCTCTGTTTATCTTTCTCTCATTCATACCATGTTCGATCTTTGTTACGACGTCTGTCATCGATTTACCGATGCCCATCTCCTCCTCTGTCTATAGTACAACTGACTCATTCTAAGCACATATGTATGCGCGCTCACAACATTCGCTCCTCTCTATACAGTGCTCCCGCGCGCGCGCATATCCACTCCCCCTTTTGCACTGCGGTCCCCAAACGCAATATCACAAGCGGTGCCTCTTCCTATACATCGTGCGCACATTTAACGCAAGCAACATCACGCTCGTTGCGAGTTGAAGCGCGTGCCTTCGCAAACGGAACGCTAATTACTCGCCTAATGACCGGGTGTATAGGTCGTCGTGATTTATGCTGCTTCGGGCGGTGGAAAAAGAGGGAGAGGAGGTTATGCGAATGTACGCAGGAGTAATAGCGCCTCGTGCCGAGTTGGTTGTATCTTTTTTTATTGTTATTCTTTTTTTCGTTCGTTTTCCTTTTGCAACACGCTCCCTATACCCGCCTACAGCAGTGGTGTTTCTTCTTCACAGACCCATCCAGTGTATGTGTTCGTTATTTGTCTTTGTGAGGCGGCGGATGGAGCAGGCATACGCGTCCCCACGTTCGATGCATATCGGACGGCAGCTGGCGGAGGCTTTGGAGTGCGAACGCGCTTCTTTTGTTGGTGCGGTGGTAATTGTTCGTTCCACGCTGCAGCCATGCATGCTGTTAGTTGAGAGGGAGAGAGAGTGCGTTCGCTTATCTCTCTATTTCTTTTCTTGTCTCTGCGCTCAAAGAAAGTTGGGAAAGCCTATTCGGAGGACATGTAGGAGGCAGATTGGGGCTGAAGATTCGAGCGTGGCGGTCTGTTGTTTATAAGAGAGACTAGAAAAGAATTTCGTAAAAGAACCAGCGGTTGTTCGGTCACTGAATTGAAATTGAATCAACACAGTTGTGCGGCTGTAACACCGACTAGCCCGATTGACTATCAGTGCTTCCCTGTAGCACACGTGCTGTAGTTGATTGAATACTGGTAGCAACTGTTCAGGTCGGTACAACTGTCTCGGAGAACAAGGGATCAATCTGACGAAACGCACAGACAGGAAGACTGGTGTAATAGCAAGTTTTAGCACTACGTACGTAGCACAAGTAATGACGTTGCGTGTGAAAAAACGCTGCGTTTTGCACAGATCGAATGCGCACAGCTTCTGCGCACGTGCACTTAACGTGGCGTTCTTACGGACGCAATTGCTTTGCGGAGGCTACATATGCAGCATATATATATATATATATATATATATATATATATATTGGATCCGGCCGCACTGCCGGATCCGATCGCGGAGGCTACAGTTTGCCCGCTTAACCCAGTGCTGGCTGAATGCGAATTAATGTCGTAACTAACTAAGCAATACTTTTACTGTACACAAGTTGTATGTGCATCGGCGTTTTCGCCATCATCGTTACCCGTTACAAAACATGTGATGTGTGGAAGAGATTCCAGTTAGGATGACTGCCAGTTGGGCGTGTTGGTAAAGGTTCATGATCAAAGAAGCGGAAAAATACACACACTCGGAGAGGACACAAACAAGCGCTTCCAGAATTCCAGAGATTCCAGAATGACGTCGTCTTAGAGGGACTATTACACCATGTTTTATATAATAATCCGTGTTAAGTCGGTAAAGCGTTCACAAACTGGTGATACTCGATCGCATCAGGTGGAATACTAAATATACAGACATCTGTGGTTCATGCCGCACATGACATTGCGCACTCCGTGCAAAATGGCGGCCATCGGCGATGGGTGGAGTTATAGCCGGCGGCTTCTAGGGCTTATTTTGTATTGAAGTATTACTGCACAGCGTATCTTTAGTGGGTGTTTAAGTAGAATAGACCCTCCTCTTCTATTGTTGGGTGGTCGTGTCATTACCCTTTAAGCAATACTGTGTGTGCTACCGCGGCCTCCGAGATTAGCTCTGGCTACGCACCGTGTACCGACGGCGCGTTGCCTGTGCTAATCGCACACGCCATTATTCCATTTCGCACAATTTCAGTGTATACAGCTCTTGAAGTGAAAAGTTCTTCGAGTCTCACTACATCAGTGCCGCGTTTTTTTTAAAGTAGATTCCATATCAACGAATGCTTGAGTTAGTCAACGCTGCCTTTCATGGACAAGTAAAGATAAAATCGATTTTTTTGTATTATAAATCACTATTTCAAAGTATAAAATTCACCCCGCTTGCCTCGATAGGACCCTTGCGATGCGAGCTAACCTCCCTGTCCTTCCTCTTTCAATCCTCCTCCTCCTTGCGATGCGAGAAAACGTGCAAAAATAAAGTGTAGGTCGAGACGGCACCATAAAAATTCCGCACCAATCACGGTGACGTCGTAACAGGGTATTCTAGGCTGGACGAGACTCCTAATCAATAAAAATATTCGCCACGATGGTATGGTGGTTATAGGGTGCTCGGCTGCTGATCGCGGAATCGTATCCCTGCCACGGCGGCCGCATTTTGTTTGGGGGCAATAATTCTTGATCGCCTAGTATTTAGGCTTGGTGCTCGTTAAATAACCCCAGGTGGTCGGTTTTTCCAGAGCCCTCCACTATCAGTAATATGGTGGTTTTGGGACGTTACACACCATAACTGATTATTGTTGATCTGCAAAAATGAAGAACATTGTCGTCAAACGAACCAGAAACTTAACACACCATGTTTCGCGGAATTCCGCTAAACGAATGACGCTATAAACTCGGCACGCACACTTTAAAATCCGTGACGTCGCGTGCGATGATTTCGGCGGTAAATTTGAAAGTCAAACTTTCCCCTTGATTATCCCTTCTATTACTAAACAGATGATGGTGAGTTGAACGTCATTAGAGTTTTCATAGTATGATTTAGCAATCTAAACCGATCTCGTGTTTCAAAATGAGAGTTCCTTATAACACTGGATCGACCTATGTAACTCTATATTGAAGATTATAGTGACCGGCTTAATGCGACGTCCACCTGACTCGTATGTTGCGCAATCACCATAGTGAATACAGCTGAAGCGATTACGTGGTGCCCAGTTACGGCACAAATTTCACAACGCAGCGCATGTGTACTTAACGGAGAATATATACAAGTTTCTTGCGCCAGGTGAACTGAAAGTGGAACTGAAAAGCGGAACCAAGCAGATCATTTGCTGCACTTAAACAATGTGCAAGAATATATATATATATATATATATGTATATATATATATATATATAAATATATATATATATATATATATTCCAAGCATATGACGTATCATTACACATTGCAGGCATTTCTATTGGCATCAAATAAACTTAGATTTTCGCGTATTTTTATTGGATAAGAATTTATTTAATTTTGAGGACAATTGTAAAAAAAATTCTCTGGCAGATTATTGAGCAAATGTGTGTAGATGTACTGCATCAAAATTTACGCCCATTTAAGTTGTCGGGATGACGGATTGGATACACTTAAAAAAATTGCGACTCCCGCTTTCATTACCGAGGTCATCATATTCATCATACCCCTCTTCTTCCTTTTCCTCATCATCCTCAACCTAACTACGCCCTGTAAAAAGCAAAGGCCTCTCCCATCTTACATCAATCAATCCAGTCCAGTGCTTTCTGCTACCGCGTTGTACTCACAAACATCTTAATCTCATCCGGCAACATAATTTGCTGTTTCCCCCTCGCGCGTTTGCTTTCTTTTGGAAAGTTACCCTTACAGGCGTCATGAAACCAAAATGGAGCTGCCCAGTTGTAATTTTTCCTCCTCAATTAGAATGAAGCATACCCATGCCGAAATATTTCAGCGGAATATCCAGTTAATAAATAATGACACCCGTTTGAAATCACAGCTTTCTCGGGTGCCTAAGCGACCTAGCGGCCCTAGCGATCGTCATAAGTACTTATTTGTGACGTCAGTGAAATGTCATAGAAAGTCAGTTACCGTTATATATATATATATATATATACGAAAAAGAAGGTCTCCTTGGATCCAGTGGAAAAATACCAAGACGTAAAGGACGGGCAGAAAGAAAACTTTTAATTTTTTTATTTTTTCAGCCGGGGACCGGCCTTCATCCCAGTCCCCGGCTGAAACGTAGAAAAAATATAAAAAGTTTTTGTTTTGCCCGTCCTCTACTTCTTGGTATATATATATATATATATATATATATATATATATATGCATGGTGGCGGAGAGACTAGTAATCAAGTAAGTTCTCCGTGAGCAGTCATAACGTGGTTTATTTCGACGTTTCAGCCAGAGTCTGGCCTTCCTCAGGCCAAACTCTGGCTGAAACGTCGAAATAAACCATGTTGTGACTGCTCACGGAGGATCTACTTGACTATGTATATATATCCCAGTGTGAGTTACGGTGTTTTTTGTTCGTATTGACGGCACGGCAAGATTATTGTCGATGCAATATTTTAATAAATGCATGAAAGCGCATATAATATATGCCGCATAGTTGTTGGGTGCGTGCAGTGCTTGGAGGGATTTTTCGCTGCGGTACTTTCGAGTCGTCCGTGCGAATAACGTTTGTGATCGATGAGAAGGCTGGAGCCTGGTAAGAAGACCCCGCCTCCCTCTCGGAGAAAAATGCCTCACGTCACCATGTCATGCTGCGAACAGGAAACAATCAAATATGCTTTAGTATTGCTAGGTTTGTTTTTGACGCTGGCTCCGCTGAAGGTCACTTCGCAAGTGCATGGTAAATATGTCGGAAATTGACGTTGGGTATACAATAACATGCAAATATCGGTCTGTGTGTGACTGGCACCCAATTTCCAGTGAATTAAGATGCCCTTTTTGCGACTTTCGGTATAGTCAATTTAGTTGTTTATTTGTCATTACTTCTCGCAGATCTGCCATCGCATACTTCGGAACGCTGAGCTCGCCAACTGGTAAGGCATGTTTGTTTCCCTAGAGTTACTCATTTACTGTACTATTTATTGGTTGTTCACGCTTGATTGGACAACCATCGTTTTAATTATCAGGTGGCGTGCTTGCGATGGTATTGGAGTTCGAGGTCGCCGACTCGACAACCGGCTTTGGCAGTTGCATTCTGATGGGTGCGAAATGCAAAAATGTCAGTGCAGTTGCACTTCAATATAAATTGAAGAACCCCAAAAGGTCATAATTATTCTGAATATTTACTAGGTAGCGTGAAGAGAAATGTGACACACACATAAGGACTTTAAAAGCATGCACTTGCGTGCTTTTTAGCGCGAAAGTGTTTTATTAGAGGGTCCACCACGGCTCCGCTGACGTACTTCCGTCACAGAAGTGACGTTGATTGATTTGTGGGGTTTAACGTCCCAAAACCACGCTATGATCATGAGAGACGCCATAGCAGATGGCTCCGGAAATTTCGACCACCTGGGGTTCTTCAACGTGCACCCAAATCTGAGTACACGGACAGAAGTGACGCTGAAAACATATATATATATATATAACATCAAATAAAACAGCACACGTACATCTTTCGTGCTAAATCGAACCAAAAACCTCTCGATTCTCAGCGTGCGGCGCTAACCACTATGTTACCAGCCCCGCCATGGTGGTCTAGTGGCTAAGGTACTCGGCTGCTGACCCGCAGTTCGCGGGTTCGAATCCCGGCTGCGGCGGCTGCATTTCCGATGGAGGCGGAAATGTTGTAGGCCCGTGTGCTCAGATTTGGGTGCATGTTAAAGAACCCCAGGTGGTCAAAATTTCCGGAGTCCTCCACTACGGCACCTCTCATAATCATATGGTGGTTTTGGGACGTTAAACCCCACATATCAATCAATCAATCAACCACTATGCCACCAAGTGTACGTTGTCTGGAAAGCTAATGGGGGGGGGGAGCGATTTTAAGTGAAAAGAAGAAAAAAGTGAGCCCCGTAACTTTAAGCCATTTATATACATCATGCACCGTTTGGCAGTCCTCAAAGCTTGGAAACTTTAGCGTGTTTTTGTTATCAGTGGCTAGATTGTGCATTGGGCTCACGTTGGACGCGCTCTCAAGGTCGTCGCCTCCACGAAGCGCCACCCCCGCGGAGCGTGGTCGATCCTGCGCGTGCGCTTATCAGACTCGTAATTTGGGAGAGGACGAAGGTCACTTCGCACGCTGCCACGGCTGCGTTTACGAAAGAATCGCGCTGTTGACACATGACACTGGAAGAATGGTGACAGTAGTTCGCGCTTGTCCCGTGTATACCTGAGTGCTTGTTTCGTGCGTCTTTCTTTTTGTTTGAACAGCAAACTTTTGTGTCGAGCTGTGACAGTAGTTAGTACGAGCTGGTCCTGTGTATGCTAATTTCGTGCGTGCTTTCTGCTTGAGGTGTGTGTTGCAAGTTTCGAGTTGTTTGCCGTTCCTAAAGTGGTTTGCAATTTGTTGCTGTTGCTGAAACAATGCACGATAAACGCTCGACTACCTGTGTAAAGGCACGTTTCAATTTCGTGTTATACCGATTCCTTTTTAGAGGGTCAGCCACGTTTTTTTTTGTGCATATGTGCACACACGTGCACACACGCACGGTACACACACGCACCCCCCCCCCCCCACACACACTCTCGCTTGGTCAAGCACCACGAGCTATATACGATTTCACGAGCTCTGCAACCTCTTTTCTACCCTTCATCCTTTCCCCAGTGCAGGGTAGCAAACCGCATGTGCGTCTGGTTAACCTCCCTGCCTTTCGTTGCATCTTTACCACTCTCTGTCTCTCTCTGATTCAAACCGACTTTTGCGTAAGGCGATGCATTCTTTCCTTTGCGTCGTTTTTTTATTTCTTTTTGCTATCTCTATTAACTATGCAGCCATACCAACTCGTTCTATTTTCCACCCTACTTATATATATCAGGCGTCAAATCTTTACAGCTTGCCTCATGTACACATATCGTTTGAAATCCAAGTTTAATTCAAATTCAATTTCATTAAAACCTATTTAATTCAATTCTGCCAATCTGTTAGAGCGACGACTTACTTCGCATAAGTTAAAGGAAGACGTTTAAGCTGCGCTCCTCCTGCGTGCTTGTTCGTTCGTCTCAACGACTGTGTTGCGCTGTTTGTACCGTTTATGGAGCAAGGTGATCATATATGCTGTTTCAGGAACATTTCCACGGCCGCTTGTATACACTCAAATCCATCGGCATACGCAGCTCCAAGATGCGAACGCCGAAACGCCAAAAGCAGCCGTCAGGTGGCGAAGGCGGGGTTTTAGAACCGAGGAAGTCCCGAGCACACACCAGCTTAGCGTCAAATGGCAAAACAACTTAGTAACACTTTTTTTATGTGGGGCTGCGGCTACAGTATATCAAGCACCGCACGGGAGCGCTCAGTACGTGTTCAGGCAACCGGAATAAGTATACGACAGAGTACTTCTTCGGGAGAACTGCTTGCGTAATTCCGTTATGCGAGTGTTTTTTTTTTCATTTTTTTTACTTCCCTATAGCTTTCAAAACACGTGGCATGTTTGGGGCAGGTGTTCGGAGCTGCTTCGTTGCGTCCGCCGCAGAGCTCCACGTTCGGCATCGCCAAGCACGGCCAACTATTGAGCCTTTACTTTTCTGAAGTTTTGTTTTCCGTTAGTTTCGGTGTGTGTGCTTTTGTCTGTGTGATGTTTCGATGACAGCCCTGCTGCGTTGCAGGGCTTTTCTTTCTTTCCTTACTTATTTATTTATTTATAATTATTTATTTGAAATATATATCACTGTGGTGTTGTTGAGAACGCTGTGGGAGTGGTTCGGATACGCAGAAACGATTGCTACGTTGTCGTAAAAAATCACCCAGAAGCGCCTAAAAGTTGAAATTCGGGTGCAGGTCAGAATGCCTGGTTTCATATGACCGAGCTTCATGCTTCTCCTTCTCGCTCTCTTCTTGCGTATTTGAGTCAGTGCTTAATTTATAAGAGATCAGCTTAAGTGCGACTGTAATATCATTCGATTTTTAGAGGTGAAGCTCCTTAAGGCGTCGGTCAGTCCATCCCTTGTATGTATGTATGTATGTATGTATGTATGTATGTATGTATGTATGTATGTATGTATGTATGTATGTATGTATGTATGTATGTATGTATGTATGTATGTATGTATGTATGTATGTATGTATGTATGTATGTATGTATGTATGTATGTAGCCACCGATTGCACATACCCGCTCTGTAAAGCGGGTATGTGCCACTGGGGATGCGAGATAGGAGACGGCGGTAACTTGGAGTGTTCACTAGATGGACGCGCGGATGAACGTATGGACAGACGGATGGTCGAGCGGATGGACGGAAGCAAGAGTGAACGGAAGGACGTTTCCCCCACTCATCATCATTCACTCCGTGGATATGCTGTGATTTTTTTTTCGTGTCAGTGAGTATCATTACTCCTAATTTTCCAAATACAAGATTTAATTAGCGCCATGCAATCTCACCACCATACCCAAATCCTCAATAACCAAATAACAAAACCTAAACACGACTGCTTCCCAAGCAATTATTTAAACACTCTCCCCAACAATGTTTTTCACAGCCTCGAAGGTCGGAATACTAACATCAAATAATATGACTTGGTTAATCCTCAGCCAGAATACAGCTGCTTAGTGCACCTAATTTGTCTTGGAATTGAAGGTAAACATTTCATGCATTGCAGTCATATTGCCCACGCTACAATAAAGCGATTCCGTCAGTAGTTACGACCGCATATGCAACACTACAAATTAACGTACAGCTGCGTATTAGAGCATTTGTCCTTGTAATTTACAGGTTGAAATATTGAGGCAACACGCACCATTCTTACTCTTGTTTATTTCAGGAAAATAATCATTATTTTTTAACTTAACAACTTAACTTGTTTAACAACTTAACTTGTTTTATTAAAACTAAATATCTACTTTGGGTAAATGGGTTACTTCGTTATGACATGGTAAATGTGTAATAACTGCTTTTCCATGAACCCATGAGACCTTTATTACCTTTTCTGAGGGCCCCGCCGTGGTAATCTATAGTGGCTAAGCTACTCGACTGCTGACCCCCTGCGGATCGCGGGATCAAATCCCGGCGGCGACGACTGCATTTTTCGATGGAAGCGAAAATTCTGTACGCCCGTGTGCACGTAAAAAAACCCCCTGGTGGTCAAAATTTTCGGAGCCTTTCCCTACGGCGTTTCTCATAATCGTATGGTGGTTTTGGGACGTTAAACCCCACATATCAATCAATCAATTACCTTTTCGGAGACAATATATTCATTGTAAGAAATGTGATACACTGGGCACGGGGTTTGCTTGCAACTGAAGGGAATTATTTCGGGCAATATAGTCGTATTGCCCGCCAAGCAATATTAAGTGACATATGATTCTGCGAGTAGTTTTGACCGCTTGCGCACTTTGTGTCACTGTTTTCTACATTTTCCTTTCAACCCTGTTGTATGTTACAATGTGATGCGAGGCGCATCCCGCATCTCCCTCCACCAGTCTAAAAGGCAGCAGCACAGCCGTGGTCTCGACGGTTTTTATTCGGCTGAGCCACCCGAAAAACCTTTCGAACGAATATGACGCCCACACTGATGATTTTATACAGCTGAAGACGATGGATGAATATTGTGAATATTGTGCGCTCAATGCGTAGGAAGCAAAAATGTTACGTATTCATTCTGTCAAAACTCAGAAAAGAAAGAAAGGCAGAAAACAAAAATAATCGCGAGTGTTTGGAAACACGAGAACATGAGTTCGGTATACGAGAAAACAAGGTTAAGAGAAGGCTGTATAGGAAAACGATTGTCTTGCCCAATTCAGCCTGTTTGAAATCACGAAATATTCCGAATGTTTGTTGAAATTCTTTCGAGAATTGCGACAGCATGGATGTGTCAGTTCAGGTGAGTAATGACATGCCCTACCTTTTGTGTAGACGCTGTTTTTAGCTGCAGACAATGCTGAATAATGTAAGGCTTCCCTTTTCTGACGCAAAACGCAGTTCATTGTGTTCGCATTCCTTAAGCTTGACTGTCTGTTCTCGAAGACAATCGAAGTTTTACAACACCGCGTTGCAACACTCTCGCTGACTCAGATGAATTTTGTAGATCAACGTACTGCAAAGCTAATGCAATGTTTTTGCGCTTCTGAATACTGAAAAATGCTTTAAAGATAGAGGAAACGTCTGGTGAACTAGCGTAATAATTTAGTTGAGAGAGGGCACCGATTCTTGTAATGGTGTTGCTTAGACTTTCGGTAAAATGTTGTACATGGTATATTTGGTTAAGCTAGCAAGAGATCACGCCCGTGCACAAATAATCAATTTTACATAGGTTGATATCTTTGGGTAATCAATCTGTGACTCACTGTGTGTCAATAACCCTGCATGCGTTGTACATTTATGGGCGAAGCTCCTCTTGTACTGCGTCAGGCGTAACCGACAGTATCAGAAAAAACAGACAGACACATTTTATTTTTCTGCGTGTCACAGCCTCAGGTGGTTGGTGTATTGTATAGCGAGAAAGAAAATTAATTTAGAGAGTACCTCCTACCGGTAGCACGACACTCGCAGTTCAGGTTTGTTATCTTTGGCGAACCGATTATTTAAGGTGAAGGGTTAGATTCTGGTGGGAACACGTGTGCATAGTTTTTTGTTGTTTTCTGCGTCTCTTTCTCTATCTGTCACCTGTTGCAGATTATTGCAAAATATGACACTTTACTATAGCATGAAGGCAGACGAAAGTACATCTGTAGCCAGTTGCGAGGCCCAAACCAGCAATAGCCACCCCTCGGCGTTCTGTCTACGCGAATGCAACAGTGGCTTTTTCCACCTTGGAAATTTTTTTTCAGCAGCTGCTCATCTTTCGCGTACGTCACTATTGTTCAACCTGTTAGATACGAAGTCGAATTGGCTCATAATTCGCTGACGGATAAATCAATTTATCGTGACAAACGGGTAGGTACAATTCATTGAGAGGCCTGCCCTAAAAACGAACGCCTCACGCTGGCCCCAATGGCGAGCAACCTCGGCTCTGAGCACGGAGTCTCGAACTAGCTGCTCTAGCGTGGTTTCGGTCAACCGGATTTTCTCATTCTCCCCTGGCCGTTCGCAGTGCGTGCTCGGCATCGCACCGCAACATCTTTTCTTTACATTTATTGTTGTAGTGTCACATTCTCGCTCTGTGGCGGTCATTCATTCATCGTCGTCGAGTGGAGGGGTCCAGACGGCGATGCACCGGATGCAGTTAGGCCTAGCGCTAAGCCTAGTTGTCCTACCATCCCTCCTCCGCCAGTGCAACCTAGCAGACGCGGATGCGGACGCACCGAAGCGTTAGAGGGAGAGGGAAGAGCGCAGGTGCGCGACCTTGCTCTTGGCCCGGCCGTAGTGTACTACGTCCGTCCACTCTACGCGAAGCGCGCACTGCTTCCATGCGATCCGGATGCCCGGCTCTCTGAATGTCGCTTGCGTGCGTGCTTGCCCGCGGTTCTGAAAGTACGCACACATATCAGGCTTTTCGTTTGCATTCGCTACTTGACTCGGCCGCTGCACTCCTCGCCGTTCGTTCTTTGTATTGCCAATGTGCACTTTTGTTTCGTTTCTTCCGTTCCTGTGTGCTTCTGTTTCCCGCCGCCTGTTGTCGAGCGTCGTCCGCGTAATTGGATGGCGACATTATCATCTTGTTCATTTCGTTGTCTCCCGTGACTTGCGTGTCGTCCTCTCGTAGTATGGCGATTCGGGAGGACGTGATAGCTGGTTCTGTCAGCGAGATGCGCGCGGAGTACATGTTCAGGTTGACTTCTTGTTGTTGTTGTTGTTGTTTTAACTGTTTTGCTGTGGAGAGGTTGAGGAGCCTATTGCCTCGGCTACTCCATATCACAGAGTTCTGCAGCGAAAAATAAAATAATAATACAGAACGGTACCCAAAAATTAACAATACGGAAAAGGAAAAAAAAACACATAATAGCACACTGAAACCAGTTCAAATAACATGTCAATACACAGTTTTCTTCACGCAGTTCACACAGTCATAAACTACTTTCACGCACACCTTCCTACTCTAATGCCAGTATATACATGACCACACTTTACATGATACTCATTTCTGGCTGTCAGTCATAGGCGCTTGTCCAGTCCGGTCTCCACTAAAAAGTCTGTCAGGAAGATTATTGCCTTTTTCTGAAGATGCATCTCAGGCCATGGTCCAAGTAGTTTCTTTATTGTGAGGGGCCGGGTGTCCAAACTTGCTAATTTGTTCTTTAATTTTTCTCTTTCTTTCGCGTATTTAATGCACTCCAAAAGAATATGGCGAACATCTTCTTCTGCATGACCACAATGGCATTCCGGTGAGTTGGATCGATGTATCTTGTGCAGGAAGCTGTTTGTGTATGCTACTTCCAATCTAAGTCGGTGGATCAATGTCTCTAGGTGCCGTGGAAGGTCTGTCGCTATGGAAAATTTTCTGTGTGGATCAACTTCGTAAAGTACCGTTTTCTTTGATTTAGGGCTCTCAAACCACTTCTCCATCGAACAATGGTTAGCTCCTTGCGATATAAAATGTCGAATATCCGTCCCAGATATAGGGATTGTGCAATCCCGTCCTTCCTTCAATGCTTTCTTCGCGAGACTATCAGCATCTTCATTTCCCTTTATTCCAATGTGGCTGGGTATCCATTGGAATACGATGTTGTGACCCTGCGATGAGGCATATTCCACAGTTTCTGCGATACATTGTGGTATTTCACCATTTCTGTAAGGTGATCTCACATTTCTGATTAGCTGAAGAGCAGGTTTGCTATCAGTGCATATCACCCATTTTCGTGGATCTGGATTCTCGCAGATAAGCTTAACTGCTTCAAAGATAGCCACCAATTCTGCTGTCGTCGATGAAGATTTGTGCGATAATTTGTACATCTTCTTTTCCTGAATTTCGGGTATAAAGACCGCACAGGCTGACGCTTCTTCTGTGCATGATCCATCTGTATATATCTTCGTTTTTTCATTATGCATTACATGAAGCTGATGAAGTACCAACTGTGCCGCTACTAGAGGTGCCATGGCTGCTTTCTTCTCTATGCCGTCTATTTCACGGATAACGTTGAGAAGTGGCAGCGTCCAAGGTGGTTTTGAAGGTTTCCATTGTTTAAATTCTGGTACTACTGCTTGAAATGATGATATAGTATCCTGTAGTCTCGTTGCCGTTCTTTGTGTTAGTGCACCAGATAAAAAATGACTTTCATGTTGCGTGAAAATTCTAAATAAATTTCGAGATGTTTCTTTAGTTCGCAGTACTGCCAAAGGTGGCTCTCGAGCCTCCGCATACACTAAATCACTGGAAGTTGACCGTGGTAAACCCAGACATACCCTCAAGCTCCTTGCCAATAACAAGTGAAGTCTCCTTTCGGTGGAGGCTGGGAGTCCGTGCAGCAGGGGCAGTGAGTAAGTTACGATGGGGCGTATCCAGGCAACATGTAGGGCTAATAACGATTCTGTAGTACCACCCCATTTGGCCCCGCAGAGATGCCGGAGGATTCGAATGGCCTGATTCACTTTTTGTTCCAGGGACTGGACATGAGGCGACCATGTTAGTCTCCGGTCTAAAATTACTCCCAAGAATTTATGAATTTTAACCATTTTAATAGGCTGATTTTGCAGAATAATCTGGAAATTTCCAGGTCTTTTTAATGTAAACGGAAGTATGGCTGTTTTGGCCAGACTCAGTGCCATACCTCTTTGTTTAAGAAAATGGTCTACATTATCCAATCCTTCTTGTAGAGTTTGTTGTATATCCAAAAACGATGGACCAGACGTCCATATACTTATATCATCAGCATATACTGAACATCTGATGTTGGGTGGAAGATTATACGGGAGCTGCGCCATGACTGCATTGAAGAGAGTAGGGCTTAGTACGCTGCCCTGTGGCACTCCTTGGTTGACGACATGTTCTGACGTTGGGCCCTCCTGCGTAACTACAAAAATTTTCCGGTGCTTCAGGAAGTCAGCGATCCAACGCAGTATCTTGCCCTTGAATCCCTGTAACGCCAGGCCTTCCAGAACGTGAACGTGACTCACTGTGTCGTATGCTCGGTGGACATCAAGGAATACAGCGACAGTGATGTTTCCTTGCGTTCGTTGGTTTTGCACATCTGTGACCAAATCCAGAATGCAGTCCATTGTGCATCTACCTCTTCTGAAGCCGGCTATGCTTTCTGGTAGAAGTTTTTTTATGTCTTGCCACCATAAAATTCGTTCATTGATCATTTTTTCCATCACTTTTGAAAAACAACTTGTCAAACTAACCGGCCTAAACGAGTCCAACTGCATAGGGCTCTTCCCTGGCTTTAGCAACGGTACTACTTTTGATATCTTCCAACTTTCCGGAACTTTTTCTTCTTGCCAAATTTTATTATAGATGTCCAACAGGTGTAATTTTCCTTTTTTGCACAAATTAGCAAGAGCAGCGTATGTAACTCCATCTGTTCCTGGTGAACTTGTTCGTTTTACTGAAGACAACACATATTGGAGCTCCTCTGGTGTGAAGCTGTCATCCAGATCTGATGAACTGATCGCAGAGGACTTTGTTACAACCGCCGAAGCTGATTCTGCTGAGGATTTATATTCGCTCGTTTGGGCGGTCTCTCCATTTCTCAGTATAAGATCGCAAAATTCTTCGGCAATCACCCGTTCGCTAACTCCTCGAGACAGCGCTAGAGCCTGTAGTGGTCTTGAGTGGACTACTGGCTGTCGGAGGGCGCGTACCATGTTCCACAGCTGAGTCGCCGAGGTAAATGGGGAAAGTGAGGCACATAAATCTTGCCACCTTTTGGTTGAAAGCTTCTGCAGTTGGTTACGCATTGTAGTGTGTACTTTCTGTGCAACCTTGAAATCTTCTAAATTACCTGACCTGCGATATCTTCTTTCAGATCGGCGTCGTATTGCCCGAAGCCTCTCATACTCAGCGTCAACACCCGAATACCCATCTGGAATGGGTACTGTACGAGTTGCTTTTGTTAGAAAATTTTTTATCTTAAATGCATACGTTTCTGCGTCAGAACAGGGTTCAAGATTTTGTCTCTGTAGTTCTCGAAAGATTGCCCAGTTTGTAATTCTTGTTGTGCGGTTATTTCTTGTTTTCTTAAACTTTGGGTGATATATGAATACTGGCAAGTGGTCACTTCCTCTTGTGTCAGCGTCTGCAGTCCAGTCTGCTCCAGCCGCTAATTCAGAGGAGCACACAGTAATGTCTAGTACGCTGCAGTAGTTATGCCCCCGTAGAAACGTTGGAGAACCATCATTTAGTATAGTGTAACCATAATCTTCGCATATTTTTACTATAGCAGATCCCCTTACACTACAACGCTCACTACCCCACAATTCATGGTGCGCGTTAAAATCACCACATATAATTATGGGATCATGGTCAGATCTACACACTGCAGCCAACTCTGCGTATGAAACGTTTGCTTGAGGGTGCACGTAAACACTAACTACAGTTACAGTAACGTTACCAAACTTCACTTTGCATCTAACAAATTCCGGCGCATCTTTTTTTGAAGTAGCCACAAGTGTCGACGGAATATCGCGTCTCACACACAACATCACTCTGCTTTTTGCAGCAGGACGGTCTGCTTGGTACACCACATAATTGGACAAGCGAAAGTTAGTGGATACTCTTGTTTCGGAAATACACAAAATCGGAAACCCGTGCTGAGCGACGAATTTCCGAAAATCTCCACTCTTATTCTGCAAACCGTTGCAGTTCCACTGGAATATTGCACTTCTTTTGTACCAGTTAGATAGTCCGGTAGCCATGATTACGACAAGAGAAGATGCTCAACATCTAGCAGCAATTTCACTTCTGGTAAAGAACCTGCTTGTGGCAGGGATCGTAGAATTGCTTTGAGAGCCGCAAAGATTATTGGCAAAATGACTTGCTCGTTTCCGGCTGTCTCCGCCGAGATCGCATTTCTCGAAGAAGTTTTACTCAGCAAGCTGCTGTGACCCTTCCCTTTGGTAGTCAGTGGCTCCTTGGCTGTGTCTGGCCTGGTAGAAAGTTCCACTTCAGCATGTTCTTGGGCCCGGACTTCTTTTCCAACGCGATGTTTTGGTGCTGAGCGCTTCAATACTTCCGAGTAAGAGTCGTGGCGCCACTGTTTTGCACTTCTTTGTTCTGCAGGAACCTCTTCGACTATATCCGCATTGGGTGCTGGACCTTTTTGTATCTTATGGTACCCTTTTACAATTCTCTCTCTTTGTGCCGCTGATGCCAAACGGTTTCGAGAGCAGCCTGAGAACGACGCCGGATGTGGTCCAGCACAGTTTGCACACTTAGGTTGGCGCTTCGAGGTGCATTCTTTGTAATCATGTGCGCCCGCACATACCTTGCATCTCTTGGTTCCCCTGCAAGTCTTAGCCTTATGCCCCTATCTCTGGCAGTTGTAACACCTTACCGCCGGCTCAATGTATTCCTCGACAGTGTGAACCGTAAAGCCGAGAGCAACTCTTTTTGGCAATGGCATGTCATGTCTAAACTGGAGTATTACATTTCGTATGGGCTGCATTGTGACACTTCCATCTTCATTTCGTACCCATCTCTTTTGTCGTGTGACCGAGATTACTCCAGCATCTTTAAGATAATCCAGTAGGTCATAATCACTGTATTCGAGTGGAACATCTCTTATCTTTGCTAGGGTCTTCATGTAAGACTGAGGTATCATCACTTGTACAGGCAATCCAGCCAGACTCTTGATCAGCAGTAACTTGTTTGCCGAGTACAAAGACCGTACTCCAACACAAAAACTTCCGTCTCTGTTGATTCTTGATGATGTCACTTTCTCATTGATAGCAGAGATTATCTCAGACGCTATGCGATTGGGATTCACCTTCCAGAAGGAGTCCTCGGCAGCGATTGGTCTGAATACCACCGGTATCCCCGTAGCTCTGTTCTTGTGATGGGTTACCACCGTGTAAGCTCCCTCGTCTTCCTTGGGTGCTTCTGTATCCATCTGTGTCATGTCATTAAGGGAGTACGTCGATGTAGCGTCATCGTTGTCAACCTCTTCCTCCTCTGTACGCCTCTTCTTGCACTGCGAGGCCTCGCTGCTCTCTGTAGGGGACGTCGATATTGTTGCTGAGCCTGCAGCAACTTGAAGTCGAGCGGGATGGATAAGTGGTGCTCCTTTTGGCGCTAGCGGCATCTCGTTGTCCCCCATACCCGGGCTTTGCCAGGTATGAGGCACGGGCCCGCTAAGGGGCAACTCTGATCGCAATGCGTAGTGAAACTCCGACTCACCGATGTTTAGCTGCCACTCTGGAGACAGTCCACCCACCGCACACACTGTAAAAAGATCCTGAACTCAATATAACAACTGAATTAAGAGAGCGAAATGAAGCTACGGGCTTCTTCCATTCACTTCTTCTTCCTCTATCCAGGTTGACTTCTCTTTGTGACTACTAGAGTGATGCCCGCTAATAGAGGAATAGTAATGATGGAATGACGACGGTTAAGTGCGAGCCAGGAGATGTTTTTCGAATGGGTACTCGGTGATAACCCACGCTGCCGAAAAAAAAAAACGCAAAAAGCGGCCGAGAAGCACCAGGGGTAAGAAATTCAAAAAGTCTTTCGTCAGTATGTGCTTTCTTGCCATTGGTCGGTCCCCTTCGCTAACGCTATGTCGAGCGTCTGACATTGCTTAATTCGTACTTACGAACGTAAACGCGCTTCTGAATTAGGGCATTCAGTTTTTAAACAGTGTCGCTGAGGAGCCGCCGCTCGAGCCATTCATTCAATTTCACTAAAAGGTTATACACACGCCCCTTAAGAACGTACTGAACTAATACCAATGTAACTTTAGAGCTAATCTGAAATGATGACGTGGAACACTCCATTAGGCTCTGCCAGATCTTCGATGCTGAAAGGAAAAACCTAACTGCCTGAGTGAATTAAACGGGATCGCTGAACGCGTATGTGCAACGCATATACTGTTCCTCGAAGGACCAAGAGCTATATTACGCCACATTGAAAATTATCATCATAATAAACCATTGCTGAGCGGAAGCCTATCCCAGTGGCCCCCCATCCACCTTACCTCGCGTTGAATAATTGCATTTTACGAGTGCGAACTACTTAACTTCGTTACCCGATTTAATGAACTTTGGTCAGCCTTTTCCATTCTTTGGTATTCATTTCGTAGTTTTAAATGGACTGCGCACTTCGGCCACTCTCGCTTCTCTTTCTCAGAAAAACCGATGAGACAAGTCGCTGGATGAGTTGAAATAATTTATTGTACGCTAAATTTCAATCTCAATTAGTTTAAAGCGAACTTGTTCAAAACCACAGTACATTCATTCGACTGCTCTAAGCGCACCGTGCTTATATATCAAACATGCGCTAGGTGGAGTATCTAGCAATGTAAACCGCAAAGCTTGCAGCATATATATCAACATGATATGTTTCAGGTTACATTCACGAAATCAAAACAGTCACGTGCATAAAATAAGAGAAGTAAATGACATCACTGATCAGTTGCTGTAACATCCACTATACGAATTCGTACGTAATATTTTCCGATAAAAAGTATTAGTCTATTTGAAATCATGTGTGTTCGATGCCAGCGATGGTTTAGAATGCTTGAAATGTGTTTGTGATGGTCAAAAAACCTAAATGTACAGTCGTAGCTCTTCTGGCTTGCAACACAACGTTCATATCGATCGTCTCTGGTTTTGTTGGTGCTTTTCGAGTCTTTAGATTTTCTATGCACTGTTAATTGTTTGTTTGCTCATTGTGCAAATGTGTTTATGAGTAAATGTGCAGTGGAAACTTTTTCTAAAGGTGTGTAATCATACATACCTTTCTTTTATGTAGCTCTCCGTTACCCGTATATTTATTTCATTATGAAATAAAGCAACTCCATGATCTGCTGCTGCACCCAACAGTCAAAACAAGGCCATCAAACGTGCTAGCAATGGTCATTAAATCAACATATACGGCTGTACAGCTCTGCCGGCTCGCTGTACACGACTGTGTAGACGAAGACCTGGACACTCAGGCGCAGCAGCTATGTCTGGCATCTCTCTCAGGCGCGGCTGTCCGTCCACCTCGTCTCTCTCGCGCTCTATACCTTCGCCAATCAGTCGCGCAGGGCTCTTTCAGCCCCCTAAGCTGGGCCGGCTTCTATTATAAGCGCTCGCACGTTATACCGCGGATGGCTGACGCGGGGTTTCACCCGGGACTCAGCCGTGCCGCGGGGTGGGCTGCGTCAGGGGAGGGCTGCTGTAACGGTGGGGTGGACGAAAAATTATTGGCACGCTCCAGCGTGTGTCCCCTTCCCATGCCGGGCTTACACTCTGCAGAGACACTTTTCACTCGGTGTGTTTGCGTTTCTTGGGGTGATCTCTGTGTGCGCTGTTTATGTGTAAGGGCATCTATCTACGCGTAGCAGTTGATGCGCGTGTGTATGTCTGTGACAGTTGTTCGTATTTGTGTGTGTGTGTGTGTTTATGTACACCTATGCGTATCAGTAATGTGTTGGTGTGTGGTTATTTGTGCTGTTTTAGGTTGTGTGTGTGTGTGTGTTAGCCCGTATTACAAGACCGATAATAACATGTATGTATGTATGTATGTATGTATGTATGTATGTATGTATGTATGTATGTATGTATGTATGTATGTATGTATGTATGTATGTATGTATGTATGTATGTATGTATGTATGTATGTATGTATGTATATGTGTGTGTGTGTGTGCGCATTTGCGTAGTAGTGTGTGAGTGTTGTTCTGTTTGCTGGTTTATATATCTGTAAGGCATGCGTAAGCACATGCGCTACGTATGAATGTGCGTCTGTGCTAGGTGCGCATGCTGGTTTAGAAGCGTGCACACTCTTACACCGGGGCGCACACCCAATGTGTTTGTATGTGCCAGTGTATGTACGTGTCCATGGATGCGTGCCGGTCGTCACGTTTCATTTAACTCCCCTCTTAAAGGAGACCGCGGGAAAGAGAACCTAAAGTAGGCCGGGAGCGTGGGGATGGACGCACAGTGGGGAATTATGTGGATCGTTTCGGTGCTGCACTTCCACGAGGACAGCTTCGTGCACTATAGTTGCCTTCGATCGGTGGTGTAGGAGCTTCAGAGCAGGGCCCGTTTTCATAAAGATGTCTTTCGCGTAAAATTTTCGTAAGAAAATATTTCCGCCAATCACGATGGGAGACATGTGATAAGCGAAGCCAGCCGACCGTTGGGAAAACGCACTTATGGAAGAGAAGTATTGTGAATTCTTACTTACGGGCCGGGGCAGATTTTTGCGCTGTATATTGTACGGCGTTGTATAAGATGCACATTGCGCGATAATGCTCAATCCCCTTTTGTGGTGCACAAGGTACGTCTTGCTCTAAATTGCACCAAAAGAATCAATTATACCCAATGCCCATTCCATGTGGCTGATCAAAAGCTGGGGCCAATGCACTGCAGATCCCACTGTGAATGTCGTTACGATTTCTTTTTTTTTCTCAAAAGGTCCTGTAGTCGTTCTGCGAAGACACCATTAAGTTTTGAGTTGATACTGTGCCATGGAGAAGAGACGTATAGAGTGGCATCTTTGGGACTATCTTACCGTTCAAATGGTCGCGGACTTTCGAAGCAACCCTTTTGGTCTACACTCTAAGAAAAAAAGAAAACCATTTGATTTGTTTTAAAGTTCTGGCTTGCCGCGTATGAAGCTCTCTTTGAAGATGCACGTCAACTTTTTGGGGGGAGCCATTTTACTCTGTTTCGAGAGTCGTGTGACCCGTAGGAGAGTTGACGCCCTCTTTAAATAGTGTCTCATACGAGGCAAGTCAAGACTATTTGAGAGGAGTCTATCTACTCTTTTTTTTTCTTCTTAGATGGTACCGGTTGTTCATGCGTGACTATATGTAAATAATACTAGTTTACTTGCTTGCAATCACATTTAGTTAAGAAATTTTAGCGGTCCTGTTACCTCATATAACGATATCGTAAATACTGGAAACGCATGAATGCTACGCCTAAAATATAAAAAAAGCTTTCGCACGGAGAACACAAAAATGAAGCCATGCATGGATTGCGCTTGCACAAGCAATGATCTAGTATCTGCGCCCGTGTAATTTTCGATGACATCCGAGGTAACAAACAAGTCTCGCTGTTTCCTTTGTATTTTAATTTCTGAGAAATGAGACCCGAGTCTTCCTGTTACCTAGAACAGCATTTATTCATGGTAATGGGTTCAGCATCCCTTGAATCTCTGAAAAGCGGTGACAGCTTGGATCGATGTTTCATGCACGTGGAAGCTGTACAATATCGCGCTGACTCTTACGATATGCTCGCTTGTGTAATGAACATTTCGCTTCCTTCCGACACGTGGGCGACATTCTATACGCAGCGGAAGAGTATAGACAGTGGTGTTTCCAGGAGCAGCGAGCAAAGTTAATGCAGTATAAGCTTTCTTTTTTTTAATAGTTGCGGTTCAAGTGAAATTCTTCGTTTAGTAATTTTTCTACACTGAACTTGGGGAAACAGCCGCGAAACTTTCGGCCCATTCCCTCAGAAAACAAGCAAAAAACGCCAGGCCTGTGCGGCAAGTGCAGCAGCCACAGCGACAGCTCGAAGAGTGATCGTTCTAGAGCCTTTCTTTTATAACACTCATGAGCTAACTATACTACAAGCACAGTTGCATGGTAACCACTACGCCATAAATCGTCATAATTTTTAATAGCCAGGAAGGGTCCGCTATGTCACCCTTTCTTAATCTTCGGAAAAGTGTGTGGTTAGCCGCTGCGACAAAGTTCTTTTATGAATTCTGTGCACGTTTGTAGATGCCGAGGCTGACGACAATGAAGAATTGTGTCTGAGGCTCTTGCAACAGGTTGGCGCACTCAGTGAAACCCTGTCGTTACGCAAGTCGAATTGTATGGCACCCGGTTGTTACTTTGCTGTTTTAACACGCTTTTTTGCAGCGTTAATGCGATCGCTTAGCCGACGTGAAGCCTGCAGGGTCAGTTTGCAACGTAGTTTCACAGAAACGTATGACAACATTTAATGGCATTATTGACACGCATTAAAGAAGAAAGAAAAGCATAGGTGTAACCCATTGGTAAAGTACTTGGCTGCCACTGAGAGGGGTGGGGTGACTTCTAATTCTACTTCCTGTATTTTTTTATTTACCGTAGTTAGTGTTATTTTTTTTCTTATTTCACGAGAGAGTGGTTAAAAAACACCATTCGGTGGCGGACAACTACGGCATGCATCAGAATCGGCCCTTGTTGTGATCTCATAACAGCTCTCGCTGTGAAAATAATACTAAAAACAAATAAAAATGTAAACAAAAAGCCTGATTCATGGCCAACAGCGAGAATTGGGAGAAAAGTGCTTTTGATTTTCAAATACTTTCAAACGATATCCCAACGATATTCCAATTATCGTAACAATTGAAATTTAGTGTCTTATTGAAGCAGTGCATTCTTGTGACTATTTGCCTGATATGTTTCTGAGAAGTTAATTCTTCTTTAAGATCGTGTGCTCATGTCGTATAGGTTGACCCACATATACCAGTGGGTTTTTCATGAATGAAGCAGTGTTGAGAACATTTGTCTATAACGCAGCTGTGTATCATTTGAACTCATGTACGAAACACTGCGTTATATCTGCAAATTGTTTGTATTGTATTTTGTATGTATCTGATGTCACACTGTGTGCTATGTTTTGAGACGTCCTAACTATTTTTATTGTTTTTTATTTCTTTGCGAAACTACAAGAAGCAGGCAGCGCCACCTAAATACACGAACTTCACCTATTTTACCATATCAACAAAAGAAAAAGCTATATTTTTTTTAATTATTGGATCATGTGGACCATTTGGAAGTACGTTTTTTTATCGTTTGATATGGTTGTCACGTGCATATTGATCAGTACAGACAATTCCAGCTCAGCGTCGGATATTCCACCATATCTTCCTCACATGATTGTTTTATACGAACGTACAGCACACACACACACAAACAAACACGCAAAAGATTTTTTTTTCACGTGTGCGCATTCGACCGGCCTTCCGACGAGCACTTACTCAAGGACGCTTTCGCAGTGCCGACAAATGTTGAAAGCATCATGATACCTCGAAAAATTTGTAACGTCGTCAAGCGCCGCTGCACTTGCACCAACAGTGCGCGGAACGGTTAGTTTTTTCTCGACCTAGTACGCGTTCATGTCTGAATATCAAGAGATAATTATTTACCACGCTATGTGACGCTCACTTCCTATTCATCAGCCAGTGATGCACAGTGCGAGCGGCGTAAGAGCGCATCGCGTAGACGCCCGACGGGAAAGTTGCGCGAAATTCGAACGCCAACTTGCGACCTCTCTATTCCCTGTCTCGCAGTGAAGTATAGTTGAAAGGTGTCGTTCAGCCACAGATCTATGCGTATTCGGGCACGTGTTTTTATGTGAGCGGATATATACACACGTGAAATAAAAAAAAGAATTCGATGGGTTGGTTGACTGGTGTGCTGCCTTGCTACCTCGCAAATATCGATCATAACAACTGCGTTCACACCACCGCCTGCAGCTTGGCCGTCTACTCCACCAACGAGCCGTTTCAGTAGAAGTCCAGGTCGATACAACGTGCGTGACGTGTGGAGACCGCAATTCCCCGTTGCTGTCTGCAGTCTTTATAGAGAATAGCGACGAAAAAACTTTTCATGGGAACAGGCGAGAGGCTTAACTCGCACCGCACTCATTATAGCGTAACAAATTCTGTGCCGTATCTCCGCCCCACATTTGCTTGGCCCCGCGGCACACGCTTACCCGCCGATTCTCCCTCAGGGGTTGGGGAAGATTGGGGTGGTTTTGGGGAAAGGGGGAGCTGTACATCGCGTTGCATGTCGGGAAGGAGCGCATTGAAATGGGGAGCGCACTAAAAGGAAACGAAGGCTTTGTCGGGTGCATCGCTTTTCGAGAAGCTAGGAAAAAAAGAAAAGCAAGGGAAACGCGCGCAGGAGCGGTGGTCCGTGCGAGCGTCGCATTCGTTCCCATAATAATTCGGCTTGCATGCAAAACGCGCCGCACGCAACGTTCGTTTTCCAGCGCCGCTCTGAGGTTCAGACTGATTTCGACTTCACCGCCTCCCCCCTTGACTCTTACGTATATACGTTCCCCGGTAGACATCGGAATGCTTTAGTAGCACTAGTTTTACCTCACTGCAACTACAGCAAGTAAGATATAAATACCGCACCGTTGTTCTCCGCTATTGAGCGCTTTGTAAATGCACCTCAGCGTTTCGATTTTGTGTTTGCCTGCGCGCGTGCGCACGTGTACGTCTGTGGGTTACGGGTAAAGCCGGTGTCCGGAAGAAACGTAGCAGCGGAGTGTTTCTCAGACAGCAATGTGGCACTTAGAGCTGTGATAATACTCATTACTAAAGCGCTCGTTTGTTGAAATGCGACGTCAGATAGCATGCTCGAAATCACGTACAAGACCGTAATAACACATCAGCACCGAGTCTCGTGGCAATTCTTCTGATGTTTTGTAATTTGGTGCCGCTGGTTTCATATGCGAAGCATTTCTTCACCCACTGCAAGCATTTTCGGCATCTATCTATCTATCTATCTATCTATCTATCTATCTATCTATCTATCTATCTATCAACTGCCTACGTCTGGGTGCTGTCATGACGACCACACCCTTAACCTAGGGTGCACCAAAATTAATACGGGAGAGTAACATGGTTTGACAAATACGTCTCGCTGGTCAAGACGTGAATAATGACACAATCTCGTCGTGTGCGTTGCCAAGTACTTTCCAAAAAATAGTGGCACATACCCGGGGGTGATTATGTGCCACTGGTGATAGACATATTATATCTATACCAGGAACAGCGAGAACACACGCAGGTAACTTTAACAGTTGAACGTTAAGAAAAAAGCTGCTATAGGCAGCGTCGATTGGACAAATGCAAACAATAAATGTCAGTGTCTTAGCCGGAATCGAACCCTAGAATTGCGCGTGGCAACGAAGTATTCTACCACAGAGCCATGCCAGGCTTCTGATGTGCCTTTCAAATAGACGCTAACGTTCATGTAACGTCAATTGTACTTGCAGTACGGGCTATTTAATCTTATAAGCATTACATATGTACTCCTATGATACAGCCGTTATGTCGGATTAGCGTAAATTATCCTTGAGCGCCATCCGCTGAAGTTGGCCTCTGTAGTAGCGGCATTGAAGGCTACCATCATCGCGCGCACCAGCACAAACACGAGAACATACCACTTCTGATGTGGCTAATGTCTACGTTGCTGTTGGCATTGTTACGCAACTGTAAACAACTGCTAATATAAAACATACGCGGCTTTTTAGCGTATGTGCGGGCGTAGATTTGCACCTATATTTAGCGCCGTTTCATAACGTCTCGCTCAGTAAAAAAATATAACACATTCTTCTTCCATCGGCATGCTTCTGGTATACCATCGATTCACAAGGTACGTGGGAGCTGCCAATTTTTTCCCCCTACCACAGCTGTGCCCTAAGGCAAAAAAAGTCATTTGAGACATTTTTGGGAGTTCTCCCACGCCACTTGTATGAATATCCTCAGCTAAGCATACACATCAACCACGGATACCATGACACCAACTATCTAAAGAGATCAATACTATCGTCAAAGAGTCGTAGTTCTCGGAAAAGACTTAACGCCTATCTTTGAAGAGTCATTTACCGGGCAAGTCGCAACTCCCCCGAAAAGTGTAATAAACGTTTTTTTCTTAGCCTTTGTGGCACTCTTTATGTTCTTATCGTGTTCTCCCTTTTCTTCTTCTCTCTTTTTTTGTCTTTTATTCTAAGCGTCAAAGATGACTCTCCCTATTTGAAGACACGTGCAAACCCTAGACATGTATTTTTTTTTTATTTTTTGCATTCAACTCAAACGCACAGTTATTCTCTGCATCACATCTTGCTAAACGGTGCCATGGACTTTCAACCAGAGTGTTTCAAGCTGCTTCAGGCTTGCCGATCGAACCTATAAGATCGATGTAGAAAGGTAGTTTGGCCATGCCGTTAGTGGAGTTTCGTAAGTTACCTTCACCTAGCGGCGAGTTTTGTAAAGCAATTGTTTTCGCTTACAGAGCTCTTCTGGCTTGTGGTTTCGCAAGTACGCTGCACGAAAGTGCATGTACGCAACCAATGAGAACCCCGTGTAGGCATTGGTGCGAGTCGAGAACATGAAACAAAAAAAAAATGTCGTTCAGCATGGTTGCATAAGGAGAACATAACGCGAAACTTTGGTAGATATAACTCCGAACTAACGGTAACCATACAGCTTTTACCAAGTTCGACATCAAAGCATGTTTCAATGGAAACAGAAACCTGGGTCGGTTTGTTGTTGGAACACTGCATTTGACGAAACTTCCGTATTTGTTTGTTTTTGCCCGCGATGTCGCATAGTTTTACGTATGGCAATGGAATTTCATACGCGCACACCACGTCCGGTTTTGTGAATAGGCTGCAACAGCGAGTTACAGGTATTGCGATGAACCGTGGGTCATCATTGTTCGCAGTGTTCAGAGTTTTTCAAGTTACAAAGTTAACTTGACCGTGTACATTTCTTGTGGACTATCCTTAGTTCACATTATTTACGTGGTGGCCGTGTTGTGACGGTGCTTGGCTACCGCCCCGAAGGTCACGGCTTCGCCCCGGTCGCATTTCGACGAAGGCACAATACTAAAGGCTCGTGTATCCTGCGATGTTGAGTTAAAACCGGCTAAAAAAACACCGTATAGTCGAAATTTCACGAGAAGCCTCCCTAACGACGTGCTTCGTAATCACGCTGTGATATCGGCGCATAAAACACCTGCGATTATTACTATAAAAAATCTATCTATCTATCTATCTATCTATTTATCTATCTATCTATCTATCTATCTATCTATCTATCTATCTATCTATCTATCTATCTATTTTTTCTTTCATGGCCTGATATATCTTGATATTGCGTATTCAACTGAAAATTTCAGTTGTAGACAGCGATATTATCTTGGGCATGCTTTGTATTATACAGCAAACCGTTTAAAAGAGGGAAAACAGTGCAAAATTAATCAAGCATACACAAGACGAAGAAGGCACGGGGTCAGTGTCGTGCCTTGTTTGTCTTCTGTATGTTTGAATTTCGCCCTGTGTTTCCCTCTATTAAGCATGATCCAACTCTCCCATGCCGCAAACCTAGAAAGCAAACCGGTCATGCTATTCGCACAAGGTGGTGTACACCGAGAAACCTACAGTATATGTATCAGAGCACGAAATGAAACGCCTATCTTTCTCTATCCAGCCTCCATCATTGTTTCGACGTGGCCCGCGTGACGAACTCTGCCGGAGACGACCATAAATGCCCGCACGAACTCGACCGACCCGCTCCCTCGCGTCGCACTCTGCGCGTGCCGTAACGAACCATCGATATAATCATCGCGAGAGCACACGCGCGCCCCTGGCGGCGACCGGCGCTAAAAGCACGAGCTATCCCCGGTCGGCGCTCGTGACTGCGATGGGATGCACCGCGTTTCGGACGCGGATTCGCGAACGCGTGCACGAGCCTGCGTTGCGGACGAACAATGGTCAGAAGCTTTACGACTTCCTTTACAAGGTGCGGCTCGTGACCGGTCGAAACAATTATATCAGCATGCGGTAGAAGGAACGGGAGCCCGCCGCAGTGGTCGGCTGTGCTGTGACGACCATGTATGCGTCCAGAAGGAATCTTACCGTACGTGGAACGTCTGCTTTAAACCCGCAGGGCGCGGGTTCGAATCCCGGCTGCGGCGGCTGCATTTCCGATGGAGGCGGAAATGTTGTAGGCCCGTGTGCTCAGATTTGGGTGCACGTTAAAGAACCCCAGGTGGTCTAAATTTCCGGAGCCCTCCACTACGGCGTCTCTCATAATCATATAGTGGTTTTGGGACGTTAAACCCCACATATCAATCGAACGTCTGCTTTAAATCTAAGCTTCTGCATTATAACAACTGGGCCATAGTCCTCGGTTTTTTTTTTTAAACGTTCAACTATAGTTTCCCAATATTAACTAGAGGGAACTCTGGCAGCACGATCATTCAGCCATCAATGGTTAATTGATTGATATGTGGGGTTTAACGTCCCAAAACCACTATATGATTATGAGAGACGCCGTAGTGGAGGGCTCCGGAAATTTAGACCACCTGGGGTTCTTTAACGTGCACCCAAATCTGAGCACACGGGCCTACAACATTTCCGCCTCCATCGGAAATGCAGCCGCCGCAGCCGGGATTCGAACCCGCGCCCTGCGGGTCAGCAGCCGAGTACCTTAGCCACTAGACCACCGCGGCGGGGCCCATCTATGGCAGTGATGGGTAATTCACGGATTTGCCTTATCGTGCTTGCGCCTTTGAACACACGTGTGGTCTCGTTTATTGTCGTGTTTCGGCGTTTCTGAAAGAATAAATAGATCATTGTGAACTTCTTGAGCCGATTTGAATTGGTGAGCGTAAAATCTTAGGTGGCGAAGCTATAGCTGCGAGGTGAGAGGTTTCAAGTGCCACGCACTGATCGGTTCGTGCGTTTGCGTACGCTTCGTGACACGTATACACCACACCGTCTGTTCACGTTCACTGTTCACATAGCAGATGGTTCCGCACCGTGTTCCTTTCGAAAAAGAGTTGTCTCAGGAATTATAAAATAAAAAAGAAAGAATAGACAGAACCCTCCCTGCATGCATTCGCAGCTATAGCTATGCAACGGTCGTGATGCGTGAAAAAAAGTATAAAAAATGGCGGTGATGTCAAGAAGACGCACAATGATTCTTCCTCCCCTTCTTCTCTCGCCAGTATGATACAATGGACAATGTACGACTGCTGTCTCTGAATGCGTATGGAGATTCAATTAGTGGGAACTTATACAACGGTCCCAGAACCGGCTTGCCCATCACGCCATGAGCCGGGGAACCAGGCGCAAGAAAAGAGCACCGCATTGCGATAATGCGATGGAATAGTCTGCGCGCTTGCAGACAATGTTCTTTATTACGAGAGCCCAAATCTCGGCACACTGGGGAGTTTTTTGTAAGTTCTTTTTTTATTCTATAGACTCGAGATATGAAGAATGCGGGAGGAATATATTCACACGGGGGAGCTGTGGATTCCACGAAGTACTGCGGCAACACTCCAGGCTCTGACGTCATTGCCCACCATCTGTAATTATTTTTCCCCCTCGGGCTGCTGAAATGACCACTCGTCAAAGCTATAGAAGCCCCGACAGTCATATTGAATGGATATGATTTTGGATGAAAACCGAATTGATCCATCTTTATTCTACGGAAAGTAACAAACCCCGGGGACGTTCACCGGCTGCGGACAGCTTGACTATAGGTCAAGGAAGCTTTTGTGATGTATTTGAGATTGTGATAAATTTTACAAGGAAAACGAGTGCGTTTTTTTGAAATGAGCTCATGTTCCTTTTCTAAAACACTTTGTGTTTGTGCTGGCGTAGAGTAAGTGATCAGAATTTTTCATTGGCTCAAATTTACGCAAATCTGAAATTTTCATGTTCTGTTTTCTGTCCACCTACCGCTTTCGCCTTCCCCCAACTGTAATGCCTGTTCGGAAAATTATGGAAAAATGAGCATTGTTTTTTCATCAATTTCATTATGGAATTCTTTATCACATGATGTGAAAGACTTAATGCACATTCATGTTTTTAAGAGGAAATTGAAAAAGTCTCTATTAAACGTATAACTGCTAGATTTTGTTAAGTTTTGATATCTTGCTTTGTTTGTAGAAAAAAAAGTTCGAAATATTCCATGACTTGCTCTTTCGTTATTCAAATTTTAGCTTTTTCATTGTAATAACATAGGAGGTCCCGCCTGCGGTTTACTACCTTGGGACCTCCTCCTGCATACTTACTCACAATGTACACTTCTGATCCTAATAAAGAAACATTGATTGATTGATTGATTGATTGATTGATTGATTGATTGATTGATTGATTGATTGATTGATTGATTGATTGGGCGCTGTGCGTACAAAATAAATAAACATGCTTGTACCTTTTTCTATTATTTTCAAGTACAGCACTTGAAGTGAATCTAGATTTTTTTTCAGGTAGCATTTGCTATTACCAAGAATGCTGTGATTTATGAAGACGGCGAACACTGCGCAGTATTATTGACTGCGAGGACCTCCACTAGGGAGGCCGGCGCTGCGATCGTTTAGACGTCACAGATAGGATGCGTATAGTTGTGGAATACGATAGCTTTGCTTTCGCTACACCACTTGCATCGTCCTCCATGGCTGCACTGGTTCTTAGTCACCATTTTACGATGTGCAAATTAGCCACGAGAGTTCCACCGGGGGCACTGATTCTTAGTTTGCTTGCCCGCATTATCAGGTCTTACCGCTTCTTTAATTAAACACTGAGCTTCAAAACAAAGTGAAGCACGCACAGTGTCCACAGCAAAAGCACAGAAAATGCGGTGTTCTAGCAGACAAAGTCCACCCTGCATCTTATGAGTGACGTCATGACGTAGGTGGCGCAACGGTATGTCCTCGTGGCCATTGAACTCGGACAAAAGAAACAAAGAACATTCTCTCTTGCCCTCCGCGTCGTTTTGATTTTTTCTTTTCCTATTTTCGAAGGCGCATGAACTTTCTTGTAGAACGGCTCAAATTTTTACTTAAATTAACAGCACTCCTAACTAGTGGTCCTTAAGAGCGATGGCTTGGCTTGGGCAACCATAGAGCCTGCGATCAAATTTATTGACTTGGAGGATCGCGGCTCTCTTCCCATTTCGTATTCCCCGCCCTAACGCCAATCGCACCTTCATTTTTTTTTTAATAAGTGCGCTTAAGGAGAGGTTCGTGCATGCGTAGGTCTGGCTACTCATTATACATAGTAATTTCTCCCACGGGTGGAATAATTTGACTCTATTATTGAACATTCCCGCATGACCCGCATCGCATAGTGCCACCGTAAAAATGTTCCCAGAGAAGCCCATACTGTCATATAAGATTACAGTACGGCGCTTATTGCAATTTTACGATAGGGTTTCGTCTGCTGTACCTAAAATTGACCATGTCGTACCGGTTAACCGCGCCATTTAAGCCAACGCAACGTGCTGTATAGTTTCGGTAATACCCGCAAGCATTATGAACGAATGGCCGTCATTGGCTTTCTTTTTTTTCTTTATTGCGATTTCGCGTTCTCGAAAATTGTTATCAGACGTCGACCAGTACTTCGCTCCCATTTAGATTAGGAAACATTTATCTTTTTGTTGTGCAATCAGCTGTGCGATACACTAAAATGACTGGCTTCCTCCTCATCGCACTTGCACCATTCTAGAACATTTTCCTGGCTGAGTTGATGCGTAAGCTTTCTTTCTTTCTTTCTTTCTTTCTTTCTTTCTTTCTTTCTTTCTTTCTTTCTTTCTTTCTTTCTTTCTTCTTCATGTTCCAAGCAATGCGCCACAAATAACATGTTCAGCAAGCACGTTCACAAGTAAGGTGACGAAATTTGATCACGTCACTTATATTGGTATGTCCGCCTTCGTGAACCTGTAAGGCAGTCAGTCAACAAACTTTATTTGGGTCCTAAGGAACTACAGAGTCGTAGCTGCGGGACGCGCCTACGTTGGGGCCGGAAGGCCAAAGTACCCCGCCCGTTCACGGGCCCTTTGGCCAGCCCTTAGTTGTTTATGGAGATCGCCGCTTCGGAGGGCTTCCTCCCAGTCTTCTTGTTTATAAAAAGAGGCATTTTGTAATGCCGAACATTGCCAGAGCATTTGAGCTAACGAGCAATACTCTTTATGGCACTCAGGGCAGGGTGGATCCATGTCCGGAGCAAAGCGACTGAACCTTCCTCTCGACGGGAAAGATCCCCTTTGTAAAATTATCTGAGTGGAATTAAGATTCAGGTCTAGAGTCAGCTTTGGGTCAGAGGCTATAAGGTGCTCGGCTGTTTACCCGAAGGTCGCGACTTCAATCCCGGCCATCGCGGTAGCATTTTAATGGGTGTAAAACCCCAGATATGATTATTATAATGTGACATTTGTGGTGTGAACACGTGAGCGCGGACCGAGAGTCTGGCAACACTGGCGCACTCACGAGACGCGTGGCTAGCCACCATAGCGTGGCGTACCAAGCATGTATAGCTGTGCGAGCGCCTGCATTGCGACGAACGCTATATTGTTTCGTGTTCCGCCGCACGTGACATCTCCAGTTCGGAACTGAAACTATAAACCGCATCGCAGCGCCTGCAACTTCGGTGAAAAACGACGGCTCCGCTTATTGCACCAGATGGCGTCACACGCGCCACGGCAAAATGGCGGTCGCCGGCGGTGGGCGTCGTTTACTGCCGGGCACTTGTTTCGCCCCGAAATATTCTTCGATAGACGTGGAAATTCATGCAACAGCGAGTCTCCTGTGGCACTGTTACAAAATGACATACACTGACTCGAAAAGTGTAGGAACGCGCGTGGCGCAGCAATGTTATTTGTAAAGAGCCACTTACGTCACTCCTGTGTATATAGTACGTCTCCTATATCCAGGTATCATAGAGTATACGTTGTCGTTACATTTGTTATCAGGCTCGGTTTTGCCGTGGTTGCTTTGTTCATTAGTTCTTTTGCGTGTAATTTCTGCGTTTAATGACGCACTTTGAATTTTAGCGCCTGTCCTATGTGGTTCTCTTTTTCCATCTACGTTTCTTCTGCTACGCCCACAACGAAACATTCTTCTACCTCCCACTTTTCATATCTGTATGTGCGCAATAAACCGTCTTCTACTTCCAGTTTTCTCTGAAAACCGAATCGCCTCCGCCACTAGAGAAATAGTCCCACTCATGTGCTCCGAAGTACTCCAAACGTTCTCCGAATGCGGTGTCACTGGCCATCTGGCTCATGGCGTCGATCTGTATTGCGTACCCGTTGGTGTGCAGGCATGTGTGCATCCGCCATTAGGGGGGGGGGGGGAAATGCGGTGGACTTTTAATGTTGTTACAAGCTGCGCCCGCAAAATCACAGCGCGCTTTACAATAGCATGCGTAAAGGATTCGCGCGTGCTCGTTTTCTTTCAAGCTAGAGTAACTTTTCCATTGTCCGTGTAAATACCACACGTAGCTAAAACTAAAGGGTCGTTGTTTCTGCTAAAATTGTAATACTTCGCTAAAAATTGATGCCAGACGTTGTTGCGAACGTTGCCAGGACGTTTAGGTTTCCGACCGTAAACCAGAGACGCCAACATGCGTTTTTATGCACATATTGACTAATTGCACCCCTCATGTGTTGTTCTTGACGTCGCGTAAAAATAAAATTGCCCTTTTAGACGCACGGGACGGCTTTATGTTCTCCCATAGTAGAGTACCAAGTACTCTAAATCGTTAACAACTTTTTCAAAACACACAATTGCAGGACCCAAGATGGACGCGGCCTCATCAAGTGCGAGGCCCACGGGACGGCTTCACGCTCTCCTATAGCAGAGTACCAACGCCTCCTAGATTTCCCGTGCCTGCCAGGTGAGCGCGAAACGCTGGTCATTTATGGCGGCGCTGCCTGCGTAGGTACACTGTAGCGTAGGAATAAGGGTCTTCGCTAGTTTGCCTTTGAGATCGGCAATTTTGGCGTTTGCTACCAATTTTAGAGGATGCCTTGTATTAAAAAAGTTGCTTGCTGAATGACGACGTCACTTACGTAGGGTTTATTATAATGAAGTTTACGCCTTTTTAGAACTTTTTACGTCATTTTTGTTGCATATAAGCTCCAAAAACGTAAAAACCTATTTGAAAGCACCCTTACTTGAGTAACGCCACCACCGTAGTTCCAACGACCGCCGCTCCCCAAGTGACCGCCGATGATCCGGCAGCAACGGGAAATCTACGAGGCGTTGCACGTACTCAAAATCGTTAACCGCTTTAAGGGCGGAGCTCCTCAGGCCGTGGGTCGTTCCCCCCTCCGTATGTAGTAACCTATAGTTTATGGAAATGTGTGCATATGTTCTTGAAAATAATGTAACTAGATGGCGTTAGTGGTTTTCACATCATATCCACAGAGTCAATGATGATGAGTAGGGCGAAGCGTCCATCCATCCATCCGCGCTTCCATCCGTGCTTCTTTCCGTCCATCCGTCTGTCTGTCCGTGCTTCCGCTCATCCACGCGTCCGTCCGTTCGTTCTTGCTTCCGTGCGTCCGTACATGCGTCCTTCCGTCCATGCCGGATGGATGGACGTGACATGGACTGAGGCGTGGATGGAAGCACGGATGGACTGATGGACGCATGTACGGACGCACGGAAGGAAGAGCGAATGGATGTACGGAAGCACGGACGGACAGACGATCGCTTCGCTCTGTTCTTCATTACTCACTTCGTGGGTATGCTGTGATTTTAAATGCGAAGCATTGTTTAGCGAACTTCGGCTACTTTGAGCGTATCTATCTATCTATCTATCTATCTATCTATCTATCTATCTATCTATCTATCTATCTATCTATCTATCTATCTATCTATCTATCTATCTATCTAGCCGCCTACGACATTTAGCTCTCCTGGCTATTTAGATAATGGTGTCGATAGCGAACTTGGTATGACATAACATGACTGTATGGATGACATATTTGACTAGTCATAACATGAAAATCATGACATGTATATCATAAATGTCATTATTTATATTTTATGGTCCTTCAGTTCTTGCGGTGGTTTCGTTCACATGGCATGTTGCAAAACTGGTATTATATGACATGATTGCATGGCGAGCATAAGCGACAGACCCTAACAATAAAATCATGACATGCGTGTCATGTCACAACATGACCACATGCCAAGCTCATGATGCTTGATTGATATGTGGGGTTTAACGTCCCCAAACTACCATATGATGATGAGAGACGCTGTAGTGGAGGGCTCCGGGAATTTCAGCCACCTGGGGTTTTTTAACATGCACCCAAATCTGAGCACACGGGCCTACAACATCTCTGCCTCCATCGGAAATGCAGCCACCGCAGCCGGGATTCGATCCCGCGACCTGCGGGTTAGCAGCCGAGTACTTTAGCCACTAGACCACCGCGGAGGCGTAAGCTCATGGTGCGCTCGCGGCCGTTTTGCTAGCGTGACATGTAAAACATTTGGTATTACGGTACGTGAATTGTAGACGAAGGTATGTGACTGGTGCAAACATGATAATCATGAGATGCGTGTCATTTAACAACATGACTAGATGGCGCGCTAATGATGCGCTGGCGGCTGTTTCACTAGCTTCACTTATACCAAATTTGGCATTATGGGACGTGAATGAATGACGAAGGTGTGATATTGGTGCAAACATGATAATATTGAAACGCGTGTCATGTAACAACATGACTACATGCCGCATTCAAGGTGCCAATAAATTTCGACGTGACGCGGTGCGCGTGCTCGCCGGCGTTCATTTCGACGCGTCACGCCGGCGTTGCATGCGACGCCAGGCACCGGTCCTGCCATACTTTCAGGCGCGCGCTGCGCTGCGTTGCTTTGACGCATGCGCGTTTCAGCGCGTTCGGCGTCCCTCCGTCACGAAAAGAGGGAGATGCAGTGTTGTCTGGGTAACGCGCATCGGCGCGAAATGCAGCATGTCGCATTGCGCACCGGTTGCCGTCGGGCCGCGCCGACGGACGCTGGTCGCGCCGGTCGCGCCTGGCGTCAGACTATAGAGTGCTCGCGTTTTGCTAACGTAGCGTCACTGTTCCCAGCGTGCGCGCACGTCAACGCTACATTAGAGTATATTTGGGCCCTTCATGATGCGCTCTCAGCCGTTTTGCCAGCTCCACATATACCAAATTTGGTGTTAAGTGACGTCAATGGATCACGAAAGTATATGACTGGTGCAAACATAATCCCGACACGCGTGTCATGTGAAAACATGACAATATACCACGCTCATAGCGTGGTCGCGGTCATTTCGCTAGCTCCACATGTACTAAATTTGGTGTCACGTGATGTGAATAGATAACGAACGTAAACGACACATGTAAACATGATAATCATGATACGGAAGTCGATGTACGGCATCATTTACCTCCACCTCGTAACGTTGGGCTGATTTTAAAGTGACATATCAACCTTTATTATTCATGCTTTGCATATCATCTATTCCCACTGTACGTAGGATCTGCCAATTTTTTCACGCGCTTCGTCGCGTCTTTGACGCCGTTTTTTTTTTTTTTGAAGCACAAGTAGTGCCGCAGTGCCTTAATTACATCGTCCTTGTGCCCTCCTGTTCGTGCGTGTCATTACAGTAATCTCGTCAACTGGTGCAGTTGTACTCACCTGAACTGCTGTTACCAGTTTGCAATAAACTTCCTCCCTGTGTGAATGGAACGTGAAAGCAAATTCTCTCATGGGGACTTACTGAAGACTGCGTGGAGCTTGCATTTATTCTTAGGTTCTAACCATCTATATGAAACAACGTTACTATAAAAGTAACGCAGAAAACGACAAGCAAACATCGGTGCTTGAACGTGCTTTATTTCAATTCTGCATGAATGCTTAACGTATATATGCGATTTCTGTATATGTACAAAGTTACTTCTCAAACATAGGACTCCGAGTAGCACGAGGCACATGTATATATAGGCTTGTTAATATCGGCGACGCCGGGGAAGCGAGGTGTGATTCATTGCTTGTATAGTTAATGGATTCGATGCAATCCCAGTTGCGTAGTACGCCGGCTTTCCCGCGTACAAAAAAAAAACTATCTAGTACAAATACAACAACTGCATGGGTCCACAAAAACTTAACATTGTACAAAAGAAGAAAAAAAAACTAAAATCAGTGTCTTATAAGAGGCAGCGACGTGTAGGTGCATCCAGGAAAAGCGAAAAACAGCATATGCGCAGCGATTTATCACGCTGCATTTTATCTAGTTTTTTTATCTTTTCTGGATTCGCACCATTTACGGTTGCTCACGCTTGTTCCTGACACCCTGAAATCCTAAACCAATAAAATGCGCTATGGTCATCGAGAATGATTTGTTACGACCGCCATACAGTGCACTGTGGTGAGCAACGTTGCCTTAGCCCTCCCGTCATTGCTGATCTTCGTGTCACGTGCCTTTCACGTCACAGTGCTCCGCTCCATTGACTGCTACGTCGCTCCATTTCCCTTACCCGACTTCCGTTTTTGGATCGATAACATACTTCTCCAAACATCGCCTCAGTTCAAGTCTACGTGCCAACGCACCGAAACACCCAAAAGACAAGGACATAGTGCGGCAACATCTCAATCAGCCAAACGTTATGCCTTTCCTTACGCTTTCTCCTGAATAGGACCTGTCGCATTAAGAAAGGCGGCCAAAGGTGCACCAACGAGATGTGCATGACTCCTTCGTGTACAACCACAGCGTTTTTATGAACGCAAACGCTACTGTGAAAGAAGACTCATTCGTAAAACGACAGAGAATCGCGTACCTAGAAAGAAATCGTAGATGCCCAGGGTTCGCCCTGCTGGCACAGAAATTCGATCAGGCTATCTTTTCAAGCTGCCAGACATGTTAGGTAGACAAATAAGGATATGCACCCTGAGACTTTGCGCCCTAAGTAGTACATGAATACAGTCATTTCACAGTAAAAACACAAAACAGTCCTTCATTACTAAAACAATAAATGGGGTGGGGAGTGCAAAATTCACATTATGACCGCATTCTGTGTATCTGTGGTATCTGCCTAGAGAAACATCGAAACGTTTTAAATATAGATTTTCGAAAAAATTATGACAAAGGCAACGTCACCTGAACTGCACTCGACGTTTATCCGCAGATCATATGGTCCACCCTGATCAGCTTTCGAGCTGATCAGGTTGGACGATAGCGAGATTTACAACCAACAGGTTCAGGCACACCGATATAGAGTCACTGACGTAAAAAAGAGTGACGCTATTACATTCATCACCACAACGACGAGAGCAGCGCCTGAATATTAGCGAGCGCGACTAGCGTATACGTCGACAGCCGAGGCTGACCCTGCAGTATCTTACTTACATGAAAGCATGAAACGGAACCCAAACGTCACTTCAGGCCGCCTTTAAGCTAAGCACTTGACTGCACTGAAATCTTTCAGCCTCTCAGGTTGCCCCGATAAGGCCTTCACGACACTACGAACAAGCCGTGCAGCGGGTTCCTTGGGCAAGGACGCTAATAGTTGCGTGCAGAGGTCTTCCTGTGCGCTAGCCAATGCGCATGCGCGCTGTCACGACAAGCGCAGAGACGTTAGTGAAGCACGATCACGTGCAGCTGAGGCTCCCTTGCATTGTGAAAGGGCGCTAATGAACCAACAAACAATGACAAAGCTTGCAGGCATTACCAACAAAATACGTTGTTTATCCAGCATGGCAGAGTAGCTACTTACAATGAGTGAGGATATGCGCAAAACACGCATAGATAGAGATTTCTTAAATGCGTGCGTTTTCATTGCTTGTGCTTCGAACGATCTGCTACGCATGAAAAGTGGCAGTGGATAGCTCCTTCAATTTAACCGTTTGACAATGTATTACACGCATACAGAACATAGAAAGGCCGTATATGAGCAGCAGGCAGAATGTTGAGGAATAGAAACACTGCCGGAGAGATGCGGAAACTCGACCGACGCCACCATTTCGGAAAGTTTCGTTGTTCTAAGTCTAACATAGGCAACCTATCGCTGGCGTAGACAGGAGTGGTGGGTGGCTTGGAGGAGATTCACCCCATTTTAGATTGAGACGAAAATTCTTGAGGCCCATGCACTTAGATTTAGGCGCACGTTCAAGAACCCCAGATGGCCAATTTCCAGCGGCCTTCACTGTCCTTCATAATCATATCGTGGTTTTGGGACGTTATACCTCCAACCATTAGTATTATTATTATTAGCGCTTGAACGCTACAGAGTGACCAGAGTGAAGTATGGCAATTCGACAGCACGTTAGCAAAACGACACGAATCCTGAAGCATTACAATGGCGTTTCAATACAACACTGAATACCATGATCAAAAGAAGTTGCCCATGCTAAATGAGGAAGTATGGGCAGTGTGCAAACAAAAACTAGCAACGCCGTCCTTGTAAATGTTTCAAAAGTTTTTATAAACCAAACTGATTCTGGCAATAAATATTTCTTTTTTTAGACATTTGAAGAACAATCGCACATGGGGCAGAATCGGATAACATGGAAGCACAACTGTCCTTTTTCTTCTACCCGTGTTATGACCCTGGCTTTTACGCACAAGTGGCTCGGTCATGACGAACACTTGCAGCACCACAGTAATGTCTAAGCTACACTACCGTTGTCAGTCCAGCATTTTCGCAATATAGCGAAGTAGTAAGTAATGAAGTGACCTCCGAGACCTCTTACGAGCACTGTGAGCTCGGCAGTCCCGGTAAACGCCCGGCCATGCTCTTTTACAAGGCGACGACTTCCAGAGGGCCTTTTAGTTTATGCATGCCCGAAAACCTGAGGCGCTGCACAGACAACGCTCATTGGCTGGGGAGACGGCCTTGAGCAATTGAGCACAGTCTGCGTCTGGTAACTGAAGAAGACCCGTGAGCAAGCACTACGTGGACATCTTCGTTTATCCATCTATGATATTCTCGGACTGCCCCAAGACAACACGTTCACAACGCTCATTCATTCGAGGCTTGGACTGTCCTGGACTTTACGTGACGGATAACCGAAGAAGTCCGCTAAAGCCGTGGTCCCCGAGATGTCCAACAATCTAGCAGCTATCTCGGAGGTCTAGCTACAGGTCTGGTCTGACTACAACACTTCGGCGGCAGCGTCATCACAGCAGCAGGGAGAAGGCGAGCACGGCCGAGGTTACGCCCAGGACGACCAGGCTCGACGCCGACGTGGAGAAGGCCGAGCTGCACTTGCGGCTGTCGAACTTGTGGCACGTGTTGCGCACGTACTTCTGGGTCGAGGACTCGATGAACTTGAGGGCGTACTTGCCGGCCGCGTCACCGCAGCTGTGGCGTACGTTCTTCATATAACAGTCGACGTAACTCGAGAACTTACTGCAAGACACATCAGAACAAAAAGGAAGCCGGGGGTGAAGGATAATGTTTACAGGAAGTAGCTTTCTAGCACATCCGATTGGGAGTGTTTACCTTACTGGCTCAGAGTGAAGTAGCATACGTGACCGTCTGCCACGTTACAATGAAGACAAAACAAAACCATGTGGTGGGCTCCATCACCCGAATGATAGTGTTTGAGTATGCTACACCAAGTTGAGAACGTCAACAGTTCTAGTAAATAGTTTGTTTCTTTCTGTTCACAAAGTGCCTTCTCCGTCACGCTACATGGCTACTTCATGAAGGGAGACACTAAATCGGATAAAGATTGTAATAGTTTTGTAAACGTCTCTTTGTAGATTTGGCGTCAATAGAGTACTTATTAAAAGATAATATCGATATGAAGCTTTGACATTTAAATTTCAAGCTAGAATGCCAAAACTGATACATCAGTGTGACTACGCGGACATCGATGAGTTTTTATTCTTAGTCTTACAGTTACATCTGACATTATTATTGCTTGAAACGCAATACAGTAATATATTTGTCTCTACATACGCTACATTCGTCCGGATGTAACATTATTAACGAATCAATTTCTAAATTTTGTTTTTTCATTGGGATAGACACAACCCTAACCTTTTTGTTCCGAACATTTAACAGCTTGTTACCAATTTTCAGTGATTCGATGTAAATGTCATGGCTCTGCGATAAGCTTCTGCTTCGAATAGATTACAGTTGCTTTAAACTTTAACGCGTTTCATCATGCCAGTCAACTCAGTGCGACTGAACGCTAATAGGCAAATCCGCCTACCAAAAGAGCCAGAGCTTGCTCCAAAATCTTGATCGTCTTCAACAACAACAACAAAAAAATTCCATGTGCTGAAAATCCGGCTCATTCTAAATGCGCAGCTACAGGGATAGAAGGTGATTTCAAACTGAGTGTGCTGAGAAGAGTTATCTTTTATCTTAATTCCTCTTAGGAGGAAGTTCCAGGAGAGAGGCTGTGTCTCTTTTATTGTTTTTTTTGTTTTTTTTTCTTGTTTTTTAAATCGCGAATCCTGCTGACTAGCTCAAGCAGACAACTCAGTGAGTGAATATAACGATTGCGTCCAAGCTATTCATTCTTCTGCCTTTCAGTGACAGTTTCGATAACTCACCAGCATAGGCCCTTCTTCTCCCTGTCCGATTTGTGTTTGTGGTCAATTCCGAATGCCTGTTCCAGCGCGCTAAACTCCGTCTTCCTTTTCCCGCAAGCACCGCTAGTGTCCGCCAGCTTCTGCAGGCAGCCCAAGTACTTGAGGAGGCCTGCAAACGTCCCAACAACAAATAAATCAGCATACCTTCTAGTCACTTTACTGCCACATTTAGGCGATCTTCTACTGAACGAAGTCAGGAGGAATGACATGGCGGCTGTGCCCTATCAAACTAACCAAATATATTCTGTTTAGATTTGTAATTAATCGATGAAGCTTTTCCTTGTTGCGACAGGTATTCGGTCTATTCTGCACAATACTGCAGTATTAAATTATTACTCGCGGATCATCGTATAACATTCACCATCATCAACGTGCTTCATGGCTACTGCAGCCGCTTCCAGCAAATTTCATGCCGCCATTTTCTTCGCGTCAGGCCAATCCAGCCTATTTAACCTCATCATCCTGCCCATTATCCTCGATTTGATTGATATGTGGGGTGTAACGTCCCAAAGCCGCCATATGATTATGAGAGACATAGTGGAGGGCTCCGAAAATTGCGACCACCTGGGGTTCTGTGCACCCGAACCTCAGCACACGGGCCTACCGCATTTTTGCCTCCATCGAAAACGCAGCCACCGCAGTTGTGATTCGACCCCGCGACCTGCGGGTCGGCAGCAGAGTACGTTAGGCACTAGACAACTGCGGCGGGTCTGTCTATTATCCTGTGGTGCTCTTGTGTAATCTCTACCTGCATTTGTTGTTCGCGTACACATGTTGTACGTTATCATCATCGTAATAAACAACCTGACTACACCAACCACAGGGAAAAGGCATCTGCCACCTGTTGTCAACCAGCTCGGTCCTGTAATTGCGCGTGCTTCTACAGCCCAACCGTGCCCCAGCCTACACTATATCCTTATGAAAAAAAAAAAGCAGTGTAAATTCAAGGGCCCGTTTTCCTAGTCAGACACAACAGTAATTAGAACAGAAAATAATGCCAAGGAAAGCATATATGGATGTTATTAGATGTAATTATAATGTAAATGTGAAGAAAGAAGAGTGGACGAAAAGAAAATTTGCCGCCAGCAGGATCGAGACCTGCGACCTTTTCTTTTCACGCACTTTCTTTTCTTCACTTTTACATTACAATTACTTCTCGCCCCGCCGCGGTGGTCTAGTGGCTAAGGTACTCGGCTGCTGACCCGCAGGTCGCGGATTCAAATCCCGGCTGCGGCGGCTGCATTTCCGATGGAGGCGGAAATGTCGTAGGCCCGTGTGCTCAGATTTTGGTGCTCGTTAAAGAACCCCAGGCCCGTGTGCTCAGATTTTAGTGCTCGTTAAAGAACCCCAGGTGGTCGAAATTTCCGGAGCCCTCCACTACGGCGTCTCTCATAATCATATGGTGGTTTTGGGACGGTAAACCCCACAAATCATTACAATTACTTCTAATGGCATCCCCAATATTTTACTTGGAATCATCGTTAGTTATCATGAAAGCTATATCCATATAAAGTACCTGGTTTCCGTTCTGGACTAAATCTGTTGGCATTTTGTACGTTAACCATTTATTTACCAGTCGGTCTTGGGACCCACTGGTGACTCGTCCCCATTGGATTCATTTTTTTTCTCCACGCATTCTACTTACGCCTAAACAGAACGCTGAATTTCTATCTATACTTAGCGAAGAGCTACGATTCTGAATAAGCAAGACTAAACAGCACTTAGAGATTGCCCCATTCCTCCCATCTCAGTGTATCAGGTCTATTCGCTTGACAAAAGATGTAAAAGGGTCACTGATTCCTTTTAAACTAATCTATATGAAACATTCAATCGCCCAGGAGTCACGGTTTCCGTCCTCAATGCTTTCCTAGTCGTCCATACTGGCCAACTCATTCCCCTTTTTTTTTAACATTTCATCATTCCTTGATCAGCTGATATTTGTAACAATAGGCAAGAACGTCTTATGGCTTCCAATTAACACAAATACCAAGGAGGGGGAAGGCGAACGCCCAGTCCCAGAGTAAGTAGGCTCACCACATCAGTGTCCCAGTTGTAATATGTTGCAATAGGAAAATAAGTGCAGTAGCCAAACCCATGACCTTGGCAGCTGTTCAGCGCTGCCGCTGCTCGGCGTATCGTATCGTCGTTAAGATCGTGCCAGTGAAGCTGTTGCAAGTTAACGCTAAGTATGTATTGACGCTTTAGTATTCTTATGTGCCTGCAAGGCACAGCCAGCGATTACTGATCAATGAGAAGGAGCCTGGATGAATGCAAATGCAGAGTTGAGGCTTCACAAAAAGAACCAGCCAGAGAAAGCGTCCATGCCCCAGCTAGCTGTTACAAGCGTTGCGGTGATGTCATTTGTATTGTGGCAGTGACACTACTTGTAGCCAACGCAGCCAATCGCGAGAAGTATGTTAGTTACGGAGAACATCAACTAAAGATAAGGGTGTGGCCCATAACTGGCCTACAATGATGCAGTGCCAAAGGCGTAGGGCGACATGGATGGGAACGAATGGCACTCACCACTGGAGTCAGCCGCTGCGTCACGTGGTGCCCACACAAACAACATGGCGACGACCATGATCACAACAGACACAACCACTGGTTTCGTAGCCATGGCTTCGCAACACAAGCGACGCACTCCACACGCACTGCGACTGCTCACCTAGGACGCCAACGCCTCGAAATAGAACTGAGCGTCCCGCAAACCTACACCGCCTGCCGCGCGGGAGGCTGGCAAGCAAGTAAAAGAATCCCGGTGTTCGCAATGGCGGCTACCGAGGTGGGCGGCAACTCGCGGCGCGCAGGTGAAACACGTTTGACTCGGCGTTGTTGCACGGCCACTCCCTGGATTCCGTTTCGCAAACGTCGGAGCGGATTGGCAGTCTTTCTTGCTTGACTGGTTGACGCTTGGAACACGAGACAGCGCGTACGCGTGATGCAGTTAGCGATCTTGCGGGCTCGCAACGTGCGCCACCGCGCGGAAGGCGCCAATGACGAAAGGCCTTGGATGAGCTCGTGTGGGCACGCGCTCCTTGTTGGGAAGCGACGGAGTCCCGGCGGCCGGAGCAGAGTAGGGCACCGGGTTGCGCAGAAAAGCGCGCGCCCGCTTCTTTCTTCATTTATTTCTCCCTTTCCGCGATTCGGTGGGAAGGAAGAGCCCTGTACTCGAGGAGAGTGTGGCCAACGGAGCAGCGGTGGCTGCCGCTCGCTTCGATGACTGTGCGGCGGCGGTGGGAAGCCGTTCAAGTTCGCGATCGGCGACTTCCTTTACGGAAGATTTTTTTCATTAATTTAGTGTATTTATTCGATTCCAGTGTGCAAGTTTATCTCGTCATTTCCTGTCAGCTCCACGTTCCGCCGCCGGTGTCCTGCATAGGTGGAAAGGAGAACCCGCGCACACTGGTCCACTGCCACAACTCAGACTAAACCCACACTTGACCTGTCAGCGGCGCTTGGCCTAGTTTGGCTGTGCTACTTTTAGTTTATTCACTTTCTTTTTCTTTACCGTGCCTTTTGAGGCAGAAAGAGCAGGAAAATGCTAATTATGCTCTCTCTGATATTTAGAGCGAGGAGTTTCAGATTAGAGCCTGCGTACTTATGGCACGTCATTGCCATCAGTAACAGATATAAGAGACTGAAATTCCCAAGACTGAAATTTCAATAAGAAATTCAGGCAGAATGTTCATTCCTGATGCACTTCTGTGTATAGGTCGACAAAATAACATCGGCGCTGACTCAAACTCACACTCACAAAAAGTTCCCCCAACCTGGCTCAGACTTACTCAACTCAACCGGAGTCACGCAGACTCAAACTAACGGCTTAATCGGAGCCTGAGTCGATAGTTGAGAACGTTAGCGTAAACTTTGCTTTCGATCATGTTATAAGTGGTCTTTAACGCCAATGTATCACATAAATCAATGCCCTACGACACCCATTTTGATCTTGTACTTTCACATACAAGTTATAAGTGTTTTCAATGCAGTAAGGACGTTTGTACGGCATACGTGACTCACATGAGATATTTCTCTAAAAAAAGTGTATGAAGAACGTTCCAAAAAGAAGCTTATGGAGTTGGAGTTCATCACCCCCCCTCCCCAACGCACCCCTCTGGTCAATAAACACTGAGGTGCTACATAAACGCAAATGCCTTCACAGCCTTGAAAATGCGTAAATATACTTGAGTAAAAACGTAAGTCGATATAAGACTTGTAGTGATGCTGAAGATGCGTATAGGAGACCATATGTCATCAATTAGAAGCGGAGCTCACTCAGATTAACTCAAACAATATATTTTGCACAACTTAAGCGCACTCGGACTCAAACTTCCCGATATTTTCTTCAACAGTGCTTACTCGGGCTAAGCCTTCCTAAAGACTTTCTCGGACGAACTTGCTCGGACTGAATCTCCCCAAAATATTGCTCACCTGGGCACACTTAGATTCATGGCTCGAGAAAGCGGGTAAGCCACCCGGAAAACGGGTGGCTAACCAGCTGTCTATCTGTACCGTCACCTTTCGTGCCGTATCCTTCCACAAGGTCGCTCGTGCTATCTCTATTAATAAATAAATGAAATTAGTCAAGTTGGAACCTTTCAACTCACTCAAGGCATGACCATGTTTATTTTTTAACCTTGATTTTATTTAAAAACACAGTCGGAAGTGCTAGCCGTTCCTGAAAATGGCAACAGCTCCTTCATTTTATTTCAGTTAAAGCAAAAAGAGGAAGCCAATAAGAAAAATCGTCCACAACGAGCCTCTGTGCCCATGGTAAATGATCGCTTTTATTTCGATGGTGTCCAGAGCACAGTATACAGTGTCAACTTTCAGATTTCCGTCACGAAGCCAAACAAGCCGACGTTCGAAGCTATTCGATCCCTCTGCGATACGCTTCGAGCGGTGCAAGGTTCTCGCGAGGGAATCAATACATGATCGAGCTGAGCGGTAGACGTAACTTCATGAAAACTATGGAAATAGAGAGAGAGAGAGATGAAGTGGAGCGCAAGGAGGTTAAGAAAGAGGAGCGCAGCAAAGAGAGAGGAGAACACGCTCGAAGCGACGCATGCGCACTGGCTCGCGTTGGCCGTACACTCTCCTTCCCCAACCGTTCGCGTTTTCGAGGTCACGGCCGCTGGCTGCTCCGTCTGTCGTTCACAGACGGCCGCCATTTTGTGTTCTCCTCCGGTGTTCTCTCGCCCATCACTTCTTCCCGCTTCTTCTTCCACTTCCTCGGCGTTTTTTAGGTTTCCGTTTCCTGCACGTCTGTACTTCCTTCCTCTTTGCTGTAGTCTCTCCTTCTCTCTTTCTGTGTGCTTTCGTTCTCCTGTTCGTTTCGTCAGATCTATCCGATGTGCCGTCGTGTTAGCTCTTTCCAATCGATTTTGTTAAAGAAAGAAAGAAAGAAAGAAAGGAAGGAAGAAAGAAGGAAAGAAAGGAAGAAAGAAGGAAAGAAAGGAAGAAAGAGAGAAAGAAAGAAAGAAAGACCTCATTTATTTCTCTCTTAGATCTGCTGCGCAACGCAGAGTTGCGTGCCGCTTGCTGCGTAATGGGCTTGATTGAGTCGAGGCGTCTATTTATGGAAATTAGCTCGCGCGCGTGCTCTATAACAGTGCTTTCGTCGAATATTGAATCCGTAGAAACGTAGAAGTAATTTCGACACGTTTGAAGCGCTCAGAGGAAGCTGTAGATTTCGAAAACTCGTTATTCAAATGTCATCGTTTTAAGCGTGGTCACGTTCTTTTATTTTATTGTGTTTTTATTCACCACTGTTCAACAAGCAAGAAAAATGCTTTTCCGCTGAAAGATTATTTTATTATGAGTCAGATATGAATATGTCGTCGATGGGAGAAGAGTACATGAATAATAATCGTGGAATTGAGTGGAGTCTACGTGGTCCAGTAAGTTGAACACGATAATCAGTCCGGATGGCGCTGTTTTGTGCCATCTGCGAACAATGAATGTTTGGATATCGAAAGCCGCTGTACTGCAGTATCAAGGATTCTATTTACAATTGGATATCATAAAACGTCATCTCGTTGTCTTTAGAGATCACCGGTGGTACAATAAAGCGCCAGCCGCCATGAAGACCGCGTAGCACGTTTCATTTTCTGAGCCCTGCACGTGTTTTGTGTCCGTACAGTATACTTTCAAATCCGCGCAGGTGGTACTTATTCAACAACTGCGTGCTACGACAATCTGTTGTTGAACTCGGACCAAATGTGCAGTCCCATAGCAAGAATATGCGCAAGTGGAATGTTTTTTTGTTGTTGTTGTTTTTGAGGAGCTCGTTTTTTTTTGTAAGTTTAGGAGTGTGCAAGGATGTAGGGCGGTTTGCCCCCTACTCCTGGTTTCCCAAGAGAGGAAGGCGGGAAGATTGCCCCATGCATTACCTTAAGTAGTGAGAGAGCACTGTGACGAACTCCCCCCACCTCCGCCTAAAAGGAAGCAAACCCTGCGAACTTTTATGCTTGTGAGAGAGAACCAAATGTGTACAAGGGATGATTAATGTAAGCAAGCGCAACAAACTTCTTTTTTATTTTTAGCTGCGGTGTAGGAACTATTGCTAATTGTGTAGGAACTAAGCTAATTAAAATGGACAAAAAACGCCCTTCTTCAACGGTGGGATCCAAGCGCGCAACTTTCTAGTCACAAATCCTTCGAATGCGTGTAATTCCTGGGAGTATTAGTCAGCGCCACACGTAGCATTGGCCATGAGTTAGTAATATACCTAAGCCAGGCGAGATCGATCGATCGATCGATCGATCTAATCTATCGATCTAACGATCTAATCTATCGATCTAATCGATCTAATAATCTATCAATCTAATCTATCGATCTAATAGATTAGATCGATAGATTAGATCGGCCGATCGATCGATCGATCTAATCTATCTATCTATCTATCTATCTATCTATCTATCTATCTATCTATCTATCTATCTATCTATCTATCTATCTACCTATCTATCTATAACGGTGGTCTTTTCGTCAGTAACCAATTACGCTATACTGAATTCGCATTTTCATTGCATGTTTTTCTGTTTTTTTGTGCTTTGCATGTTACGTGCATTCTTTTTTTCTAGAAACAAGCAATTCAGTAGAGAGATGAAAAAAGAAAGAAAAGCAAAAAAAAGTGAGCAACCGCAAAGCGATGTCGTAGCAATATATCTCGAGCAGAGGAAGGAGAGAAAGTGATTCATGTCGGTTGGTTTCCTCGGCGGCCACGCAGCCGACACGGCATGTTTACTCAAACGTGCCCCGAAGCAGCAGCCGACGACGCCCGATGGGTGAGGCTGGCACCGGATGCGCTCCGCGGCTGCTGTGCGCTGCTGCTTCAGCAGTCGTCGAATCAGAGGTACTCTATTAGTTCTCACAGCAGCTGCCGAATGGAGCTCCTTGATCACTACTGTTCATCCGACTTGCAATTATGGTTCTTTCTTTTCTTTCTTTCTTTAAAGGTGACTTGCAACCCAAGAAGTCACGTGGCCTTAGCATGCTTAAGGAGTTTCTGTTACCCCTCTGGCTCAAACCGAGACTTCGATGTGCTCCTTCAGCAGTCGTCGAATCAGAAATACTCCTTTAGCCCTTACAGCAGCTGCCGAATGGAGCACCTTGATCACTACGGTTCATCCGACCTCCATTCGTGGTGCGTTCTTTCTTTCTTTCTTTCTTTCTTTTTTTCTTTCTTTCTAAAAGTGACTTGCAACCCAAGAAGTCACGTGGCCTCAGTAAGCTTAAGGAGTTTCTGATACCCCTCTGACTCAAACCAAGGCTTCGATGGGCAGACACCCGTCTCGTCACGAACAGCTATTGAGTAACAGACGATGACTCCGCCGACCACAAAAGAAAACAACGTACGTTCCGGCACCCGGAACGGGAACCTTGTTCACAACCTACCTCGGACTAGGTCAAATACCCGTCAGGCTAGGCGAAAAACAAAAAGGCAATTCTACGAACTGTAAGCACTACTTAGAACAGTTCAGCCACATTTATTGATGGTACGGTTAAGTTTATAATCACGTGGCGGCACGATAAGTTTATGATCACAGCCTCCCTTGATCATATCAAGTGGTGGTCACCGAAGTCAAAGCTGTTGGCCCATGGCCCTCCGCCGCATGCCGGCAGACAATCTCGGAGACCTGCTCTTGCGCCTCTTTTGGGGGGAAACTGTTGCATGCTTGTGACGCCAGATGTCACTTGGTACGCACCTTTCGACATGCATGCGCAGGCAACGTACCTGGAAGCTACGTACCTGGACTGCGTACCTGGAATATACGCAGACTACGTTCCTGGAAAACGCCCCATACATCTGCTTAATGTAGCCTGTCATGTCATAGTTCAATATATTAAATTATGGCTACACATTATGACACCACATGACCCTTCAGGAAAAGGGCAACCAAATAACAACACCTGATATTGCAACTCAAAGAACTGTTTACTTCCAGAAAAGCGGTGGACTAATGACAAGTTGACGCCAACGATCCCTTTTTGTTCTTTTTTCCGTTAGTGAGCTTCCTTTTTTTCAGACTCGACCAGGGAAAAAGTGAGGGCGATTGCTTCGGTGTAACTTGCAGCCTCCCCCCTTTCACTGGTAACTTTGCGCACATGTATACTCATTAATTTTTCTTTTACCATTCCGCTCCCATGCTCGCTGGCACATCAGCTCACTCACTCACTCATTCACTCACTCACTCACTCACTCACTCACTCACTCATGGACCATTAGGTCTACACACTCGTCAGTTAATTCACTCCTTACAGCTCAAATAAATTTTCGAGTGAGCATGTTGTTTTATTTAACCATAACTCTAACCGGACTGGGTCTGTACAAAGAAGCCTGCTTCGAATCGAACGCTCAATGTCACGGACACACGCAGATCTGTTGTCGTCGCCATTTCAATGGCGAGAGAGCATTACACCGTAGCCAGTGCTTCCTCTGCAAAGAAAAGAACAAGACATATACCCTAGCAAAAGAAAAAAAAAAGATAATAATGATCACGAACACGCGTCGTGAACAGCCTCCCCGTTTGACGGTTGGGCGTAGCCCCAATGGATGGCCACGATTGCGGTTCGTTCCGCGTTCATCGCTTCCAGCAGAGATAATCGCGAATGCTTCACGACGCCATCTTGCTTCGGTGTCGTCTGCCGAGACGCGATTAGGCTTAGCGGCGACACGCGATACTTCACTCTGTCTAGAGCGTTGAACGCGCGTTTTGGAGTCCACAGCCACGGAGGCGGTTTAAGAGGCCTGCGCGGAAGCCACGAATCAATGAAGATCTACACGGAGGTCTAATGACTGCCTCTAATGACAGAATATGCGAGCCGGGCTACAGCGATCAACGAGCATCGTCGGCTATACGATCGTCTGCTTGGGAAGTCGGCGAGGGATCGTGTACTACACGGGCAAACACGCACACTGGAGCACGCCTATGTAATTGACGGTCTCCGTTTCCGGTGCTATAGACTTCTTGGTCAAGCGCTCGACGAATATGGCCCTAGCTATAGCTGTCGGCTGCATATGAGTCGCGAGCGTCTCCGGTTGGTTGGCAAAGCTGGTTCACGTATATATGATCGGTGGGCAGCGTATGTGAGCTTTTCGATATGATCGCCTTAGTATTTCGCTCTCTTTCAGATTAGGAGTTGTTTGTGCACTTTTTTGTTACGGCGTTGTTCACCAGTTTATTCCGTTCTCACTGATTCACGAACGGGAATGATTTTAATGCTGCTTTTTTTTTACAGCCTGTATTACGGGCATTCGGCATTACTCTTTTTTTTTAACTTTTCCATAGTGTGCTCATGTGATGTGATATGTGATGAGGTGTGGTGTAGTGTGAAGGGGTTTGCGTGGTGTAACGATGTTGTGGTCTGTTGTGTGTGGTGCGGCGTAGACTGAAGTTGTGTGGTGGGGCGTGCTGTGTAGTTGTGTGGTGCGGTATATATTGTTGTGCGATGTAATGTGTTCTGTGCTGTGTTCAGGTCATAGGGAGCAAAGCAAAAGAAAGTAATGAGAGGCTAGCTTGCAACACTCTGAGTTACAGCGCCCTTAAGTCAGCCTAAGAAATAAATTAATGGAAAATTAGGGTAGGCATTGTGTGTGTGTGTGTGTGTGTGTGTGTGTGTGCGTGTGTGTGTGTGTGTGTGTTCATTAGAGCATCGCTTACCGAAATGCTGCTGTTTTACGCCTCTGAAATCGCTCTTTGAAGCGTGAGTACACTTTTGTTAAGACGATGAGTGTAACCTGGTTGAGTTTGAGGTTTTCTTCGTCTTCTTATTAGTAATCTTGTTTTTGTTCGTTTCAGTACTGTGGCTTCATGGACGAGTTACCAGAGCTGCTCCACTGTCTCGATTACCTGATGTCCTTAAGTGTACGCTGGCGTGGGGGCCCTCAATTACGCCAACAGTTACCGCATTTAAAGTATTGTTAAACGCACGGCCAAACGGAAGCCCGAACGAAGAAGAGGTCAAAGGCTAAGATGCTTAAATGACTATGATTCGCCGCAAACAAAGACGGGGGTAGTGCAATTCATTTAATGACCATCTGTCGGCTTATGAAACCAAAAAATGATACGCAGTAGATCACTTATAACGTGTCTTTTGTATCCTATAAGTTGGTGTCTTCAGCGTATGGATGTCCATTTGTGCGTGCGCGTGTCTCTCAAAGCTTGCGCTTCTGTCCGATAGAGGGAGCGGACAAATAACAGACATCTAAAGGAGCCCGCTTGAAACGGATCGCTTTCTTCCCTCTCAGAGTTAACGGCCTTCTGCTTTTCCGGTTGACGTGGCACAGTGGCTAAGTGGGCGGGGCCTAATTGGAAGGCATCCGCCTACCGTCCTCCTGAATCGTTTGTGGAACCGAAAAATTAGATCAAACTAATGCGTCAGCCTCAAGCAAATCGGCAATTGAAAAGATGCCGCCTCCATTTCGTTTCCATAGCTTTTAGTATGTGTGTCATGTTATATCATGGTGCTGCATGTCGAGACTTGTTACGACTCCAGTCACCAGGAGATGTTCATTCGATACAAGTTCCCGAATTTAAAACGACCAAAGCAGTGGCTGTCGACTCTGACCAGAAAACTATATGGAGGCCAGGCGGCAAACATTTGGTCGCTTCTTTCTCATTTTTCTTGTTTTGTTACCTTTTTTCTGAAGAACGACGATTATCGCTGTAGTTGATATTTTTTTGCAATATAGTGTGGCTACAGACTCCTGTCTCATTATGTCTTACAGCTCAGCGTGGAATTGGTGACATCTAGCGTCACACGTATCGACGCAGCCGACGCGGGACGCCAACGAATAATTTTCGCGTTTGATGAGGTATCTAGGGCTATAGCCTTAATAAAAACCGATTAGTAATCGTAATCCGCTTCGACCGAGTTTCAATACACACTCCAACTCGAACAGAAAGCGTGCTTTGCCTCGAGGCTATACTGTAGAGTTGCGAAGCACCCAAACAGCGTCCGAGGCAGATTTGTGCGAACGTAACCGTGCTTTCAGTGCAATTCAGAATATTTAGAGAAGCTAGGTCTAGTATTATTGGTGTGCATCTTTTTTGATTAGTACACTCCTGGCAGTTACGTGATTATGATCGATTGAATTCTGGCGTTATGCGCGTAATACCATGATATGATGATGAGACACACCGGTGTGAGGAGGATTTTGAACTCATTTTTCACTATTTCGTTTTTTTTTTGTAAGGAGTGCCTAAATCTAATAATACGGTACTTTTCTCTTCCACCCTCATATGATTGTGGTCGCCGTGACTAGAAATTTACTTCGCGTCCTTGGCTATAGCAGCGTAATATATCGCCAGCTTAGATGCCACGTCGGATTTACTCGCAATGCAACGGCATGTACTTTGAGAACTGCGACTGTTACCCAGACAAATACTTTCTTATTGAGAGAGTTATTAACTAGTGAAGGTCTGCTGGTCTGAATGTTGCGGGGTCAATCCCAGCTGCAGCAGTGTAATCTTCAAGGAGGCCCAGTCAGTGACCTTTTCTCTTCTCATGTATAACTTTACTGCCCCCTCTCCCCTTCCCCAGTGCAGGATACCCTTCCGGGGCTCAGCCCTGGTTAACCTTCCTGCCTTTCTCCTTGTGTTCTCTCTCTCTTTTCATGGAGGCAAAATGCCACGAATTCGTGTACTACGCGATTTCAGTGCACATTAAAGAACACAATGTGGTCGAAATTTTCGAAGCCCTCCACTGTGGTGTTCCTCGTAATCGTGTCGTGGTTTGTTCACGTAAAATTGCAGATATCAATTCATAAATTACCCTATAAACGATAAATGCTTAAAACGGATGTCTTTTTGACCCAGACAATCAATCATTGTCTGACTTGCTTGCGTTTTCATCATCCAAAACTGGGCACTTGCCCTTTCCTTATCAAAAATGTTACGTCACGATGATAGCGGGCACGCCATTCGTCCAGAAAGCACCGGGATCACGGCCATAGTGCAGCGAAAGGCACGCGAGACATATGATTATTGTTGTCGCAAAATGACAGCACTATTTTTACGCTTTGTTTTGCTGAGCGTGCCGGCTTAAAATTAGGTCACGTTCTCTTTCCGACATATCTTTTGTCTGACTTTTACTTCTTCAATCGTGTGTTTCACGCGTTTGTACTGAATGCGCAGAACGCACCAGGTGGTGCTGCGGTTGCCAATCTTCGTGCTTCTTATGTCTTGTCTCCCGACGTCAAGCTGTGTCGCTGCAGTGCCGTGGCGATGTGTTCGTATATATCGTTGATTCGTGCGAACCTAGTCACTTGAAGGCACGAAGTCTGCGAGACGCGGGCGCGATAAGGTTCGAAATTTCTCGAAAACGGAAGGCGTATAGGAAACGTTGCCTTAGTCGGCACGTCGCGCAGTCAGAGAATCTCATTTCCGGTGTAACGTCGTGCAGCCCTGCACGACGTTACAACCTCGACCAAAGCGTTGTTGCCAGGTTCGTCGGGTTACACAATCGGACGACAGGTAAGCGGATGTTAATGTGAGAAATGTACGCCAGAGATGTATTGAGGTATCGTTTCCAGTGCAAGACATCAGCCGTTCCAATCAGTGAAAGGGTGGTGGGGGTGGGGGGGGGACTTTATTGCAATATATTATAAGAAATGTGTACAGAAATATTTGGACCCTTATCCTAAGCGGCTAGTGAAGGTTCCAATACAGAAAGATTGTAACAAATAAATAAATAATAGCAGTGTTTTAAAAAAATTACACAATTGTGAAAGCATCATCCTTGAGCGATCTAGTGATGGTGTGTTTAGAAAAAGTTGTTACCGATTTAGAGTACGAGGTACTCTACTATGGGAGATATAAAGCCGTCTCGTAGGCCTCAAACCAGCCTGTACAAGGCTCTGCTAAAACTGACTTCTGTGGCAAATGCCGGTATACAAAAAAGTAAAAAAAAACAACGGTCTCATAATACATCAAACACACATGAGAAGAATTGTAAGAATGCCTAAAATCTCAAGACAATGTCTGGTTAGCAACGGAGTGTCGTTTGCAGGAGACGTCAAAACTTCTAGCGTATTTAATTTCCGGAGGCATTGTTCCAAAGCTTAGCACCAGAATCATCGCTTGTTATGGTGAAACTGTTACGCCTCGGCCCAGTCAGTGACCTTTTGTCTCCTCCATTGTAACTTTCCTTCCCCCTCTGCCCTTCCCCAGTGCAGGATAGCCTACCGGGATTCAGCCCTGGTTAACCTGCCTGCCTTTCTCCTTATGTTCTCTCTTAGCACCAGAAATTTGGATTGGTCTTTCACCGTGTACATTTGAACATAAGGGAAGGTCAATATTACCTGTGCTAACGTGCCGCGTATTTAGCGACGTTTTCACGTTTCACGTAGCGTTTCACGTGTTCTAGGAATTTTTTTGTTTTGATTCTTTGGGTAATTCTCGAAGCTGTGCGATTTGATTTTTTCATGTGCAGTCGGCCACAAAACACCATACGGCCCACGCGAGAGCGTGGTGCAATCGCCGTCTACACCACCTAGTGGCATGCGTTTTGGTTGTCTCATTGGTCAACCCGTGCATGAAGCTATGCAACCGGAAAGCTGAACTGCTCGCCACTAGACGGCTCGGACTCACTCGCTGGATTCCGTGCCGACCGGTTGTGCCCTCGCGATCTCCGACGACAGTGCAGCTCTGGCCGAACTGGGTTGGTCCTACGCCACTTCCTGCCGCCGGTACCCTACGACGACGACGACGACAGCGTAGCTCTTCACAGGAAAGGCGCTCCCTGTCAAGTCTTTCCTGTCGAGTGATTTTCCCTCTACCTTGTGCGTTCCCATATTTCCACATTATGTTGTACCAACTGGCCCAGCATTCCACTTTATTGGGCGTAGCTTTGGCCGACTGGATTATCCCTACGCCATCTCCTGTCGCCGACAAGAGCTCTCGCTAGCGGTGCCCCTTCCTCGGACTCCTGCAACCGTGTCCATCTTTCCTGTCTTCTCCTTACTTCCGTCGCTTCCTGTCCCTGGGCCTCGCTCTCTCTCTCTCTACCTTTTAATTCTATCCTTTTATTCCCTTCTCTGCCCCCATCCCTCGTGGGCTACTGTTGAGGTGTCCTCCTCCTGAGAGACAGTTACGGGGCTCACTTTTCTTTTCTTTTTATTTGAAAATCACTTCCCCCTACAGACGGCTCAAACGGCAATTTTCCCACACCCTGCCATGGTCTATGCTGTCTTTTGGCCGAGCGTACGAATATCGATGTTACTGATTTATTTTTACGCAGACATGTGCTTAGTAAACATTCGTTTGACAAGCTAGCACAAAAATAAACCTAATATCGTCTCTCTGTCTGTTGACGTCTGGCCAGCACTTGTTGACGCTTGTAGGTTCCAGAGGTTGAAGGGACACTAAATTCAAATAACAATTTCAGTCGGGGTGAAAGCTCAATGCATGACAATGTTTAAAACGCCAATATTACCAACAGAAGTGACCTACTTACCGAGAAATCAAGGTAATTGCACGAGAACATATGCGCCGCGAATAGGACATTCGCAAAATAATCCCTATGATGTCAGACTTACCACCTAACATTAATCACTAGTAATCGAACTAGTTCCAATAAATAACCTTCCGTGCATCAAGAGACGTAAGAAGATGCTGCTTATTCGTTTCTGCTTGAGTCATGAACAAAAGAGCCGCCGGACGTTACTGTGGAGAATGGCGCGAGTGGTTAAAAAGGTCAATTTTCGTCTTGTTAAACTGGAGAGGTCGTGCCATCTAGCGGGGCCCAATTGAACCAAGCACGCCTGCCATCTCGGAGGCCATGGTAGGAAATTGTTCAACGATCGTTGTTGCTGCTCTGGCTCCCGCTATTTTCGTTCTGTTGCTACTACTGTTAACGGCCGCGCAGTGAAGCCGGGCAACGTTGTGCACGGCAACAGTGACGTGGAAGGTTACACTTGAAGCGGGTAACTTGATGTGTGCTAATGCGATGCAAACCGCTAAAACGTGATTTTATTTCGAAATAAGCACTTCGCTGCCACAAAAGTAACACCACGAGGATTCTGGACCACTATTTCAGCAATCTACATCGACTTGATATTTGAATTTCACATCCCTTTATGAGCCTTGACCTAACCACATGTAAGCGTTGTAACGCGTAGGTACGTTAGGTTATGCCATGTTAGGTTGGGACGGTTTAGCTGGTTAGCTGTAAGGGTTAGCTTAGGTGGCAATTCTATAGTGTGATTGGCGCTAACAAAACGTAATACGGCCAAGTATTATACGCGCCGACTTTTGACTTGATACATGTCGAGTACATCCCCGTTTCTGTATTCAGTATTGCATTGGAGCTTGGGACGCGCAGCTACATTTACCTGCCTTTCCCTGCTTCCAGGTGGTCAGGCTGCTGCTTTAAGTACTATATATAGTATACCACATATTTATGAATGGGCATTTAATAAGTACTAGCTCAAAAACATTATCCGCGCTTGTAATGTGGGAATTAGTTTTGTTGTTTGTTGTTCCTCGATACTTAAAAATTGCGAAAAAGGTAACGGTGACAATTGTGGGAGGATATCTGCCGTTTTACTGATGCTTCGTAAGCAAGGCGATCGACTTTAGGAAATCTTAATGTATTAGTACGGGTGCGCTACCATAAGATAGTAGCTTTAAAGGCTGGCCTGTCAAGTACGCGACGAGAGAGCATGTACTTAGTAAGCTCAAATGAGATCGCGTGTGCGCCATAAATGTCCATGAGAGCTCGACTGCAGCCACCGTTCCACACGATCTCGCTACCGAAATTGAAAGCGGTGAGGGCGAAACAAGGAGGAAACAAAAACCGTAATGAAGCTCTGGAAGCTGGGTTAATGGCAGTGTTATGGAAAAGAAACAGGCGCGATCTTTATCCGCTACACAAGCATGGTATACGCTCTCTTCCTCGACGCGTGGTCGGTGATAAAACTTGCATGCGTTTCTCCCTCACCCCTGCTTGTTTAAAACTGTTTCATCTCAACCTCTCTCTCTCTCTCTTTCAACCGATACAACCACCGGCGCCAGCATCGATGCATTTCCTATCCCCCCCCCTTCCTTTCTGCATCCTCCCTCACTCTATCGCCAGTGTTTTCCTCCTCTCCTAAGCGCTGTGTTTTAAGCGTGGCAAGCTTGCATGGCTGGTGCGGCAAAGCACGCTCGTTTCATTCCCGGGCGTTTGCACGGAAAGCTCTCCGTCAGCTGCAATATTTGTGAACCGATGGATGAAGTAAAAACACGCAAAAACGGAAACGGCTCGGTACAGCAACAGCCCTCCATCGGCACACCACGCTCCCATCAACGTCGCTTTTAAGGCCGGCTACAGCACGCGGGACCCCTCCCCTGTCTCTAACGAACGCTCGCACGACCAATATATCCTTCCCAGCAGCACCGAGAGGCAGTACGCTCCTAGATTAAAAATAAAGAAAGAAAAAGAGACGGAGGCTAAGCGCGATGCCACGAAGTAAGAATAACACACGCAAGTATACAAAATGCCAGTATAAGCATAGGCAGTCTCTTTAAGCGCCGAGCCTGCAGGAGTATTGGGCAGGGGGGGAGGGAGGTGGACTGAACAGACGACGTCATAAACATGAGTGTTATAAACGTAAGTCACACATGCCGCATAAGAACATGACGCAAGCTAAGTGCAACGGACGAAAAGATGGTTGGTATGTGGGGTTTACCGTGCCAAAACCGCCATATGATCATTAGAGACGCAGTAGCGGAGGGCTCCGAAAATTTCAACCGTTTGTTATTTAACGTACACCCAAATCTGGGACGAAAATATGATTCGTTCATGTAGGGCCGTGTAGTTTTCTTTACTTTTTTCGTGAAGACCACTGTTTTGAACGATTGTGTTTTGACGAAATGGAGCGGACGATATGAGGCATGCATAACCAAGATGCGAAACTCTATAGGATCGAACGGTCGTGTTTGCGTGCGTTACACCCGGTGAGGTTCATAAATGCGTGCACCGTTGCGAGAGCTGCGTGACTGTGCCGAACGGTGGGTGATGACACCTGATTCATTAGGTGTTTTTTAGAGTTCGTAACACTGGCGATGCGTGACGCCTGCGAAATTTGGAGGTCTTGATCGAGATCTTCAACCACAATGTTTAAAATGCTTACACTTAAAGCATTCGATCTGTCGGACACTTAAAATGTTTCGAACTGCCAGCAACCCTGTCTCTGCGGACTGATCCTAAACGCACCCCGTAACTTCGTTGTCTCGGTATGGTCATTCAATAATTTGTTGGCAACTTCCTGTAGGCTATTTCCTATAGTCAACAGATTATAAGACAACATCTGTACACTCTCCTTTGGACTTATCGGCCCCGCCGCGGTGATCTAGTGCCTAAGGTACTCGGCTGCTGACCCGCAGGTCGCGGGATCGAATCCCGGCTGCGGCGGCTGCATTTCTGATGGAGGCGGAAATGTTGTAGGCCCGTGTGCTCAGATTTGGGCGCACGTTAAAGAACCCCAGGTGGTGAAAATTTCCGGAGCCCTGCACTACGGCGTCTCTCATAATCATATGGTGGTTTTGGGAAGTTAAACCCCATATATCAATCAATCAATCCTTTGGACTTGTCGTCTATGCGACCTTTTATAATCCATACCACGAATGTTGGGAAGTCTATGCGTCTTAGGACAAATTAAGTCTAGTTTCTCTGAGCCATACAACTCACTGTCCTTTCGTTTTCTTCTTTTTTTCTATGTAACGTGTTTTGCTTGCTGTGTATCGTTATTTTGTCCCGTACGTTTGCCCTGCGGTATCATTCAGATAAAATTTATAATGGCGTAGTTCACGGATAAAATTCAGGTGTGGTCAATACAAAAGAATAAATGTTCATTAGCGTCGACTGTAACGCGTAATTTCATAAATGGCCAGGCAGTTTTTTTTATTTGTGTATCAAAAGAGGTCGGTGGCACTGCGTGGCACCGGTCACCGCCGTTGCATAATAGTTGCCGTCGCAGGGTAGTGAACAAGCGCTATTAAAGGCACATCTATGGATTTTCACGTACGCATTCGCAGTTCTGCCATCCGAAAAAAAAAAAGAAAAAGTGTGCACTCAGCAGAAAAGTTTAGAAAACACGAATAAACCCACAAACGAAAAGTAAACCCGTAACAGAAAAGTTCGCTAAGATGTCGCAGTCGATCATAAGCCACATGGGGGGATGAACAACAATTGGGGAGGCAGGGAGGTTAACCAGGCACATGCCCAGTTTGCTACCCTATACTGGTGGAATGGGAAGGGGGACATAAAGATGAGAGAGAGAGGAAAAAGAAGAGAAAGAGAGAGAAAAAGAAAAAGAGGATTGTCAGTCAATCGGCTGGCGCGTATGCAGCTGTGGCACTGCACATGAAAATTGTTTAATGGCCGCGCTCTAACGGTAACAGTAGTTTCTTCGTGCCAGTCACTCAATTGTAAGCTCAGAAGCATTCATTACAATTATCTCAGTCAGTAAGTGAAATAACTTTATTATGTCCAGCATTGCTGCGAGTTAACTCAGTGGCACCTGGCTAGGCCCACTCGGTGTCACTATTATTCACATGACGGTTGCCAACGCTGCCGTGCTTTTTACGTTCTGCACAGATTTAGGGGCCTAGTCGTTACTACGGATACAGACGTATACAGGCGACAAGAGAGAAGAGGGGGGGAGGGGCGCAATGGCGCCGCAGACGTTGTTCGAAGCACTCAAGAAGATGCGGTGGCGCTAGCGATGTTGGTGAAGAGGAGGAGGGCAATAGTGGATGGGGCTTTAAATCCGGCGGCAGCAGGCAGGCCGCCGCTCTGACACCGGAGACAGGCGTGTTGTTCGAGAAGAACGGCTCGACGAGGCACAGCCGAACCAGCGGCAGCAAACCCCCTGCTGCGAACCGGGAGGGTATCGAATATGCGCTTCTTGCTGCTGCCGTGGTTGGAAGCACGCTGTTGTTCGTAAGGGCGGCTGCTGCTGATTTTGCGGCGATCGTGGCAGGGGCGTGACGTCACCACGTTCGCCGTGCTTGTCTTTGATGGCGCTACTTCTGCTGCTGTTGTCGCTGTTGTCTGCCTCGTCTGGTCGACGTGCCTGGCACGTTGCAAACGAAGAGTGTTGTTCGTCGCGAAGCTATCGAACGGAAGTCGGCGACAACCTGAGCTTTACAAGGCAGGCTTCACCCGCACAGCAAGTGACCGAAGGCGCATCGATACGACTGTCGCATTCGAATTAGTTTGTACAGCGTCAGTTTGACTTACAGAATGTAAACCGATTGTGTTCTTTCATTTTCGTGACGTCTATATAGCGCCTGGCTGTTTGAAAGGTCAGCGCGCCCTGTCGAAATTTATGAGGAATTCAGATCTCCGTATGAGTAAAAACCTGCCGTTCTTATCAGCCTGAGGTGAGCAAAAGACACTCGGGGTTGAAGTGAGTGAAGTTGTAGGTAAATTATTTGTACTAAACTGCTAGATTTCAATGAAATGTGGGGTACCGAAATCTGAACGTCTACCCGAATCTAAATGTGTACCCACCTCTGAGCACACGGTCCTACAGCACCTGCACTATAGGTTTGCTTTGTGTATCGTCGTTCCTTTTTTTTCTTCTAAATCTTGCAGCATAATAATTGGGACAAAAGGACATTGACACAGCGCCCAGTTTCTGCAAAACGCATAAAATCTCGCATGACATGGGAATGAATACACCACTGTGTCACCGACATTTTGGGGGAAAACATACACAAAAATTGCAAAACCTATATGACAAGTACGCACATTTAGTTGCGCATGTTAATAAGTGCACAAAAAGTGTGGCCAGTTTGAAGAGACGACGATTACAGTTATAGAAGTGGTGACAACACTGCACTAACCATTTTAGACGCGTATTGATCCTACCTAGAAACTTGATTAGTGCCTCAATCTTGCCCTCTTCGATGCCGAGTTTCGTCTCGACATGACGCCGTGTTTGTTGCCGTCATTCCTTGGCTGGCGTTTTGCGTCGTTCGCACTAGGCCGTGTGCCATTAAAGATCAGTCGTGAGTACACCACGGTGGATCGGTAGCTAAGGTGCTCGCCTTCTGACCAGAAGGACGCGGGCTTGATCCCGGTCAAGATGGTCACATCTCGTAGGATTTGCAATGGTAAAGGTCGTTCTACTGAGCGATGCCATCATGGTCGCCGTCATCATGAGACTGACTACGTCCACTGCAGGACAAAGGCCTCTCCCATGTTCCGCCAGTTAACCCGGCCCTGTGCTTGTTGCTGCCAATTTATACCCGCAAACTTCTTAATCTCATCTGCCCACCTAACCTTCTGTCTCCCCCTAACCCGCTTGCCTTCTCTGGGAATCCAGTTAGTTACCCTTAGTGACCAGCGGTTATCCTGTTGTAATGGTTAAGGACGTTCGTCACTATGTTTGTTTATAGCGGACAAGAAAGGATTAACATGAACAATTTATTTGATGGCATGGGTGGAACGGCTGACGGCGCACGGATACGCTACCGTGTGCAGCGCCGTTGAGTCGGACGTCGCGGCCAACCCAGCAGTCAGGGTCGCAACTCCTGAGGTCCAGGATCAGGCCACGGCTCACGAGGAACACACCCGGTAGGCCTCGCCCACGAACCTGCTCCCGGCCACTGCACCCAGGCAGGAGCCGTTCAGCAGGCCCCGTCCTTAGACCTTGTACAGGCCGACGGACTCGACCCCGAACAGGCACACCGGAGCTCGACCTGGCCGACACGTACGGGTCCCACGTCCGGCTCAGGAACGCTGCCAGGAACTCGTACTCTCGAGCGGTGCACCGCTTCGTCTCTTGCTGATGTGCGATGCTCTGGTGACACCGGCGCTTGATGGCATGGGTGCGACTACGAAGCAGTCAACCCGCACCGGAGACGCGGTGCTCCATGCGGGGAATGGCCAGCCGTCCAGCGAACAGCTTGCGTCGAGACGCGATTCTCGGCGCAACCGTGACCATTAGCCAGGCCACGTACGTGGCTGTGCCGAACGTCTGACCACGGAGACGCCTCGTCGAGATCCGCGATGCCCTCGGCAAGGAAGAGAACAGCAGGCCAGGCCATGCCCCGAGATGCAGTACTCGTGCCGGCAATGTCGGCCCAGCTGGTGGTTGGACGGCGACAGCGTGGACGGCCGCGTTCCCTGGCCGGAACCTGGATCGCCTGCGTCCGACGCTTCGGCCCGCTGTCTTCCGTCTGTCGCTGCTCCGGCTCGTCCCCAGCCACAAAGCTTACCGCCACGTAAGGGTCACACGTGGCCCAATCGTGGCACGCCACCTCTATGGGCCACCGCAAATCATCAGCTGATTGGCGCACAGTTGATGATGATGATGATCACCTCTTATGGATGGCGCTCACCCACAGAGGGGGATGAGCCAAGAACCGGGCGGCAGGATACTTGAATGAAACTAAAATGAAAATGAAGCCAATCTGAAAAAGTAGTTCAAAAATAATACTACCAAAAAAAAACAAAAATATTTGCTGAGCAAGCGGTTGCTTCGTAATCGCACGTGCCTTGTCCCACACCTTCGTCGTTGTCGTGTTTTCTCGAATCCTCACACCTATCTACGCGCTACATGCCCGGCCCATGTCCATTTCCTTTTCTTGATTTCTAATATGATATTTTTAGCTCCCGTTTCTTCCCTAATCAACTCTGCCCTCTTCTTGTCTCTTAAGGTTACACCTACCATTTTTCTTTCCATTGTTCGCTGCGTCGTCCTCAATTTAAGCTGAACCCTCTTTGTAAGTCTCCAGGTTTCTGCTCCGTAACTAAGTACCGGCAAGATACAGCTGTCATATACCTTCATCTTGAGGGATAGTAGCAATCTACCTGTCATAATTTGAGAGTGCTTGCCGAATGTGCTCCACCCCATTCTTATTCTTCTAGTTACTTCAATCCCGTGGTTCGGCTCCGCGGTTATTACCTCTCCTAAGTAGACATAGTCTTTTACAACTTGAAGTGCACTATTACCTATCTCGTAGCGCTGCTCTTTTCCGAGGTTGTTGTACATTACTTTCGTTTTCTGCAGATTAATTTTGAGACCCACCTTTCTGCTCTCCTTGTCTAACTCCGTAATCATGAGTTGCAATTCGTCCCCTGAGTTACTCAGCCATGCAATGTCATCGGCTAAGCGCATGTTACTAAGGTACTCTCCATTAACTCTTATCCCGGTTCCCATTCTAGGCTTCTGAAAACGTCCTGTAAGCACGCGGTAAATAGCATTGGGGAGATTGTGTCCCCCTGCCTTAAACCCTTCTTGATTGGTATTCTGTTGCTTTCTTTATGAAGCACTATGGTAGCAGTTGATCCCCTGTAGATTTCTTCCAGGATGTTTGTATATACTTCATCGACGCCCTTATTCCGCAGTGTCTGCATGACGGCTGATATTTCTACTGAATGAAGCGATGTCACGGCACGTTAAAGAACCTTAGGTGGTCGAAATTTCTGGAGCCCTCCGCTACGGCGTCTCTCATAATCATAGCGTGGTTTGGGACGTAAAACCCCCGTTATTATTAATAAAATTCAATTTCGAGTCAGTGCCCGTGTGTCCATGTCTTCTCTATTACGGGTGTGTTCTGCGCGTTGTTGTTGTCATGCTCAACAATGAACCAACTCTCCCCATAATAAGTTTTGATTGATATGAGCTGCACCAGCGAGTCTATGTTAATTCAACAATCACATCTAAAGTACTCATATGAATGTGAGGCAACCTATTTAATTGTAGGGGAGAACATCTGGGGCTTTACATACCAATACTACAATACTGCAATATGTTTGCTATAGAGACGCCGTGGTGAGCTCCGTAAATTTTGTCCGTGCTCTGTCATCGCGCAGCAGATACGCCTCTACCATGTCGCCTCCGCCGAAATGTGACCGCCACGGCCAGAATCGAACCCGCGACCTACGGGTCAGTGCTGAGCACCATAAGTACTGTTCTAACAAGGTGGATGAATTGCAAAGATAGCTTACCTCTTGAGAATTTTGGTGTTCTGAACACTTTTTACTCTTATTTCCGAGGGAGGCGGAAATGCTGTAGGCCCGTGTGCTCAGATTTGGGTGCACGTTAAAGAACCTCAGGTGGTCGAAATTTCCGGAACCCTCCACTACGGCGTCTCTCAAAATTAAATGGTGGTTTTGGGACGTTAAACCCTACAAATCAATCATCAATCAACACTTTCAGTCTTGTCAACTTCCTCTTGCCCAAAGCCTCATTCATACGTTTTTGAAGAAGAGGCGGGAAAAAAATGTACTATACGGGAAGATGTCACTCACTCACTCACTCACCTCACAAATGAAAGAGTACGCATTTAATATGGTTAGCGTACAGGCTCATGTAGCAACCCCACGCATTCCCTGTAGCTACGGCTGCCCTAAAGCCACTGGGCAGCGACCCAGCTGGGCTTCGCTAACGCCTGATGCATGGACAGTGCTCAATTTCGCGTCCCTATAGTCCTGGCAATAGACCAGTGCGAATACAAACAGATCTTTGTATCGCTAAGCGTTGTGCATCCTCGTAACTTGAATGTATACGCTCAGTGTGTCGGCTGCTGTGTAAGCAAGGCAGGATTCAGCGACGTTGGAGTTTCCCGGCTGGTGAAGGGACGATGTGTGTACTCCCCATGTTTGCCTCCCAAGACCCGGTTCGGCCTTTTCCCCCATTCCTTTCATTACGACGCCGTCGCCAGATGGCACCGGCTGACATGAAAAGAGGGCGCGGTGGCGTGACGTCGAAGTGGAACGGGAAGCCTTCCTGCGTACGTTACAACGTCCTTCCTGCCTTCATCCCTCTATACGGTTCACTTCCTCTTTTTATATATTCGCATGTCGCTTTCTTGTTCGCAGCGAGGGCGAAAGTCTGTGAATGTGCTGGAAAATGAGATTACGCAACGGGCCCGGCTGTTCTGTTTGTCCGATAGGAATGCATTCATAAAAGTACAGGGCGTGGCTTGCGTGACTTACAGGGACAGTAGGAGGTCGTCACATTGTAGTGTGTGTGTGTGTGTGTGTGTGTGTGTGTGTGTGTGTGTGTGTGTGTGTGTGTGTGTGTGCGCGCGCGCTTGAAGGGTGCATTAAAACGAGGCATCTGGGATGATGCGGGTTTGTAGCTGCAATGGCTTTTGCCTTGTCACTCACCGGTGCGTTTGTGATGGGCGTCCATGTTTGACTGGTTTCCGGGGAGGGGGCGTTATCTGCGCAGGGCATTAGGGGAGCCCCCTCAGATTGAATTATGGAAATGCCAACGAAAGAACGACGCCTATCAATGGTGTTTGAATGGCGGGCGAAATCACTTTCACCACCCAGTATAGCTTTCCCTGGCGAAAGGGGAGCGTGAGATACGAGCACACGGTCCTAAGCTGTGACGCAGCCAAAGCAAGCAAAGCGCACCCGTCAGTAATTGCGGCTACTGCGCAGGCCGCCATCAGAAGACATCAAAGGGGATTATCGGTGCGGTGACTACTTTATCTTTTGTCGTTGCGTAAAGCTAATGAAGCTGGTATGCGTTCTTTGGAGAACTGCTAACGGTCAGGCAGAAATCCTTTGGATCTTTTCGTTTTGTCCTTTCTGTGCGCGCCAAATGTGGGCGCACGTTAAAGAACCCCAGGTGGTCGAAATTTCCGGAGCCCTCCACTACGGCGTCTCTCATAATCATATGGTGGTTTTGGGACGTTAAACCCCACAAATCAATCAATCATCAATCTTTCTGTGCGCGTGAATGTGTTGTCATCGTGATTAACTCAGAAAGTATTTTGAGGTAGGAACTATCGCAAATTTTCTACAATGTTAATTAAGGAAAAAAAGCCGGCAATGGCAAATATGCGTCGCGGCTTCATTCGATTTGCTTTTTTTTTCATGAAGGGGTTGACCACCTGCTAGTGACTTTTGGGAGACCGCTTTTATAGTGTCTATGTGTGCGGGTGTCGCAAGTCTGATCATAGTGATTATTTCTGGCGTTTGACAAACCGCGATGTGATTATGAAGTGCGCCTTAATTGATGCCTCCGGGCAAGTTTAAGACACCTTCTCGTCTTCAGACTTAATCAGAACTGTTGAATCCCCAAGGATTTCAGTACCTGAGTGTTCTTGCACATCAACCTCACTCTGTGCTAATTTTGTTCCTTCTTTCTTGCTCACAAACGAAATGAACCCACAACTATTGCGCATGTTGTACTTTATGCTCCCATGGCTATATCAGTGGCTGCACAGTTGGACCGCGCTTGTGGCATATTCGAGCACTTGTATTGTCCCAGTACGTTTTCAAGAACCACTATGTTACAAAAAAAAAAACATAACACAACGCCAAGGTTACTGACCCGCGGGTCGCGAGTTCAATTCCCGGTCGCGCGGGCCGCATTTTCGATGAAGGCGAAAAGGTTTGAGGCCCGCCTGCTTAAATTTACGTGCACGTTAAGGAAACCCAGGAGGTCGAAATTCTCGGGCCACTTCACTACGGCGTCTCTTATGTACTGGTTCTGAGACGTTTAACCCCGACAATTTTATTATTATTATAGAGCATTTTCCTCGTAACTTTTCTTCATAAATAAGTGACTGTCTCATGCAAGGGCTTTCAAGGTTAATGACGTCACTAAAAACCGGGGAGGTTACTTCAATATAGAATCGCCTACAGCATATGGAAATCTAGTTTTTTTTTTCCTGGCGAACCAATTTCAACTACAACCGGGCCATTTTCATTTGGTAATTCGTTCAAGTCCAGATATAACAAGTTTCTCGATGTTCCTATTCAGTTTTTATGGTTATTTCGAACCTAATAGGCGCACTTATTAAGAGAACAATAGAACGTAATAGGTGCCCAAGATTTTTTGCTATCCAAGATAGCAACTGATTATGAACATCGTGTATGAATATTCTGTCAGATGTCGCGCGATACAGATTGTGTAACTCGGTACTCGGCTGCTGACCCGCAGGTCGCGGGTTCGAATCCCGGCTGCGGCGGCTGCACTTCCGATGGAGGCGGAAATGTTGTAGGCCCGTGTGCTCAGATTTGGGTGCACGTTAAAGAACCCCAAATGGTCGAAATTTCCGGAGCCCTCCACTACCGCGTCTCTGATAATCAAATGGTGGTTTTGGGACGTTAAACCCCACATATCAATAGATTGTGTAACTCGAAATAATATTGTGTATTACAAGTGCAGTGGTGCATTGTGAAGATTAGCAGAGTCTTTTTTGCGTCCGCGGAAGCGAACCTCCGCGCTTCATCATTCTTATCCAGCATTAAATTTGTCCGTGTGGCCTGTAGATGTCTGCGTTACACAGGATCTCCACGTGAAAGGTCGCAGTGCTTGTAGACGCGACAGCCACGCCCCTCGCACACCACCGAACACATGGTTCCCTATTGCGAATGATGAAACCACGTGCCCTGTTCTGTCAAGTGGGCGAGATAAGGGGGACGGACGTGATAGGGTGCGCGATACTGCTCATGTGCCTCCCCGGTAGTTTATGTCCTGCGCCTTATCTCCTCGACCTTTGCCGTCAATCAACATCAGTGCGCCGGAGAATGGAGTTGCCCAGCTTTTCTGCCGTTATTTTAGTTTTGCCCGTTGGATTTCCCACGTTGCATCGTTGTGGCGGTATCACCGATTGTCAGATAAAGGTAAGACCAGTTTTGAAGGACATCGCGCTTTTAATTATATTATTGATAGTTCATATTGGCTACAGCAATGATGACGATAAGCGGTGCCAGTTTATTTGCTGCCCCGGGATGTTATCTGTGTGTTTCATTTTCAGTGAAGGTTATTTGGTGCCTTATCAAATCGGCACCGTACTGAGCACAGGGCTCGACTGTCAGTGCCACTGGACACACTTTAAAGAAAATCGACAATGAGGTGCTCACTTTTTTTGCGCGGTGGCATATGCGTAGTCCGAAATTTGTCGGGAAAGGCGCTGGGAGCTTAATAATCATTTATCTATGTTCGAGCGTGTGTTTGTAAGGCGAAACTTTCAATTAGGGGAGGTGTATGAAACCCTCGACTCAGGCAGGTAGCCAAGAATTGTTTCCAAAGCAGACTGGCCCACGTGCTGAAAACTATGACTGTTTTGACTGTTTTTGAAAAACACGTATATTTATTGCTTATTTTCAGTAGAACACCTCCCTGCGTCATAACTTAGAGAAAATAGGGGCTTTGGGCACCCCTTGCCCCTCTCCCCCTTCCCTTCTTGCGTATAAGGCAACGCATGGTGGTGTGGGTATGTATATCTGGAGATCATAGTCTCCTCCTCCATTATCTGGTTTTGACTCTCGTTCTCCCACCCTCTACGGCGCGGCACTGTGCGTTTTTGATAATATAGTGGAGGATGAGCATAATATTGAACATGGTATCGAGCATGGTATGGAACCCGTGATCTCCACGTCAGTAGTCGACCTATAGTACCGCTGAGGCGGACTGTACCATGCTTTCTTGAGGCTACAAAGTGGATTTCGGCACATCATTGAGAGCAAGCGTGAACCCAAGGCCTGAAAAAAAATTAAAAAGGATGTGGGCAAGGGATATAAACAGAGCTTTCTGGTGCCCTCCTGTGACCCCTGAAGATTCGTTTGAGCGGAACACTAAACGTCCGGCTTGCAAAAAAAATGTGGGCCTCTAGTCCTAACCTAATGTCCAGCTTTACAAATCAGTGTATTTGGTTAACCTCTAACCACGATCGCAGTCACAGTTCCTCTTCTGTGTACTCCTTCCCAGGCCCTCCGTTAGCAATCAGATTTATTTTTAGCGAGCCTAACATTCATCAGGATTAGCGTCACTTCGCGGCTCTTTTCGAATCGCCGTGAAGCAGAACCAGCCTTTCGGCGGCGTTCGGCCAATCGTCAGTCAGCTGCAGACAACCGCGCGAGTTCTGCTCACTGAGCCGCAACCGCGGCATTAAACGACCGGAAAGCCGCGGAAAAATGGTCGAGCCCTCGGCTGCATGAGCGCGCGCCGCCGAATTCGTTCCGAACAATTTTTGCCGCGTAAAGAGTCAACGACCTTCACGAGCTCTGCGAAGTCGCCGCTGGCGACAGCGGCCACAAGTCAGCGAGTCGGACGGCCTGGCCCGCCTGTCAGCGAAGGTTCTCGAAGCACGGCGAATGACAAACCATTGGCTCCAGCATTCCAGATGCACCGCCTCATGGCGCACAGCCACACACGCGAAATGCATCGACCCGCCAAGCGGTCTGGTGGTTATGAAGCTCCACTGCTGAACCGCATGTCGCGGGTTCGAATACCTGCCGAATTTTCAGCGGAGGCGGAAATGCTTGAGTTTCGTGCGGGTAGATTTAAGCGCACGTTAAAGAGCCACAGGTGGTCGACATTTCCGGAGCCCCTCAAGTACTGCGTCTCGCATGATCACGTCGTGATTTTAGGGTGTTAAACCGCGCAATTTATAATCAATGGGAAAAAAAAACATCTGCCGTCATTCCCACAAGGACAATTTAACTGCTTGGTAAAAACACATATAGACGGTGAAGGCCCCGCAGATAAACAAAAATCGCGTAAAATCGCGATTATAGTTGGCCATTTTGCAGAATTCAAACACCACCCCGCAACCCGTCTCCGGAAAACTGCCTGGTACAGAAAGGTATGTCTACAACCCTCGTTAAAGTGTTCATCACTCAAGTTTCTACCTGAAAAAAAAAATTTTTTTCACGCTTGTAGAGACCGCTCCGTGAGCGTAGTCAGGGAGGGTGCCCGTGCTTCCCCCCCCCCCCTACCGCCCACTCGACATTCTCATGGAGGAGTGTGTTTTACCAAAAGTGAGCAATGAAAATAGCTGCATTCTAAAACAGCCAAGGTCTTCAGCAAGCGGCCTTCCGAAAGAAATTCCTGGCTACTGGACTGGCCTGATGCTCTGTGGCACCGACTAATCTCTTCACAGGTGACGCATGGTCACCCGTGCAGACATTTCTGTCACCTGGTGGGATAGGGTGCGTCAGGTTAAAATGCCAGTGTCAATGACGACCGTGTTGGTCACGGTGGTGTGAGGACAATACCCGTGCTCCATGTGTCGGCGACGCCTATCTGAGTCAAACGAAATCCTCTTAATTCTCTTCGCCACTTCCACAAAACGCAAGGGGGGAAGGGCCTTTCTGTTAAGATGTGCAGGTCATGCAAAGTGTTAAGAAAAAAAAAAGGAACCACTTGGGACAAATAACGTTTTTTTTTTTTTTCTACTTCTATTTCTATGCTAGAGCTTGAATGCCTTTCTTTCTTTCCTTTTTTTTTTGGGGGGGGGGGGATAAACAATGGCACGACGGAGACCGGCCGACATTTTGCACTAGCTGTTATTTCTTAAATACTTCCTGAAGGCGATAACTGTTATGAGTCACGACACATTCTCGGCTCTCTCCGACGTTTACCCCTCTGATCGCTACGTGGCGCTACCATCTCCGGACGTGCCCAGTGCCAATGTTTTGGGACTGAGGGACTCCGATTTTAGTGTATTTCGCTAATTTGATTTCTTTCAATGTAGTGGGGGCACTAAAAGTGCGGCTAACCATGACAAAGGTTACATTGATCACGAACATTGATCGATCGAGCAATTAATCAATAAATTAATCAATCAAATAATCGCGAATAGCGGTATTAATGAACCGCCAATAGATGGTGCGGGCAACAATTCCCCTTTTCGGCGTGCCCAAAACGAAGACATTGAAACACAATGAAAAAGATGGGCGCCCGCTACCTCCAACACTGCACGAAAAAGAAACAGCCTTTCTAGGGGCTCATTGATAAAGAGGCAAGACGGTTGAATCCACGCTACTGTCATGCAGACTCTGGTGATTTCTTTCTTCGCTTTATGAAGGACTTTATGGAGGGCTTAGAGTGCCGCCATGCTGGACTGCTAGCCGTTGTGTTTTGCATATTAAACAACTAAGCAAATAGTGTTACCACATGTGCATACACATGAAAACGGTTGAGTTGGTGCACATGATGTTTCCGGATCTTATTAATTCACATCGCAATATAGAAAAACAAGAAAACATCTACTTAGAAGCCCAAGATGGTGACGCCCATATGTCTTACGTAATATACTCTTGCGGAAAAGCTTCAGTTGAAAGTAAATAAATGAAAACTTCCACTCCATGATTGAGTCATACAGCAAAGCTGTAAATAAGAGAATGTATAGGAGGGTATATTTGCGGATCCCGAGGGAGAAGGAGTGGAACTTATCACCACCCCCAATGCACGCGTCAGCACCACCCCCCTCCTTTCTTCAGTGCTTGTCGTCTACCTCCTATCACCAATTAGGACGAATTTGTGGGAGCACTATGAGCTCAAATTAACAGCACTTATGCAGCGATGAGTTTTTGTGA